>JALBCR010003359.1:0-19074 GCA_030710515.1 Abscondita cerata
CTGTGCTATTTCTTACAAGATTAGGTTCTAAACAATTATGTGTGATACATTGTTGAATTTGTAGTAAATACAATACAAATACAAAATGTTTTTTTGTATGCGGCCATATAAAAAATAAGTTGTTGATGGTTTCTCCGGATGAAATGTTGGATTAAAACATTTTTTTTGAAGTTTTTTAATATTTTTTAAAATAAGCCCAAAAATACGAAAAATAAAATTCAAAAATTTTTTTTGTAATATATTATGAACGAAAAATATTATTAAACTTTTTCAGACACCATGTGTATATACTCTGAATTGTTTAAATCAAATAAGTTTGACAATCATGGTGGTGTTTCACATTTGTCAAATTAATTTGCCGGAGTAATTATGTCTGGCTTTTTTTTATTTCTTCATTGCTTTTGAATGATCCATGTATTAAACTATCAAATTTATATGACGAAGCTTAACTCAAACCCAAAATTTTGAAACGGCCTTTAGCACAGAACAAAAGATAGTTTCTATTTTTGAAGATATTCCAACACATATACACTATATCTTGGACCAAATCTCCCATTAAGTAACAGCTATTAAATTCTAACAACTAATTTTAATAAATAACAAACGATTACTGCAACCAATGTTACAATTGTGACTATTATCATTTGTAATGAGAAATAAAGTGATGGAATTGGAAGAGCGTCAATACGTTAAAAAGCTGAAGGAGTGCCTGTACGTACAAGATACAGACTAACAAATTATCCAATGTTAAAAAAAGATAAAGAAAAGCGGAAAAGTCAGAAGAGGTAAGAGTAGGAGCAGAAAGAAAACCTTCCCCAGCAAAAAGAAATTAAACAGTTTGGCCAACTACCACCTAAAGGAAACAAGAGCAGGTATCAAACTTCGATATTCAGAAATTAAGAGTAACAAGGAAATAGGGCAACATTTGAACAATCTAATATTAAAACACACACAAAAATAGTAAACACTAAGCAAGTCATTTGCATTTTCGATACAGCACTGTTGATTTTAGGGGACGTTTAAAATCTAGATCGCGTCCCAAACTGAGGAATTCACATATGCCTTTGAATGAGAAACCCTTAAAAGTGGTATATAACAACAATACCTCACGTAAGAGACCATAAAACAATATTTAGAAGCACAAGATTTAAAACCAGAATCAATTGTAAGGGTGAAGAAAAATTGAGCAAAACGTACCGAATTAGTATTAGTCAACACGCAGCAAAACGTTGATGGTAAAAGTTGATTAAATGTAGGAATGTTATGAGCCTACATAGAGGTTTAGATTAAGGGTTTAAGTACAATTACAGATATCAAACGTATGGTCACGTTAAAGCCATGCACGGATAATTACAAGTGCCCTCCTGCGCAAATGATGTACTTCAAGTGGCAAAAAATGGCAGGCAAATGCGCCAATTGTAGAGGGCCGTACTTTAAATTATTGTCCTGAGCATCTACAGAACTTGAAAGAAAAAGTATCAAAAATCACAAAGAAAATCTAAATTGATACCAATCGCAATAAACATTGTAGTTTCAAATTTAAAAGGATGACATTTCAATTTGTGGTTAAATCTGAGTGATAAATTCTATATTCAAATCTACAAAAGTTTAGAAGATAGAGTAGGAAGGTAAGATGAGGTGTCGTTTGTGTGTGTTCGTGAGCCAAATTGACCACAAGTTTAGCTTATGGCAGGAATTAATCTAGTAATAAAAGATAGACACGATTTATATCCATGTAAAGTGCGCTCAGTGAGTTCTTTAATCCTTCAGAGTAAGTACTGCTTACGTAAAAATATTGAAAGAGACTAAATAGTAAACTTGCATTAAACGTGGGGAAGTTGGTACAGTAACATTAAATGTTAAGGGGACGCTAGCGCTCACTAAAATCATGAAGGTTAAAATTTTAGATGCACCTAAATGCAGGCAACTAATTATACATAAATACAAAACTTCAGTAAATGCAAATGAACAACAAAGACACGTATATATGCACTGTTTAATATTCGATGCTTCTCGTAGGTAGTTCGTTGCTGTTTACCCAAAATAATTTTCTATTGACCTTGGCGCCATTACTTTCTTATTTAGTTATTCTTTTGTAATTACATATTTATTTCTTCATACGCGAGTTCATGAAAGTTGTGGGATTAAAATTGGCTGACATCCTGCTTTACACCCCTACTGAAAGACTCAATCTAGGTTGAGAAAACAAAGAAAACGACGAGCATTAAAAAGGAGTTTCAATATAATCATATAATCACTTTTAATAGATAATTAAATACTATTACAGTAATTGGTAGCTAATTATGTTTCAATAAATAACAATAGGTACTTAGGATACTGATTTTCATAAATACAGACATTACCAACTTTAAACAACAGTGCTTTTCAACACTTTACGCGATAACCATTATTGTAATTATTATTGACCGTATATTGCAAGTGAGTGAAAATGGGAAGAAAATACGTAAAGAAGAAAAAACTATCTGCTCCTACAAAAGCAGGCGTTTGATAATGAAAAGAATATGGACTGACAGGTACGCTATATTTTTTATTTTAATTATTTATTTATAATTATACTATTGTATAAAATCCGATACAAATAAAAATGTTTTATCTTTAGAAATTCTGAAACTTTGAACAATTCGGAAATCGGGAGTGTTCCACAAACTGCAGTATTCGTAATGATGTTGACGGTAGAAATGATGGTGTTCAGAAAATATTCAAGTAAGCGATGAATTTATGAGAAATGACAACGAAGAGTTATTTATAGAAAAGGAATCATCGTCAGTTGTGACTAAAACCAAAGAAATTGAAATTTCTGGTAGAAGAATTGTTAATATAAAGTATTTTTAGATACGTTGAAATCTATAAACATTCAGGTTTTGATTGTTCTTTGAAAGATCTGGATATTATAAAGAAACAAGAATTGGTTTTGAAAGCATTTTGACAATGAAATGCCAAGTATGTGGATTAGTTGAAAAAATTGCTACGGAAGATCCAGAATCCAAATCAAAATTAATATGTTGAGTGTTTCAGAGCAATATCTGTAGGAATTGGATACGGACAAATGTATGAATATTTCTCGTCTATGGACATACCTTGTATGGCCAATACTACATACTCAAGGTATTTTTAGACTTATCAAAAAGATTGAGGAAATTACATGGGACACTTTTAAAGAAGCTGGAGTGGAAGAAGCCAAATTAGCTAAACTTGAAGGAAATGTTGATGAAGCTGGGGTACCAATTATAAGTGTTATAGTAGACGGTGCATGGTGTAAAAGATCGTACAAAACAAAGTATAATGCATTGTCTGGGGTTGTAAGTAAATATTTCACATAAATGGTTTTTGTCTAATAAATTATTTACATTTTAGGGTTGTGTTGTAGGTGCTAGAACAAAAAAATATTATTTTTGGGTGTCAGAAACAGATATTGTGTGTTGTGTACAAAATATGAATCTACACGAGAAAATCCCGTGAACATATTTGTTACAAAATTGGGACAAAGCTTCAACGGCTATGGAATCCGATATAATATTGGAGGCATTCAAAAGTCAAAGGAAATGTACGGTGTTATTTATGGACGTTTAGTAGGAGATGGGGACAGTAATGTTTATAGTAAATTAATAAGTGCTGCACCGTATGGACCTACTTTCCATATAGAAAAAATTGAATGCAAGAACCATTTAAAGCGTAATTATGTAAGCAGATTAATGAATTTAAAATCAAATACTTCCTTTCCTATCGAAAGCCGGAAACTTCTTGAATCCAAAATAGATAACTTGCGAACTGGTGTGACTAGTGCAGTAAAATATTGGATTAGTAATAAAGATCCTTTTAAGAAAAAAATAATGTATCTTAGAGATGACATATTGAATGCACCTCATCACATATTCGGAGACCACAAAGATGCCGCAATTACTTTTGTACGGAAGATAAACGGAAAACGAAACAAGAAACGGGCGAGGTATGTTTCTATTATTTGTTGATTTTTGTTTTATATAAATTGATTTTATTTACAGGTTGATAACATTCCGAAACTGAAAGCTACTAATATTTATAATGAAATTATGAACTGTACAAAGAGGTTGAGTGATAATGCAAGCAGTTTACTCCATAATCTCGATACGAACATTGCAGAATGTTATAATTCATTGGTAGCAAAATTTGTAGGGGGAAAAAGAGTTAATTATGCCTTAAAAAGATCGTACAGTACTAGATGTCATGCTGCTGCCATATCATTTAATTCATTTGGACAGTACCATTCATTAATTCGAAATAAATATGGCGATGTTCCTGGTCAATTTGCAACAAAGTATTTTAATACCATTAAGAAACGAAAACTTCAGAACAAGAAGAAAAATTTTGGTAAGGGTATATCTACCCATCATATCAACTATAACTTTTAATTATATACTCGTATTTGCAGCAAATAAAAAGAAGTGTATGGCAAATGTCGGTCCAGATTTGAACTACGGTTTAACTTTAGAAGACTACCCAGATATGGATTCCCAAACGTACGACAATGAAAAAAAACACTTCTTAGAAAAATTAAACCAGGTAGATCATGTGCAATTAGAGTACAGCACGCGTGGGCAATCAATTTCCGAAATTTGGACAAAAGAACGGAAAATACGACTAACGGCATCAAATTTTGGTAGAGTTTTTTCTATGAGAGCTACAACATCTACTGCAAATGTCGTTGCAGACATCTTGTACTCGACATTTGTTGGTAATTTTAGTACTAAATACGGACAACTGAATGAGAGTGCAGCGATAACTCAATTTGAAGAAATGTATTCGTTAAAAACGAAAAGTATCGGGTTATGTATAAACAAAGACATGCCTTTTCTTGCAGCAACGCCTGATCGAATATTAGACGATGAGAGTGCCATCATCGAAGTAAAATGCCCAGCAAGCTGCCGAAATATGACTCCCGAGGAAGGTGTACTACAAAAAAAATTCTTTTTGTAAAATTATCGACGGTAAATTAGTGTTGAAAGAAAACCACAGGTACATGGCTCAAATACAAGGGCAAATGTATGTATGTCAAAAAATTATTGTTACTTTATTGTGTGGACCCCAAAGGTATTAGCGTTGAAATAGTAAATAAGAACGAAAACCTTTTTCAAAACATGATTAATAAATTGGAAGATTTTTATATGAACGCCTTACTACCTGAATTATTAGATTCTCGTCGTGTTAGAAACTTACCCCTCCGTGATTATTTAAAAAAATTATTAAATAAAAGTTGTACGTACAACTTTCATTTCAAGACTTTGTTTTTAAAGTAATTCTTTAGATATAGAGTTCTGTGCATCACTTTTTTACTTGTTTTGATAATTAATTATAAAATAGAAATTGTTAAAATTATGATGTAAAGCATTACCATATGTATTTTTGATAAACTTATAATACTACATCGTTTGTATGTTTTTGTATTGCACCTATTTTGTAATTAAAAATAAATGTAAAATATACACAAACTGGTTGTTTTCTATAATACTTAATATTTCGAAACTGTGTTAGTTTGATTAAAGTTTACAATTTTAATAAAGACGTCCTCAAAATTACAGTATTTGACAATCATGTTTCCGATATACAATAAAATGAATTGGATTGTAATAAAGTCTGTGACGGTTACATTTTTTTCAAAAGAACAATCGGTCAGCTGCCTCATCACTAGTTGGAAATTGAAAATATAATATTTTTAATTTATTAAATGAGTTACACTTACAATAAACTCCTTGAAGAGCCGGTATTTGGCCGCCGCTTTTCTATAATACCCAAAGTCCAACTAAGTACCTCCAATACGCCCTCGGGGCTCTTTCAATTAGCAAGCGTACCCTGTCTATCCCATTGTATTTGTGCTACACGTAACTTTAAGTGTACGTACATAAAATTTTATATGTAGTTAGAATTTTGTCAAGGCGGCATCTATTATAAATACAGTGAAGTAATTATTAGATTTTGAGTGTGTTTTTTTATTGTTTTTTAAGTACCTCATTTAAATCTATGAAGCAATTTGTTACTACAATACAATTCTATAAGACGTATTAAAATAAAATAGTAGTTCATCATATTTTTCAAGTAATAGACGCCTGAAGTTATTTTAATTTTTTCTATTAAAAAACATAGTTATCAATTTTTTATTATAATAGCGCTCTTCGTAATACTGTGTACAATTATAATTTGCTTGGTTCATTCAAATCGAGCCAAAAATAACTGAGTATTTTTGTTTCAAAAATCGCATTGCTACTTTCTTTAAGGTTTTTGGTTTACTATTTTTAGCAGGGTAAAATTTTTAAATTTGTTTATGATAGCGCTCTTCGTTATTAAAATACCTACAAATTGATATAAAATAAGCTGTATTTATATTTGTACATACATCTGTATTTTTGTTTCTAAAATAATGATACTCGCTAGCGTCCCCTTAAACATTGTTTGACACAATATAAAAAACAGACAACACTACCATTAATGAACCTATAGGTGCAACGTCATGTACCTTCAATGGGGACAGAAGAGACGTAATTGGGATATTTGTGTGTACTACAAATACATGTAAAATTGAAAAGGTATCGACGAAACATGAACTATTCTCGGATCACTTTTCAGTGCTAGCAACGTATGGAAGTAAAACAAAGAAGGAGTGTACCATCGATAAGACGGAATGAGAGAAATTCCAAATACTATGCGACGAAACAAGCCCAGAAAAGAGATTAAAGACACGTGTGACTGACTCGAGAAGGAAGCTTAATTCTTAACGGACAAAACAAGAAAATGGTTTTAAGATTGCATAACCGTTACTAAACAGAACCAAAAGAATCTGCTAGGAATAAACCAGTACAAGAAAAAGATGATAGATAAAAGAATAAGACAAGAATTCAAGGACATAGAAAGAGAGAACGGACTACAATTGAAAAGAAATCAACAAAATTTTAAACAACAAAAGAGAAGCACTGGACAAGAAGCAAACCAAATAAACCAATAAAAGTATGCGGCAACGTCATATACAACAATGATGAAAAAGTTAAAACACTTGGCACTCATGTAGTGAATTAGTTTTAAAATCTAAAAGAATCAGACAACCAAACAACAGCATCCGTTTCACAAAGCGTCATCAAATTACTAACTAGAGGATCCAAGAATACCCGATCGTCACAGAAGAAGAGATTAAAGTAATAATAAAAAAATTAGCAAAATTGTACCCCGGTATGACAACATCGCCCATCAAAGTATCCAAACCCAGGTGACAATAGTGTCGAAAGATCAACGCGACTTTATATTCTACAATGTTGGAAACACGCAAGGATAATAATGTAACCCAAAGGAGTTAAAGTAATTAGGTAACCAAGACTAATCAGTCTTATTTGTGAATGCGAAGGAGCAGAAGGTCTCCCACAAGCAACTTTAATCTCACCAACACTATTCAATATAGTATTTGTAACAGAAACACGGAAATTCGAAAAGTTAAATTTTAAGAAAAGCTTCAGTTTGCGAATAACACAGCTATATTGTTAATACAATCGGCAAAGAAAAGAATGGACAACAATCTACAAATTTTGACTGAATATTCAAACTAATGGAAGATTAAAATTAACGAAGGAAAACGAAAGCGATTCTTATTATAACAAAGATCGACTGGATACAAAAGGATTACGCTAAAAAATTAAGTGAGCTATTTGAGGCACAATAGACTTCGGGGCTCGCACTAACAAGAAAACCGCGCAATGCTAGAGAAAAGGCTAACACGGTTGTATTTTCTTATTCATAGAAAACATAAATTAAGTCTCAAAAAGAAGAAGAATCTAGAAATTAATAATCGAACCCACTGCGTATTACAGAGTAGAAATCATCAGTAAAGATCCGAAGCAACAACGGAATTACCGAGGAAAAACAAAACAAACTGCTAAGGTGTAGAATACTATAATAGACATATGAGGAAGAGACGAAAAGATATAATTTAGGGATAAAAAACCATGTAATACAAGAAATAAGAAAGCTAAGAAATAAAATGTCTTAAGACGTTAGTTAATAATAAAGGAAAATAAGAAATGACTCTAGATTTATTCAGTTTTTATGTGGCTGAAGGATCCCATAGGTGATTAATTTAATTATGCAAACCGAAAAGACTGAGAAAAAAAATAATGTTTCATAATCTTCTGGACAAAAACTCAATACAAAAAACAATCAAATATAATTTGTAGGTAATGTAATTTACAAAAAACCTCTTGGGTCGTCGAATTATGTATAATTAAATTTCCAGAATTACAAAAGGTTTCATTAACATTGGACCAGCAGTTTTGAGATATCGTGTTTATATTTGGCCGGTCTGACCACCGGCTTCAAAACAGAAAAAGAATAAAAACGAACAGTTAAAATTTTTTGGAAACTCTCCATCGTATATATAATTTCACAATTTTTCTCGAATGATTTAATAAAAAATCAAATAACCAAAATTTAAGAATTATACATTTTTTTTAAATAGACACATTAACTATGCACAATAAAATATTATAATTTTTTTACTTAAAACTGATATTTGGTTTTCAATTTATTACTATTGAAAATGCAACAACTTGTTGTTTTAAAATTTGATGTCAACGTTTATTTTCAATTAAATGCAAAATAGTTTGTCTAACAACTTAAAAAAATCAACGCGGAGCTAATATTTATTCACAATTTAAACACTCGTTTGCATTTAAAAGAAAATAAGTTAATCTTATTTTAAAACATTAAAACGGAAATACCCTCATGGTTGAAAGGCTAACCAAATTTCCTTAAAGGGCACATTTACATGTAATCGCCTTTAATCACATTTAGGAGGCTGCTACTTTAAAAACTTTTGTGATCTTTCAACAAAAGCTGTTCATTATTCCGCGTCATTGAAGTAGTTAATTTGATAGTATTAACTTGTTTTAATTGATACCTAACAAGATTTCTATAAGGTATTTGTTTTGTTAAAAATTTAATTAAATTGTTGAAGATTGAATTCGATTTTTTATGTATATGCATAAGGATTAAACCGATCATACACAAATGAAATTAGAAAAAATTAAATAAATTAGTTCATTTTTCTAGAGAAACCAAACAATTTGCAAATAACAGTAAGAAAACATGATTCTTTCCCACAAATGTCAGTTAATAAATACACACTTTCGTATGTTTAGTTATATAACCCAAAAATAAAGATAAAGATTCTTATAACGAATACTTAAACTAAGCTTATGATTTTTAAATAATTTTATCCATTTCTTTAATTACACACTACAAATCAACTTATCACATATTTTTTTATCTTTCAATTTATTATCAACTTTTGACATCGTATAAATGTAATCAATAAAATAAATCTTCTTGACAGTGTTGAAAATACTTTTGTAGGTAGTTGCCACAACTTAAGTCAATTTCAGCATAAAAATTTCATATCGAGAATGTTACACTCTCTCTATAAAAAACTACATCCTTGCTTAACACAAATGAAACCTCTGTAAAAACTGGTGTCAGATCTTTATAAATGTCGACGAATGATTTATTATGATATAGTAGCTTTTTAACCAGAGAAAGATAAATCTTAGTTGCATTATAATAGAGAATTTACAGTGAATTGTAATGCTATAATATAGAAAATGTAATCAATCATGGTAAAGTATTAGAGGTTTTCAAATTTGCTTTCTTTGGATATGTTCTTTTAATGGAATTCGATATTACAAAATAGTTAAGGTTGCGCTTCGATTACCTTTTTTGGTGAACTAAAAGGTTTCTCATAAAATAATAAGAAATCTTTCTGCAAATGCTAATATTCAATTCCTAACTCAAGCTTTTAAGTATGTATTTAATCTGATTTCTGATGTTGTCTTGTAATATTAGTAAAAAAAACTACTTTGCTGTTAATAATTTCTGACTTATTATTTGTGCGGATTTGGAAAAAAGTTGTAGCTATTTTGATATAAATAACTGATTTTAAAATCCATATAATTGAAGCGTTTCACACAGAATCAATTTTCAACTACGTTATACTGTATATGTTAATATTTAAACATTTTCTAAAGCAAATTTAAAATAAAATGTAGTTGAATTGAAAAATAATATTTGGTATTTGAGCTATCGAAGGGTAAGTTATAACAAGTTGACATAGTTTTGCTAGAAAAATTGAAGCTTAAATTTCACTTAAGCGGAAAACGAAAAACAATTTTACAACGTGAAATAATACTTTAAAAGGAAAGAAAAGGAATGGCCTTAATAATTAAAACATAGTTTCAATATTTAAAAATATATTTTTATTTTTATTTTAGTAATCAAAACTCATACAGGTAAAATACCCACTGCATTTGTTACACGTAATTTACAACAATTTTCTCGTAAAATACATACATCTGCTGCCAAAGCTTTATTGGTTAATTTTTTAATGGTTAAATACGAACAAAATCTGATGAAATACAAATGTTTGGATCAAAAATTTATTTTTAGTTAGAATCTTAAACATTTTAAAATGTAAATTAAAATTTTCAACAGTTTTACTCTACTTTTTTAAACATTAAAAGATCTTGAGCATAACTTTTATTAAATTTATTTATTGATTATCTCACCGAAAATCAAATTTTCTAGTAATTTGGTATAGTTTTATTTTAATGTAAATATATTTAATACAACATAAACCTCAACCTCAATCAGAAAGCTTCATTCAACAGTCTATTTCTGAACAGAGGCTTTTTATTCCTTTGTCTTCTTTCATTTCGAACTTTTTATCAATTTAATCCTGCCTTTTGAGTTATATACTGGGTGCGGCAGATAAACCGTCAATTAAAAATATCTTGAGAACCAGTAACACTACAAGTGTGAAAATTTGTTAATCTGCTTACAAGATTAGGGACACTCGGCTAAAATATTTTCAAGATGGCGGCACTTCCGTTATACCGAAAGTAGATGTCAACTTTTTATTTCAAATGGGAAACCCTTCTATTTGACTTAAAAAGTTATTGTCAAAATGTAACAGCAAATATGAAACACTTAGTATTACATTTTTTAGTCTATGGACACATCTTCGTTTGCTATAGTCCATTTTTTATACAAACCAAAAATTAACCCGGTATGGAATTCCGAAAAAGTTACAGATATTTTCGTGAATTTTTGCATCTATGAAAATTTTACTAAAAAAATTAATATCTCGAAATCTATAATTCCTAGCTATAGGGAATGTTATACAAAATTACCCTAAAATTTTACGTAAAATCCACAAATGCAATAATATATAGGGCGTTCTATTTAAAATAACTAAGGTGATGTCGACTTCCGGTACATCTGGAAGGGTCAGAATACTGAAAATATTTTAGATGAGTTGGCCCTATTAGTTTTAGTCATTCACTAAATTTTCAATTTTTTTCCATCTATAATTTTCTGTATACGGATAATAGCGGTTCCCGGTGAGACACCCTGTATATTTTATTTAATTCAGTTTTTCTTTTTTTTTCATTCAGTATTTTCTATCTATTACTTCCCTCATGCACTCGACCCTTTCCCAGTATCACCTAACTCTTTCTTTTCCTCTAATATTTATTCTTTCTTTCTTTATTTACTATTTTAAATTGGGCTATCAATTGTTTTTCCTTCAATCCTCTCTCTTCTATTATACAGTGTGGCGCAAACTTCTGGCATCGGAAGATAACTTAGTTAATAAAAAAGATATGACTTTCAAAATTTATCACATTTAATATTTTCTTTAGGATTTGAAAAGATCTCATCAAGAGCTTTAAAAAAATATAACATATCAATATATTGTACAGGGTATTTTAGAAGATATAGCTAATTATCAGTAAAAATGACATATACTTTAACGCTCTGTTAAAAAGTTACTTGAAATAATTTAATAGAAAATCCAAACCAAGCAATATCTGAAGATTTTAAATGGATCACCCTATATGTGTTTTAGGCATTGTTAGTGCAATTGGTTAGCTTTTTAAACGATTTATTTATTTATTTATTCGTATGGAACATTATGCAAATATTGTGTTGTGATCTATGTTATGTATAGTGCCCCAGAAGATCAGTATAAACCTGTATAGTGTGGTGACGAAACCGATATAGTTTATGTAGTGTATACGTTAAGGAAAACGGTAAATATCTTATGACAACAGAAAAATGTTGTATTTTACTTGGAAAAATTACGGTATTTTAAATTTTTACATAAAATTTCTTGTACATTTTGGGTTAAAATTATAGGGAGGCACAGACTTTTGGTTCTCACTATGTAACAGTAATCTGAAGATCACTCCTATATACAGAGTGACATTGGAGCATCGTTGGGAAAAAGATATTACTTTCAAAACTGGTCACATTTAGTACAGTTTTGGAATATATATATATATTTTCAAAATATTTTTGATTGTACAGGGTGTTTGAAAAAGTCGTGGCTGCATAAACTTACTTTTTTAAATGGAACACAATTTTCATCAAGGTTCAAAAAGACCTCATCAAGTGCATTAAATATAGCAGGTCAATGTATTGTATAGGGTATTTTAGAAAGTTTAAAACCGAATTAATTGTACTAACAACCCCTGAAAAACATATAGAGTGATTTTGAGATATTGCATGGTTTGCAATTTGATTTGCTTTGTAGTAATGGAATGACCGATAATAATAGTAGATTATTTTACTAGGAGTTAAACAATTATATTTTTTAACTCCAAGTGAAACATAATATTTTTTCTTCTCGTTTTATTCTCGACGAATCAAGTTGGTACTTTACTGTTACATTCATAATGACATAACCGAAGTATCAACCTTTAAATAGTTGTGAAAACAAAAACAAAACTGTTTTGCTTTTTAATGTTTAGGACAGTAAAAGCGTTTTTAGCGTCTGCCAGTAGTTTAATAATATGACGTTTTATTGTCAGTTGAAGAAAAAAGTAACTAATAGTAAACACAGTTAATGATATGAAAGTAACATGTTAATAAAAATACATGTTACATTACTTTAAGTTACTTTATAACAGAGTGTTAAAGTAGGTGTTATTTTACTGACAATTACCTAAATAAAATACCCAGTACAATATATTGACATACTGAATTTTTTAAAGCTCTTGATAAGATCTTTTCGAACTTTAAAGAAAATATGGTATGTTCTACTTAAAAAATCTAAGTTTACACTGCCACAACTTTATCGAACACCTTGTGTAAACAAAAATATTTTTAAATGTGCCCAGTGTTTCGCTTTCTAACCCCAATATCCACTTATATTATTTCTTTTGTATTTTTTTCTAGTTTTACCCATTTCTTACATCCCCACACCTCTGCTCCGAACATCATCACACCTTTGACTATCTATTCAAATAACAACCGGTTTTCTCCAATTCTTTTTTAAATATTCTTGTTAATATTTCCTACACTTGCTTAATTATCTTATTTTCTTTCTTTTTGGACTTGTTCTCTAACATTATCGTCATATTTTAAGATTATCTTAAATACCTGAATGTGTACTACTATGTGGTTTGCATATGATAATTTTCATACTGGTGGACTTAACGGACATCCTTGTTTTAGTCCTTCTCCAGTCTGAAACTTGTTTTCCAATCTTCCCCCTAATTAGAGTCCACAAATTGTGACCTCATAAATATCTACTGCCGCATCTATTATATCCTCACTTATTCCTTTTTTTCTCATCTTACACCACAGTTTCCACATTATCAAAAGCCATACTTAAAATCTAGGCAAATACTTACAATATTTTCTTTTTTATGTGATTGTATATTAAGTGTTTAGCACGTATATACTGTCAATTATTGTAGTTCTCCCTTTTCTAAAGCCCACCTACTAATCTGGCATAAATTTTTTCTTCTACTTTCCTTTCTAATTTTCTTTTTAGCATCCCATTATATAAGTTGTGTCCTACACATATTAGGCTGATTTCTCTGTAACTTTTATTTGGTTCATATACCCTCTTTTGCAAATTGGATATATTATTGTCTCCCTCCATTGTTGTGGTAGTCCTGTTCGTTTCCATATTCTTTCATATGTCTTTCTCATTATCTCCTCATCATCTCTCCTGTGTATCTCTTTGATACATTTTATTGCTTCTTCCATTTCTATTTTTTAAATTTTTTCCTTTCTGTTTCGTTTTGTTCTTTTATTTATTCTTATTTTTCATTTGCTTCATTTAAAGTATACGATACGATTAAATAAATAAATAAAAATTTGCTTCTCCTAGTAAATTCTTTCATTTTTTTCGTTTACTTTTGTTTATATCTTTCTTTCTCTTGTTCTCTTTTAAACTCCCAAACCTGTACTTTGTTTTTATTTTTTTGATCTCCTTTTTTCTGTTTTTCTTTTTTGTTTGTCAAATTGCTCTTCTTACTTCTTTCATCGCTCTTTGAACGTTTCCATTTTTGCCATATTCATATTGTTTTTCTGAAATCTATTTTCAGCCGCTTCTTCCATTTTTCTTATTCATTTTTATCACCTGCTTTATTTCTTTCCCTACTTCCTGTTTTCACTCTATTATTTCAATTTTTTGATTTAATATTTTGTTTTATCTTTTGTCCATATGTTCTTCTCTATCTATTCCTTTTTATTTTTTTTTTTTCTACTAAAGCTAAATCCAGCAGTTGATGATCCGCTTTATCCTCCTCCGATATCTTAAAACTTCTACGTCTTTTAAACATTTTTCTTACACTACTACGTAGTCTATTCGAGATTTTCCTATTCTTCTTATAACGTAAGATCTCTGTTTTTCCTTTCTTCTATTTTGCCGTTTATTATTGACTATCTTCTTCCTTAACGTAATTGTAACAATTTTCTTCCTTGCCCATTTATATCCTTGTTAATAGAACCATTTATCATTATCCCTCATTTTTTCCTATTCTTCCACTTATTGGTAAGTTTTCTTCTTTATTTTCTTTTCCATATGTTGTTATTTTCACATACCTTTCTCCTTTTTCTACCCTTACATTAGTTTTTATCAGGATTATTTTCCTCTCCCACTTGTCAACTTCTGTCTTCCATTTCTTTCTGAAATCAACTAAAATTCCTCCTTTTGCCTTTGCTCTCTATTTAATTCTCTCCGCAAATTGAATCTGCCAAGTAAATTTCTCCGGTATCCTATCTTTCTACTGCTCCCAATTTTTCTTTTTCATCCATGTTTCCATCATTCTCACCATTTAAAGTTGTCTTACATAATTCCAAAATTTCCCTCTTTATTTTATAGAATCGCTACATTCCAAAATATTATTTTATTTTTTCTATTTGTTTTATTTCCTTCTTTTCTTTTTATTCGTTCCCATTTTTATACCCCCTTTCTTTTGAATTTAGGTTTTATCATTCATTTTTCCATCATTTTCTCCTTTTCCGACCATCTCAATTCTTTCTCCTCTACCCACATCTTGTTGTATCCTATATTATATTCCACTTGCGAGAAGTATTACCTAATTTGTAATAGGAGTTTAAATTCTTCTGTGTTTCGTAGTCGTAGTAACGCTATCGGCTTTTTGCTTCTGCAAGGTTAACCTTGCAGAATGGTTTTATACTATTTTCTAGTAGAACACTCCTTTTTTTGTTTGTGAGCGTAGAGAAAGTATAGTAAATATAGCAAATATTTTTTACGTTCATGTAATTTTTTGTTCCAAATGCATGTAACCAGTTATTAATATGTAATATATTTCTATTGATTGTTTAGTTTGGCGCTAAAATTATTATAAATTACATTATACACTATTTTCTAAGAATTTTAATAACTAAACTACTAAACTGCGTTGGTATTCCAACCGATTCAATTTCAGGTCGTGCATTTCTAAATAACTATATAACACTTTACCTACGTTGCTTATGAAGAGGGTAAAATCACACTAATTCAAAATTTATAAAATGTCTAAAAATACGTTAACATGTATGTTTAGTGAAAACAAAACTTTCTCATTAGATTGTTGCAAAAGTTTTGCAAGCTTTAAAACATAAAAGGGAAATTTGTATATTATTGATCATTATTATTCTAAATAAACTTTTCAATTTGTTAATATAATATGTTACTTTAAGACGATTTTTTATCTAAATTAAGTAAATGTTTAAAGTTTTACATATAATAAATCTGTAATGTTTTTTTCATAACTGTAACATAATATATAAAATTATTAATTTTTTGAAACGCCACAATAAAAAAGACAGCATTTCCCAATTATTACGCCATTTGCAATTACTTTTATAGCATGACCTTTATTTCTACAATAAAAAATAATACGAATAAGTTGTTATGGCTGCTAGACTAGTAAAGTTGAATAGTTTTTATAAGAAACTTTGTGCGCAATATTCGACAAAAGAGCTTCTTCACGTTTCGTTTTATTAATTTTTTTTCGAACATGCAGATTGAATAATTTTGTAAAACATACCCTTTTTATTATCAATAAACATCGTTTCGATTGATTAATACTTTTTAAATAAAATACACATTTTAAGTTTTTTTACAAACGATGCACACATTTCAGAAATACGGAATCATAAATTATTTCATAAAAAGAATTCGACTTAAATATAGCAAAGGTTGGCATTATTTGATCAGTTCGAGATGGTATATTGACTTTTATATTGTATCAGTTTATGATCGGAAAGCGAACAAAAGGATCATCTCAACCTTTATGCCTTCGTTATTAAATGCGGATGCCAGTAATGAAACAACATCCCATCATTTCGAACAAAACTGAACACGCTACGTGTGCAGAAATTTACCAAGAATCGTTGCTGAAGATATGAATTGTCGTAAGCCAAGCTAGTAACAAATATTACTTGATATATGTTCTATTTTCAAGATGAATCTAGAAATTGTATTGTATTAATGAGATTATAGAAAACGAATTGTAACTTAATCTCGTTTTAAACTAACTTAATCTAAAAATAAAACTTTAACAGTATATAAAATTAACAAAAGTTATAAATAATTAAAAGGATTAGCTTTGTGAATGAATTTTTAATATAAGCTGTAATCAATCATAATATATCTTTATTACTATTCGCTTTCCCATTTCATTTTTATCAATGGCTTGTAATACACATTTTTGTTCTTTATTTTGACAAAATCGTTAGCCAGATGCGACACATTCGGTGGTTTAAAGCGAAGAGAAATATAAAATATTATAAGTAAAATGTGTGTCTTGCGACATCTCGTGTTAAAATGGACACGTGTAATTAGTATAAACTAAGTAAATGCCAACAGTTAACTGTAAAGACTAGTGTGCGTTAAAGTGCACGGCGCCATCTAAGCGATGGTTTTAATGCTTAAAACAACACGTGAGTCGATAAAGTTAAGATAACTTGTACAGAAGCATACACGCACGAAAGAACACCTGATGCAGCATTTCGCTCTTATTATGAGCTCATCAGAGGTGTATACTCACGTGCGGTATACAACTGTACAAGACGGCGGTTGGTCTTTTAAACTCTCCTGGAGCAATGAATACAAGTAAAATGTGTGTCTTGCGACATCTCGTGTTAAATGGACACGTGTAATTAGTATAAACTAAGTAAATGCCAACAGTTAACTGTAAAGACTAGTGTGCGTTAAAGTGCACGGCGCCATCTAAGCGATGGTTTTAATGCTTAAAACAACACGTGAGTCGATAAAGCCAAGATAACTTGTACAGAAGCATACACGCACGAAAGAACACCTGATGCAGCATTTCGCTCTTATTATGAGCTCATCAGAGGTGTGTATCGACTCACGTGTTGTTTTAAGCATTAAAACCATCGCTTAGATGGCGCCGTGCACTTTAACGCACACTAGTCTTTACAGTTAACTGTTGGCATTTACTTAGTATAAAATATTATAAAAGCATTCGTATTGATTTTAGAAATATTTTTGGAGTGCAACAAACGATTTACAAATTAATTTTGTATTGAGGAAATACTTTACACTACAATATACAACTGCTAATAAATTTGTTAAAAGTGAGATATCCTTAATTACAGCTATTAAATTTGGAATTAAAGTATACAAACAATTAATTCAATAAACTACAAAAAAAGTAGTGCAAAGAAAATTATATAAATATTATCATTTATAAAAATTGACGAAAAATGTATTTATTTACTTTTTTCAAGATTGCCAATGGAGTTTATGTGTAAACTGCAGCACTTAACTGCACAGGTATTATAAATCACGGAAATAAAGTAGCTGGCGACAACACCAGATTTCAAGATATAAACCACCACTATATTTAATGATAGAACATGGTTAGCTAGAGATACGGCTAGAATAATTTATGACAATATCCGATTTAGAAACATAGACGTTTTCAGCAAAAAACAGCGATTGTTCTCTGGCATTAATTTCGTCACAAACGTTTGAATAGAACTATTCCTACAATAAATTACATTAAAAAATTAGATTTGTTACTTTATTTAAGTTGTAATATGTTTTTATTCATTTTGTTTTTATTTCGGAAAACTTAATTATAAATGACCTAAAAGCGGGAATCCGACAAAACATTTTATTTTGCACTAATTTATTACTCTATGAGTAAACTAAAAATATTTAATTAATAGTGTACTGTTAAATTAATATTTAAAAATGATTCACAAAACATAATTGGGTCCTCGAACCGGATCAGTGTCTAGTTTACAACACATAGAAATCGTTTGAATTGTAGCCAAAAAACCTTTATTTATTACAAAATACTACTTAAGGTTTTCGTACATTTCAATCTATATTATATATTACGTATAGTATTCATTATCATTACCCAATTACAGACAAGGAAATTGAATAGATTTAAAAAATTTATAATAGCAATTAGTACCGTAGACGTTTGAAATAACAACAATTTAAATTTACAGTACACGAACTTTCAGAGTTAAGTTTTTTGGTCAATGCATGGTTTGACAACCAATGTTTTGTATTAATTTTACCAGAGTTCTGTACTCTACAAAATAAAAGAAAATCAAATTTTCTTGACAATACATCTACTACTTTTTCAACGTAAAATTACCTGTGTTGAATGTAGCGACTATTTCGAGTCATTACACAGGATTTTACGAAACATTTATAACGTTAATAGTCTACATTCCAAATTTTCTGAAGTAGAAAAATTCTGT
>JALBCR010003360.1:0-57630 GCA_030710515.1 Abscondita cerata
TCATTGTACTTCGTTCAGTTACGTATTGCTATTAAAAAACAATTGCTTTTTCATCAAGTTGTATCTAAGAGTGTCCCATTTAATAATATGTATAGTTTGTTGATAATTAGATTACAAATAAAGTCGCTATACTTTGGGCCCTTTTTGAAGAACAGACTGTATTACAGAGATGTGTTATATTCTTCCAAGCTTAAGCCTTTTCTTTGGGAAAAGTACTATTTCATTTGTTTAGTGATGATCTTTCTCATTTTTTTAATAAATGGTTTTTTTACCACGCCGCTATATTATTGTGTACTATTCAGGTTCAAATCAAATTAAAAGTCAGGTGTCTATAAACACAATCTCTTGTATATGATATTAATGCTGTAATTTTTCTTTTTGCTCAGTGAAATTCTAAAAGATTCAAATTCACTTAAAAACTTACTCAAAATATTTTTTTAAATTTTGTATAGTAATTCATTTAATAAAATTTTACAATCTGTACTGTAATGAAATTCATTTCGATACAAATTTAGATTCAATAGAATTGCGACATTACACAAATATCTATTGCACTTATCGACTTAATGCCTTGACCAAAAGTCAAACTATAAATTTGTAACTAATAGTGTGCAATTATAAAATTAGTGTTTCTATTTACCATTACAAAAATTGTGTATGCAGTTCACACTCAATGGTTATTAAGACACTCTCATTGTGCCGTTGCTTGCTCATTGCATAATATAGTATTTTCAATATTAGTTAACGTTTATTTTTTTTTTTAATATAAGAGTACTTTAGTCTGAAATTCAAAAAATTAATATAAATTGTGCGTAATTACTAAACATTGTTAATTGAGTAAAATTTCAGTATTCTTTTGTTCAATTTTTCTACTATATATTTTACAAAAACAGGAAGTTCAAAGTCGATTTCATAATTTATTATTTTAAAACTCCATTTATTTTACTTTTCCTTGATATAAGCGGATTATAATTTTACAATTTCAAACAATTTTTTTTTAAAATCTTCTGACGAAATTTAAAGTTTTATAACGCATCACTTGCTTATAATTTTGAATAGAAAAAATTAAATTGCATTATGAAATCAATAACTATTGATTTATCGGATGAATACAAATTTGTTAAAATTTACACATTTTATGCAAATATCTTCAATTATTATTTAATTGACTTAAAATTATATTCCACAGAGACCACGAATAATTTGATTAACTTTGTAAAACAGGGTTTATTTTAATGTCTTAATTAGATTAATGAGAGTATTTTTTTGTGGTTTTTGGTTTTTTGATTGCTTATTAGAATTCTACTTTTAATCAACTAAAGAATTCCTATATCTTATTCAAACTAAATTAAATTTGTAAATTTTTTTTTTTCATTCTGTGTTGGAAATATCAAAATGTATTTTTCTCTGAGAGCATAAGTAATTGAATTTGAACTCTTGACGTGTAATCTACAATGTACTTCAGTCCATGACTGTAGCTTTACTCATTTAGCTAGAAAGTGTAATTAAACGTAAGTATTTGTATAAAATTGCCTGAAAAATGTAATACATATAATTGCACTTCACAAATCCCTATTTGCTCATTAAACGTTAAGTGTAAAAGTAGAATAATTTAATTTGCGCAAAAAATGTAAATTAAAAAACAACACAAATAAATTTTTGATTTATGTACTTATGACTATAGATAAGAATTATATTAGTATTGAATAAGAATTGAATAAAAATGGGAGAAACTCATACAAGTGTTATGGAAAATACCCAGGTACAAAATTATAATTAAGGTATGATTTTGGTGAGATGTAATAAAGTCAAGGTAGTATGTAGTACTTTATCACAAAACTAACACCGACTTCGTGTTCCAATAATAATAATTAATATGTTTTGAAATCTCTTTATTCTCTTTATGCACATAAAAAATAATACATTTAGTGCAAATATTTTTTTGCTAATAGGATTTAATCGCGTTTATGATGAAATTTTTGGGAAAAAAAAGTTCAGTGATGTCTACTTTTAACGTGTAATACAATTTTGTTGGTTTTTGAAAACGAGTATTTATCTATAAATTATTTCATTTCTTGAAAATATTTTTAAAAAATATTTTAAAATATAAATGAAGCAATTCAATTAAGAATATCTAGAAATTATTGATTAATTGCCTTAAACAATCCAATATTAGTTTTTTATATTTATTGACTATAGTTTCAACTCAAAAATTATACGTAAGTCATCATTACAATTATATAAACATTGTTTGACAAACGTTAAATATGACAATTGGTTTTATACGGTTATTTCAAAAATATAAATGATTTTTAAAAAATATAAACTAGGTGCGTAAAATGTTTGAATCTGGAGTTAATTAAAAAATTTATTAAAAAATATTAAGAAGATAGAAATTTTGTTTGATATTTCAATGTAAGATCGTCAAAGTTTGTTTGATCATTGATTTTTAAATTTGGATTTGTTTTAATCCACAGAATTCTAATTTATTTAAAATTTGTTTATTATATTTATTTATGTTTAAATGATGTAAGAGTGAATGATTTAAATGTTTATGTTTCTTTGGGATAATGTGTTTAGCGAAGAGCTTAATTGCATTTAAATTATAAGAATATTTTTCGGGTTGTTTAAAGATATCTTAGATGTTCTTTTAATAGAATCGTAATAGTTATTTACGATATAAGTGCGGAAACACAATGTTCCCGCGTGAACGCATCTAGAAAAATTGTTCACGCATGAATATTGTACAATATTTTTGAAACGAACATAAAATAATAATTCTCAAATAAATTTCTAACTTTCATTGAAGTTTTATCTAAAAAAAAAATGATCAAAGGAACCGTAGGTAAACAATTGCAATTTTGATAGTTGTTTATTGTGTTACAATTATTTTACAATCAAAAATATTAATTATGTCTTCTGATTCTGAAATTGAATTTACACTACCAGAAATAAGAGAAACGGCCAAAAAGGCGATCGAAAACTTATTGCCGGATAAGTCAAAAAAACGGTATGAATTAGTGTATTTAAAGTTTCTGGACTGGTGCAAATTACATAAAATTAGTAAATACACTGAAAATTGTTTACTGGGATATTTTCAAACGTTTTCCAGTAAAAAGTCTCTTTGGTCGCATTATTCTATGTTAAAGTCCTGTTTGATAATACACAATAACGTTGACTTTTCAAAATTTACAAAACTTGTGGCCTTTTTAAAAAAGGAAACGTACAATTTAAAAACAAAAAAATCCAAAGTTTTAAACGATAACGAAATTGATAAGTTCATTGTTGAGGCCCCAGACAATTCATTTATATTAATGAAGGTGTATAATAAGCAACATATTTCATAAATACATATAAACTAATATCTATCTAATTCATTTTATAGGTAGTAGTAATAATGGGTATTTCCGGTGCATGTCGTCGTGAAGAGTTGTGCAAAATGTCAATTAATGATATCGAGTTCAAATCTGAAATTACTCTCGTCAATGTACCAGAAACAAACGTTTTGCAGTAACTAAACCCGAATGGATAAACTTGCTGCTAAAATATAGAAATGTAAGACCACAGGCAAACAAACGTTTTTTTTTAGCACTTACAGAAACGGCAAATGTATTAATTTACCAGTAGGGCTTAATACAATTGGTAGAATTCCTAGCCAAGTAACCGAATTCCTTCAGTTAAAGAATCCAAAAGACTACACTGGCCACTGTTTTAGAAGAAGTGCGTAACCTTCAGTAGTCGCGCGTGGTCTGTGAGACCGCACGCGCCTTCATTTTTGATTTACTGAAAATATCGAAGGCGGGGCTTACCCCCACTCAATCTATCTTCGCTAACTCATGTATAGGGGGCAGCAGTACGAGTTTCAACTGTGTTGTATTCGGTTTCCAATAATTAAGAGGTTTTGCGGTCTCTGAGACCGCCGTGACTACTGACGTGACAATTGTGTTTCATTATCGAAACATTGAAGAAAAGGTATTTTCTTATACTCGTAAGCGTTTTTATGTCAGAAAAGTACTGTTATTATTTATTTTAGCTATGTGTTCTTACGAAAAGAGCAAGAGCGTCTTAGGCAGATGATGGAAGATGTAATGAAAGAAAATGACGATATTGTATACGACGATGAATCGGAAGAAGGTGAGTCAGACTACGAGGAACAATACGTTGAGGACAGCGATTCTAACCAAGATATTTCGGATGTTGAGGAAACAGATGAGACCAGTAGCAATTCTTTATCATTCATCGGGAAGAGATGGAACCCGCTGGAAGAAGCAAGCACCAAATCCGAGAGCAATGAAAATTAGAAAAGAGAACATTATCAAACGGTTGCCTGGTCCTTCATTAGCAACAAGGGCTTTAAAAAATCTTTAGAAATATGGGAATATTTTTTTTAATGATGAAATGGTCAATTTAATTGTGAAAAGCACTAACACATATGTTGAATTAATTGCCGATAAATTTTCCCGCAGTAGAGATGCTCTCCCAACTAACAGTGTGGAAATTCGCGCATTGTTAGGATTACTGTATATGTCAGGGATTTATCATGCGAATCGTGTAAATTCTGAAGATCTATGGAAAACAGATGGATCTGGTATAGAAATATTTCGGCTTACAATGTCGTTACAGCGATTTAGGATTTTTGATTCGCTCTTTGAGATTTGACGAAGTGGCAACTCGCATACAGCGAAGGTCCACTGACAAGTTGGCTGCTATACGCTGTTTTTTTCGACATATTTGACATCAATTGCCTGAATGGCTACCCACCATTCCGAATATGTAACTGTTGACGAGATGCTTTTAGATTTAGAGGTAGGTGCGGCTTTCGGCAGTATACCCTCTAAACCCAACAAGTACGGCTTGAAAGTGCTTGCTCTCTGCGACTCGAAAATGTTCTACACCAGCAAGATGGAAGTATACGTAGGAGTGCGGCCTGAAGGACCCCACAAAAGTATCAAATAGTCCGTATGATGTTGTGTTAAGATTATGTCAGCATATTTTTGGATCTGGACGTAATATAACAATGGATAACTGGTTCACGTCCTTGCCACTTGTCCAAAAATTGTTACTGATCACAAATTAACGGTAATTGGAACTATAAGGAAAACAAGCGAGGTGCCATTAGAGTTTTCAAAACCGGCTTGCCCGTGCGGCACGCAGCAGCATGTTCGGGTTTATAAAAAGACTGTACTTTGCGTGTCTTACCTTCCAAAGAAAAACAAAAATGTACTACTAGTTTCTACAATGCATCACAATGATAACATAGATGAAGATACGGGTGATTTACGTAAGCCAGAGATAATTACAGCTTATAACGGTACCAAAGGAGGTGTTGACGTTGTTGATAAGTTGAGTGCAAGTTACAACACCGCAAGGAATACGCGAAGATGGCCAATGGTAATTTTTATGCCATAATGAATATTTGCTGGGATCAATTCGCAGTTATTTTAGTGCAAATAACCTAACAGTACCATATTTAGGACCTAGAAATTATTTAAGACAACTTGGTAATGAATTAATCCAACCTCAATTGCGAGTGCGCTGCGTTATTGGTGACCAATCTTCCCAGAGCCCTAAAATGAGATTGGAGGAATTGTGTGTATTAGATGAAGCAAATAGAAGAATTTCCTGCTGCAAACATTGAAAAGGGCAGATATTGCATATTGGCCGACAGGAAAGAAAAACAGAAAAACAAGAATTTTGTTGCTTCCATTGCAGCAAATATATGTGCTTAGAACATTTGGGAGTGATTTGCCAAACATGCAAGCAAATATGCAATATTGTAATTATTCTCATTCACATTGAACTTTTTATTATTTTATAGTTAAGTTTACTATGTTTATTTCATTTAATAATTAAATAATACCTTCGCTGTAATAAAAAAAAAATAAAAAAAATTATACAAAAAAATTTGAATTATATAATTCGCAGTTAAATAAATAATATTTTATATTCAAAATTTTATGGTTGACATGCTAATGATACCACTCACTTAAACTGTTGTCAAATTTAAAAATCATACTCGCCCTCATTTACTTTATTTTGACTGCGGTCTCGGAGACCGCAGCGACTACTCATGTTATAAACTACCGCGCGACTACTGGAAGGTTAAACTTAATAATTTTAAGAACGTTGTAAATTTAATTTTTTTATTTCGCAAATTCTATAGCTTTGTTTCCGTATTGTACACGATACGGAAATAGATGATTTTTCCGTACTGTTTTAGAGATTTTATATATTTTTAGTGTAGACCCAAATAATGTACAGTTTTAATTTGGGCGTAAGAAAATTAAGTGAGGGTTTGTTTGGTTAGTTTTTATTAAGTAGATTTTAATATTCAAAAAAAAAATTTAATGTTAATTTTTGAAACAGAACTTAACAAACAATATTTTCCGTCGACCGTGCATTTATGACATTACATTAATGTAAACAAAAATTGATTTTAGTATAGGCAACTATACATACATACATATTGCCGTTTTATTTTCAATCAACTACAACATGAAAGTATAAATAAAAAATCTGTTGTAATTCATAGCAAAGCCAATTTCTATAATAACAAATCGACATTAATCTATAATTGTAATAAAACCTTTAATTTGTTCATTACAAATTTTTAAGATATTTTTGTATGCAGCATTCCAAAGATAATGTTTAATAACATTTAAGGTGTTTGGCTCATCTATTTTACAAACTATTCTCTCACACAGTTCTTCAATACTGTTTACTCAATGTTCAAAGTTAAATTCTTTAAGTAAGGGGCAGTAGATAAAATCAAAACTATAAAAAGTAATGGCCGATAAACATTCGACTCCTGAAAATATATTTCGGAGATGTAGCGGAATTACTTTAACAAAATGTTTTTTCTAAACTCTACATGCACATGTTTTGTTAAATAACAGAACGGTAAAAATAAAACCAAACTTCATCAATAAGTAGTCTTAAGGATTTATGTCTCCGATAAAAGTGTTGCAAAGCCATTGATAGTATTGAATATGTGCAGGATAATTAGGTAGTCTCAATAAGTTGGTAAACTGCTTGCATACATAAATATCTTTCTTCGGTATAATGCGACAAGTCATTATAAAAGTTCAACTTGTTACGAGATGTGCTTGAGTTACATCCATGATTTATCAAACATTGTCAAACACTTCTAGTGTTGTCTTTGTAGGTGAACCATTATATTGATTAAGTACCAATCCGCTCCCACAAAATATTTAATACTTCTTGTTTTGCTCTGATGAAAACCATTTTATTTCGACACAACAATCAAAATTGAGTAATTTAATTTTCCATCAACTTAGTGACTTTATGTTAAAACACAGTTATCAATAGCCATATGTAACGACCAGCATCTCTTTTAAATAAAAAAAAATATTAGATTTGAAGTTCAATACACATTCATTACGCAAGCACGCTAAATTGCAGTTAATTAACCTTTGATAGAAACCTCAACAAGAAATTGAAAAGCATTCCGGATTTAACATATTATTTTACGTAATACTTCAAGAAACTGTGTAACAAAAAAGTAGCCAATTTACCTATTGCAGTTCAATCGCTGAAAGAAATAACATTTTAGCAATTACGGTTAATAAATTTATCATTCCATTAATGCATTCTTATAAAAATAAATTAATACTTATTTCCGTTTATTCAAAATAACCCATTCAGCATATTACCCGAATGATAGAAAATTCTTATTGAAACTAGTTAGTGGAAAGGAAACGCTTCTGAAAAAAGATTGAACTTCGAGGATGTAATAAATAATATGTGGGATTATAGAAAAAACTTAATTTCCATGTTAAGATTAAAATAAATAAGAACGCGACCGGTTATAAAATTAGTGTTTATAGTTTGGTGATTGGGTAATTGCAGCTAACTAAGATATCTGTAATGTTTTAATATTCATTTAAATATGGAGCTAGATGTGTGGTACCCACCCCATAATGAAGAATCAAATACCTTTTTAATATATTGTCATATAAATTTGTTTTCAAGTAGATCAAATAGATACCGTCTCTTTATAAATGCCTTTTAATATGAAGTGACTAATTTTAACCCTTCTCTCAACAACCCAAGTAAACATAATAAAAGAAAACCACCCAACAGGTTGTTACACATGCAAAAGACGAAAAAGTAAATAATTATTAAAGGCAAAGTTCACAAAAAAGTAGAGACTATGAAGTTAGGTTACGTTATACATTTATAAATTTGTGGTAATTTTACAAAACGGTGTTTTTCAAAAGATGCGTTTTCTTCTAGAATTATTAAAGTAGGTATATAATTTTATAAAAACTAGAAAGTACGGTCAACGGAAAAGTTCTGTAACTAACTCGTGAATTAAACGGCGATTAACAATCTCAAAACATAATTTTGAAGATAGCAAACTTTCAACAGTATTTATTACTAATTTTGTTAGGATATCAGCTACACTACCAACATAGCTTTAAAAAGAACACTAGATCAAATATTAACATTTATTTCTTGAAGTAAATTTTTGCGAAATAGAAAAAATAGTATGAAAAACACGCGCCACAACTACTTTTTGTCGCACTCCAACAATTGTTGTGACACTTGTTTTTCAATATATTATTTGATGCAAGTACAGTAAAACCTCTAAATAGCGGTCACTAAAATTTGCTGCAAAACTGACAGGTATATGGAGGTGGCCGTTATTGGGAGGAATAAAATTTATTTCTATGCGTTGTTTATTAAAATCTTGTAAGTATGGAACATAATACGGTTCGCTATAGGGTACTATATATCTGCATTAAAAAATAACTATAAATGTGCTGGTGCAATATTAAATAATTAGACGATATAATAATGGAAGAGTTATACAAATTGAATACATAATACATACATTTACATAATATGTACCTATTTTCTAATTGCTCGTTATACCTATTACAATAATTAATTACACACATATACATACCATTAAATTACATTTTGTGAAATATTTTTGTATTGAGGTTTGTTTTATGTTTTAAGTTTAGTTTGTAAAACAGAAAATTCACATTTTAATAAAATTTGAAGTACTTCTACCGCTAGCTCACTCTTATCATTAGAAAATAGAAAACTTTGCACATCTCTTAGTTTTCACACACTTCACCCATATCTTTAATGTTTGACGTAAAAACTTCGGATTCTTTTGCACCACTTTCATTGTTCGAATCACAGCCTTCACTATAGTCTAATTCACTGATTATATCTTGAATACTTAAATTGGGGCTTTCGGTCAAAATATCACAATCAATAGATGCATAATTTTCAAGGCTTACACGTTGATTACCTTCTAGTAATACAGAAAAAAGCTGAACTAGTGGAATTTCGTCTTCTTCATCGAAATCTTCTTGCAGGACCTTTTCCGAGAATCCTGCTTTTGCAAAACATTTAGCAATTGTAATAGGCGAAACGTTTTTCCAGGCTACTGATATTCAAACTAAAGCGCTGGTTAAATTGATACTTTTTTTCGCATCTTCAAAAGACATTTGGTATTTGTGAATGTTAGCAGCCTTTTGATTAAAAACTTCCTGTAGGCTATCTTAAAGTTTTGGATAATTCTTAGATCCAGTGGCATGGCAATGGGATGTGGTGTTTGGGGGTAGAAAAAACAATGTTTACATTTTTCAAGAGTCACTTTAGGGATGAGACGTGGCATTATCCAGAAATAATAAAGACTTTTCTATTTTCTTTTTCATTTTTTGATCAAATTTTTTTAGCAAGGAAGTCATAATCTCTACCGTCATCCAAGTCTTTTTTTATTAGATACCCATTCTAAGGGCAATTTGTTGATATGAGAGCCTTTAAAGCATTTTTTTTTTTTTTTTTTTTTTTTTTTTTTTATTTTACTTTTTCTAATGATTAACAGATTTTCCTTATCACCTTCCATATTTGTACAAAATAAAATTGTCAATCTTTGTTTTGCAGCTTTTTACCACTACATTTATCGTTTTTAAAGAGAACGTTTTGTTTGGCATCGCAAGGTAAAAAAGTCCGGTCTCGTCAGCATTGTACACATTTTGGGTGAATACTCCTTCAATATTACTGACAGCTTTGTTTTCCAAGCTTCAACAGTGTCCAGGTTAATATCAGTTGACTCCCCGCAAATTGTTTTAAAGGTTATGTTATGTCTTTGACAAAATTTTCAAGCCACCCATTTAAAGCTTTAAAATCTGTCATTTTTAATTTTCCGCAACTTCCAATGCTTTCTCTTTTATTAAAGGTCCAGATATAAGGATATTTTATTCCTAGCTTTACAAAACCAATTGTAAACTACTCGGTCAATTTCTAAACCTTCAGTTCTAGGAAATTTTCTCTTCTGCTCTGTATTGGAACCTTCTTCAAATAGTTTTTTAAATCACATTTGTTTTTAAAATATCGTTAACTTGTGTTCTTCCAACACTAAATTTTTCAGCCAACTTTCTAGCACTGGTATTGAACTTTTCACTTTCCACAATTATATCAATTTTCTCTTTCAGAGACAAACGTTTTCTTTTTAGCAACATTGTAATTTTTTGTAGGTCTATATGTAACAGCACTGTTGAACATACTAACTCAAACTATGTACGCAAAATACGATTTTGGAGTAAGCTTAATGGGCCTGTTAATTGCACTTTTTCTGTAATGAGCGTCTATTGTAAATAGAACAAATTATTTAAATCCGTTCTTAAATACCGGTAATTACTTAATGAACAATTATATGTTATGCACAAATTGAACGCTAAGCTGTTGTCTACTAATGACCTTACTTAAGAATGGCCGAAAATGGGAGGTAGAATTACATGTATTTTTCCAAGAAAGTTTACAAATAAGTGGCCGTGGCCGTTAGCGAGAAGTGGTCGCTATTAGAGGATCATTAATGTGGATATTTCCGTATAATTGGTTTTTGACTTAGAAAACTTGGCCGGTTTTAGAGGTGGCCGCTTTTAAGAGGTGGCCGAAAATAGAGGTTTTACTGTATAATAAAAATACATTTATTGGTCTGCATTCTGTTAGTACATAGTAAAATATAAAAAAAATATGTGCTACAATCGTAGTTGAAATAATAAATAAAAATAAATGGGTATATTGTTTACAAAATGTGTAAAAAAAAATGATTATGACAATTACACTCATATGTAAAAAATGCAACGGAAAAAAGGGATATCTAAAATATCCTTCTTCCTTATGTTGATATTATGCACATCCATTCTAAATTTTATCTTATTGTAAAGGTACGGTGGAGTCTTCGTTACTAAATTTTTATGATAAATGCAGAATGAGTGAAGGCCTCTTTGCCGCGACATGCACAACCAGCCTGCTCTCTCCACAAAGTATGTTGTCGTCGCCGAATACCGTATATAAACAGTATTCAATTTTATATCCTTACTAGCTGTCTCGCCGCGCTTCGCTACGGCAAATAAAAGGAATTGTTAGCAGTACATTTCGACCTCCTCAGAAACATGCACACTCACTGTGCGACGAAAAACGGCTAAAAAGTTGTAAATTTGGCGGTTTTTCGCAATTTCCGCGATGGCAATCGCGAAAATGGAACGTTCGTAACCTATTCTAGATCGACCTGAAGAAATGTGTAAAATTTCATTCCAATCGGACTAACGGTTTAGGAGGAGTTCGAGGACAAACAAACAAACACACATTCATTTTTATACAGTGTGAGTGTAAAGTATGGAATAAAATTCATTAAATTTTATTCTCATATTTATGGAATATTCTTCCGAACAGGTCAATATTCGTTTTTAAATTCCCATCTTTTGGTATAAATCAACCTTTTGTATCTCCACCAGTGGCGGCGCAACAGGTGGTAACTTGAAAATTTTAAATGTAGGAATTATATTATCATGTTTGAAAGCAACACGAGAGGTTGCAAAGTTGAGAATATGTCGAAGATAGTCTTAAGGTGCATCCCCACTATGCCAATCGGCAATGCCGATCGGCAAAGCCGACTGGCTTTGTTGAAATCCATTGTGCCACATCCCCATTTACACATAAAGTGAGGTGTCAGTCGGTCTTAACTTTGTCTGAAAATGGTGATCAAGAAGACCAACTGTTAATAGCAGCTGCTGCTGCAATTATTGTTATTGATTCTTGTAAGCGCACCAAATTTGAAGAGGAGGTTTTGGATTCGACCAAGCCTTCGAAGCAGAAATAAATATCGCGGAAGTGATTTAATGAAAGAGTTAATATTAGACGATGCTGATAATATAAACTTGGAATATAGATGTGATGCTGGTTTCGAAACTTTTTTGAATGACGAGTTCAGATTTTGAAGATTTATTAAATATGATAGCACCTAAAATTACCAAAAGATACTAAATTTAGAACAGGCTATACCAGCTAGCGAACGTCTAGCAGTAACTTTGCGTTTTTGCTACAGGTGACTCCTATCACTCGCTTATGTATACTTTTAGATTTCAAAGCAAGTTATTTCAAGAACTATACCAGAGGTTTGTGATGCCTTGCTCGACTCACTTAGAGATAATATTAAGGTAAGAAAATAAGAATATCTTTTAAACTTTATTCGTTATAAAAGTTTATTTAAAATATGAGTAACTTTCTACAAAGTGCATCAAAATTGCATCAAGCTCTTGACTGTCCTGGGTTGCTGTTGGGCTTCTGGGAGATGGCGCATTTGAAAGTAAATTTCCTTCAGAAGAAGCAGTACATGAGCTTCCTGATTGATATGAGGAGTGATGTGATGGTTGTATATCATGGTGAATATTTCCATACATGCTTGGTTGTGGTGGTTGTAAATATTGATAAATTTGTGTAGAGCGGTCGACACTGCTGGGGTTGCAAAGCAGGAAAATCGTATTTTCCCATTTCTGCCTCATACAGTGTTGTACTAATGATATTTTGCACCATAAATCTGGCATGCGCGGTTAGTAATTTCCGAAGCTTGATGGCAATTTGTTCTCCAAATACTCCGAACTCATCTTTTTCGAATTTCATGGACTGTATTGACCTCCAAGATTTGTAATCGCTTCGTTCACCACAGGCGTCGTACCGCTGAAATTCGCGTTTTCTTTTACAAAGATCTTGTAGAAGATATAGGAAGGAGTAACTGAATTTTGGGTTTCTACCAGTCCTTCTTGTTCTTCTATTTCTGGGTTTGTTGTTTTTCATCCTTTTCGTCTTCGCCTTGTTGAGATGTCTCCTTTACCTAAAAATAATGTTTCATTTCAGATGCCAGCAAATGAAAGGGGAATGGGAGATTGTAGCACAAGAGTTTCCTAGATAAATGGAATTTTCCACATTTTGTGGGAGGAATGGATGGGAAACATATAACCCTGCAAGCTCCTCTGAACAGTGGCTCCGATTTTTTTAACTACAAGTCATTTTTTTCAGCATTGTACTATTTGCAGTTGTGGATGCAAATTACAACTTATATATATATGCAAACGTTGGTTCGCAAGGAAGGATATCAGATGGTGGGGGGTATTTAACGCAACAAATTTCAAGAAATGTATTGAAGAGCACTTTGAATCTGCCTTCAGCCCGTGTTTACCGGGACGAAACGTTGAAGTTCCGTTTGTGTTTGTTGCAGATGACGCATTTCCGTTATCATATAATATTAATGAAACCTTTTCCGGGGTTACACAAGAAAAATTCTACAACAAGGATTTTTAACTATCGATTAAGCAGGGGCACGTAGGGTGTCTGAAAATGCCTCTGGAATAATATCTTCAGTATTTCGAATACTAAGAACAGCCTATGTTATTACAACCAGAAACAGCAACAAAAATAACATTGACTCTACTACATTTACATAATTACTTAAGGAAAAATAGATCCAAAGATCTGTACAGTCCTACAGAACGTTTTGATTTAGAATCTTCGGATACTGGAGATATTACTCCAGGACTATGGAGACAACATACTACACAAATGATGAGTATTCCAAAAGTACCTCGCAGGACCACAAATGCAGCTCAATCTGTGAGAAACGAGTTTAAAGAATAATTTTAATTCTCCGGAAGGTGATTTACCATTTACTTAACATAAAGCACAACTAATAAATATGTTTTTATTTTATACATTTAGAAAATATAAAATAAACTTACCTCTGTATCTTCAGTTTGTCTTGGTTTATTTCTATCCCCTAAGAAATTGACATACTTCCATACGCGAACCATTTGCTTTTGTAGCAAGTATCTGATCCAGCGCCGGACTTAGTACTTTCCTTTTTCTTTTACTTTCTCGCGCAAAATGACTCAATAAATTTTTTATTTTTCTTTCTATTTCAATCTTTTCCACTCCAAACAAAACACTTATTTCTAAGAACGCGTCATTTCTCTAATTCTTGTTTTTGTACATATCAATTAAATTTATTACATTAGTATTTGTCCACTCCATATCGCACTTTCTGCTATACCAAAAATGATGAATATCGGTGTCGTTTATTACGAATACGTCTACACTACTGCCGTCGGCTCGGCTTCCCTTTCATAAAAACCCGACAACAGTCAAAAGGGTTCGGATCGGCATGCCGCTCGGCCTGCCGGCAAAGCCACACAGCATGTCTACACCAACGAGGCTTTGCCGAACGGCATTGTATCGATTGGCATAGTGGGGATGCACCTTAAAATGAACGGACTACAAAGCTGTAGCATCTGCAGTAAAATGCCATGGGACCCAAAAGCGTTGGATGAAAATGAATATTATATTTCGTTACCTAACAAAATTTGAATTTTTTCTCTACATGTTCGTATATATATATTAGATTTATAATAATTTAAAAGTTCGTCTGGCACCTGCACCGATGAAAAATAAAAATTTAATTAATTGAGATTGCTAAGTTTATCATGAAGATCAAATGATTTCTTGCGAGAATAAATATTAAGTTTCTGAAGAAATGACCATATTTTCTTTTGATGTTGAATGTTAAACATCGATTTTAGATAACATTTTTTCTTTTCGTACTGCAAATGTAGTGTAATTTTTAATTGTTTATAGTAGTTAAAATCATTGATATTTCGTCTACGTTTGTATTTTGAATATGCCTTATTTCGTAATTTCATCAATAATTTCATATTATCGGTTATCCATGACTTGTAAGAATGTTTGAAGGTAGAAGTAATGTAAAGAGCATGAACAAATAAAAATGGGATATGATGATTGAGAAAGTTTAATTTAACATTAACGTTATTAAAATAAAAAATTATAAACCACGGAATTGAATAGCGACCTCAAGAAAATCATCTGTTTTAAAATATTTAAAGCTACGATATGTGTGAATAATCGGTGACGAAATGTGTTGGCGAAGAGAGACGCTACAGAAGATAAGTGCATGATCAGCAATAGTAAGGTGACAACAATATATTAAGCCTACTTATTAGAGAAGGCGAACTCAAATTATTCTACTTCGGTGCTAGAACTTATTCAATATACAATTCTAATTAAACGTAGTTTTAAAATTCATATAAAATTCATTATATACATTTTTCATTTGGTAAAACTAGTTCTACAGTATTATTTAAAAACGTTCTGAGAATGAACGAAGAATCCTAAAAATTCAATATATTTTTGATGTTTGTAGTTACTGTATTAAACAAGTCAATTAATTCAATAAAGTTATAATCCTCATCATAAGTATCCAATTCCATTAACATGAATACATTTAATTGGTCGATAAATCTAAACTTTAACAATTACAAAGTGGTTGGTTATAGTTCACATTGTATATAATACAATGCCTCTCATTTACTCAAATAGTGGTACATTATAACAAACGAATGAGTTCATTATTAATTCATATTTCCTAATTAATATAGTATAAAATTGAATACAATAGAAATTAAAGGATTCATTAATCGAATGTTTGCTATATTTAGAAAGCCCGCAAGGATAATAGAGAATCCAAGTATCTGGGTTTATCAAAAATAATTCTTTGTTGAAGAGTACAAAAGAAATTTGATTGTATGTGTACAAAATCAATAATTTAGTATAGGTACATTAATCCAGTTCTCTTTGTGTTTGATCATTTTTGAAGATTAATTTTGATATTAAAATTCATTATGCCCAGAACAAAAAAATCTGAGTTTAGTAAATCATGATTGCTATTATATGTGTTGGATGTACTTATTTTAAACCGAAATAATAAAATACTTTGTTTTTTTTTAATGAATATTTTCTTTTATTCACAATCAAAGTGTGATTACCATGAAAAGTTTGAAAGCAAGCAATTTTTGCTAAATGCCACTCACGCGTTCAAGAAACAGAAAATAATTCATAGATATTGTCATTGATGTATTGTATTAAACTGTGAAAAATAATTTTTTGTTTTAAAGTTTTAGACAAAAAACGTATGATTGTGAATAAAATAGAATGCTTCAAGATATAATAGTGTGTAATAAGTTATTACTTTAGTATTTAACTCGGAATAACTTGCTTACATTGGAATTTTAGTAGATAACAGTAAAAGTTAATTATCCGTATACGAAAATATTGAATTTTGAAAATTGTCACGTTATAAAAAATGATACTAAAATTCCCATACTATGTGTATAAATATTTTAATTATCTTAAATTGTTTTCAATTGTTGTCAGTTTTTCTTACAGGGAGTTCAGAAAACATGTACCGGGTGGTCAACTAAGAATGGACGCCGGCTATATCTCAGGAATTATAAATTTGACAATATTAAAAATAAAATTTTAATAGGTAAATCGGCTACGAGAAATGGCGGGTAATTATTTTCAAGTTTGTAAGATGGCCGCTAGGGGGCGAAACTGTTATAGCCGATCATATAATTGATTCTTTCTCCAAAAATATGCAAATATAAATATATTTTAAATATTGTCGTAGTAAAGACTGCAAAATTTCTGATTTTTTTGCTTAGAGTATTTTATCTCTCTCTTCGGTATAAGTTAACAGAATTGAACAAACTAGGTCTCGTTTAAAAAAGCTCTTCTTACTTAATAATATGCTGTATAAAGATAGTCGAATAAATTTTGACGTGATAGCTAGAGGGCGCTGTTTAACATTACAACAATTATTGCGCATTATCATGAGATTTTTAAATAACACCCTATGTATCTTTTACACCGTTAAATAGAGGACAAAATTCATAAATAGTCGTGCAAACCGCAACTTCCTATCTTTTTTGAAACCGAAGATATCAATAAAACAAATGTTAAACCGCTGACTATTTACATATTTTACGCATAAAACAAATTTAAATTAGTTGAAACAATTTAATTAATGTCGTCCTAAATGTTCAAACTGCCGTCCATCGTTTTCGATGCACGTAAGCATCCTTTCCCGCGTAAACCAAACTGCACTCTCTAGTTCAGCTACTGAAATAGTTTTAATACAGTCCCTTATTCGTCCAATCATGTTATCACGTGTAGTGGGTCCGGTTGCAAAAACTATATCTTTACTCGACCCCATAAATAAAAATCCAGGCATGTTAAATCCGGTGATCTAGCCGGCCATGGAAAAATGCTGCCCCGTCCTATCCATCTACCAGGGTAGTTGGCATCTAAAAATTGACGAACATTTACTGCGAAGTGGGCTGGACAGCCATCGTGCTGGAACTTTAAATTTTTAGGGGCACTTCCTCTAACATAATCGGCAATTGCTCTGTTAAAAACTGTAGGTAATTGTGGCCATTTAGTTGGTTATTAAAAAGAATGGACCGATAATTTGCCCTTCTAGAATCCCTGCCCAACAATTTACAGACCAACAACCTTGGTGCTGAACTTCTTGCATCCAGTGCGGATTTGTTCTTGACCAATAGTGCACATTATGGACATTTACACTGCCATTACTATGGAAGGTGGCCTCATTAATATACGTGATAGAATTTGGGGATCGTCTGACATAATACCCAAGAGCCAGTGGCAATGGTCTAGTCTTCGATCAAAATCTGCAGCAGTCAATGCCTGATACAGGACTATACTCAGTATACTATTGGCGCGGAGTAACAAACCTGTCAGAATTATTGAATATCCCGTATTCCAATGGCGTAGGTACCTGATACGTCTGGAAAATCATATTTTTAGTAGGTAAATATATTATAATAGTAAAATCTATGAATTATTATGTGGTTTCTTTTATTGTTTCAATCCTTACTTTGTGGAATCTATTTTTCATCGGTCCCCGCAAATTAATTGTAATTGTAATAAATGTACTGACGATATCTGCCTTACTATTTTATTTTATATTTATGTCATATATTATTTATATGTTATTTATTTTATTTGTATAGTAGATCACATTACAAATTTTACTTCTTACGTATTATTTTGTATCTTGGTATAATACCCACATCTACGGCTATGATTCTCGTTTCGTCAGTACCTGGGCTGATGGCAACGTGTACACAGATTAAACTATTGTTCTCAGAACCTAGATGGGTCGATATGCTACAAGAGCGGCACAATGATCGTATTTTGGTTAGAATTTATTGGTTTTTACTTAACCGTAGAAGTACCGCGTTCATAAGAAAATAAAGAATTATTTCAAGCAATTATGATTTATTACTCCGCGCCAATAGTATACAGACTTTAAGTGATATGGATGTAACCTGAAAGATGTAAGATGATCACTACTGATTCAACAGTAGGATAAGTATTAAGTAAACCTTTGTAAGTTTACAGTAGAGTTTCAACATTGAAGATTCGCTTACCTGTGCTCTTTGAGAATGTTTTGAACGGTAGATCGAGTTACTCCCAGATCCTGTGCAATACTTCTAGTACTTAGGTGTGGATTAAACTGCACATAAGCTAAAACATTAATAATGTTCTCTTCGGTACGTCTCCTGTGTTGTCTACGGTATACGGAAACATGGACGTTTCCAGTTGTTTGTAAACGATGGATAACTCGCAGAAAAACCTTTTTACTCGGGTGCCGTCTATCGGGATATTGCTGCGCATATACCCTTTTAGCAACTGTAGCATTTCTCATGCATTCAAAATAGACACCTATCATGTCAAATAACTCTTCGTTGGTATAAAACATTTTGTAACACTTAACAACACAGCACTAAGACTATCTACTATACTAATACTAACAACACTAACGTAACACAAAAACGACAAGAAAAACTAACAAACTAACAGTAAAGTAACACAAACAACAACAAGTAAACTCAAACTCACAAAAACTCAAACAATCACACGCAATAACAAAATCGAGAACAAGCTATGAAAAATAGCAACTAAATGATATTGACATGAAAAATTCAATATTTTGAGTATTGCTTCCAATTTTGTTTCACAGCCTACTAATTTTATAACGAATGCATACATTGTCGGTTTTAGATGTAAGTGCATCGAAAGGATGAACGACTGTTTGAACATTTAGGGAGGCATTAATTAAATGGTTTCAATTAATTTAAATTCATTTTCTACGTAAAATATGTAATAGATGTTGCATAGTCAGCGGTCAAACATTTGTTTTATTGATATCTTCGGTTTGAAAAAAGATCGGTTTGCGCCGACTGTTTAGGAATTTTGTCTTCTATTTAACTGTGTAAAAAGATACATAGGGTGCTATTTAAAAATTTCATGATAATGCGCAATAATTGTTGTAATGTATAAACAGCGCCCTCTAGCTATCACGTCAAAATTTATTCGGGCTATCTTTATACTGCATATTATTAAGTAAAAAGAGCTCTTTTAAACGATACCTAGTTTGTTCAATTCTGTTAACTTATACCGGAGTTATTTGCATTTAAATAAAAACATGTTTGACGTTCCCCACCACTACATTTTCTAAGACAGAGTAAAATACTCTAAACAAAAAATCAAAAAATTTTGGTAATCTTTACTACGGCAATATTTAAATTATATTTATATTTGCATATTTTGGAGAAAGAGCCAATTTTATGATCGGCCATAACAGTTTCGCCCCCTAGCGGCCATCTTACAAACTTGAAAATAATTTCCCGCGATTTCACGTAGTCTATTACTTATTAAATATTTTTTTCAATATTGTCAGATTTATAATTCCCGAGATATAGCCGGCGTCCATTCTTAGTTGGCCACCCAGTACATACTTAGTACAATTGCTATTCATACATAATTATGGGTTAAAAGCTAAAACTATTCAAATTTTAATTTTTACATGCAGTGGGATTTGGACTGAGCTATAAAAAGTTATAAACATTATAGAAAATCTTATTTACAACAAATTTTGATAAATACTTTTTTAAACTAAGATTCAGATAAAAAATTGTTTTAATAAAACTACTTGTATGCAATTAAATTGGAAACGACTTTCATTTGAAAGAAAAGTGTAGAAATAAATAATTATATTCCATTTTCTAAAAGGGCTTTTTTGGTTACCAGGAATTCACTTTAACTTTAATTTCTGCTTTTATAATAAACACTAAATGTTAAATTTTATTAAAAACGAAGAAGTAGTCTTTGAGATACAAGAAATTATTGTTAAGGAATACTTGGAAAATATAGTACGGGGTTGCCCTAACATGCGGAACATAAATAATCAAACATACACGTAAGTAGTTTATCGATATGAACAGGGATGTGCTGACAAATGAAAAATCAGTAAATATTTACAACCTTGTTGCAGTCATTACGACCTACTCAAAACATATAATAAATGAGTACCGCAAGCAGTGATCAGATCGAACTGAAGTCAGATCAGGTCAGTTAACTATTCAAGTATACCCCCGTAATACAAAGGGGGGGTGTCACAACAACCATGTGGTGACCCCGATATTGAAATATGAAGCCCGACAACACACGCCTACATGGCTACGCCGTCACGGCTTTGCTTGCTATAGACGTCGTCGGCATGAACACTGGTGCCGCCCAAAGAGAAACCAGCCCAGCTCCAGCTCTCGTCCACCTTCATCATGATGTAACGCACATAGATTTGGGCTAACGGACTACACTCAAAAAGTCAATTAATCAACACGATCGTCCAACAAACAAACAGGAAAAAGGAAACGCCACAACTGCAAGCGCTAGAACCGCCAAAAGCTTGCTGCGACAACTACTTCCTGACGTCTTTTGCTTGTTGTTGGCCTGTACAGGTACCAAAGTACGCATCTGATTTCTCACAAAGTTTATCACTCCCAATTTCACAAATTCTTCTCGAAGTAACGCCTGCACAACCTTCCCAAACGCAAGATCTACTGCAGCAACAACTAAACTCATCGCATGGCAGCATCCGCACCGGCGGCAACAAGAACCAACACAAATAACAAAAATCAAGAAAGATGATACAAAGGCAAAAACTACATTTTCTTGGCCATCTTCTCTTGTCTACTCTAGCATACTAATAGTGGATGGGGAATCTACTAAGGAACCATATCGATCTGCCAGCAGCACTCCCTCTTCATTTGCATAAGGAAATACAATTTCTTAGAACATAAATAATACAAACGCACACTTAGTAAATAACCACAACCTTGTCGCGTCATCAACATATAAACAAATAAGTACGTAAAGCAGTAATTAGACATAGTGTAAATAATGTTATAATGTAAGACTTTATTTACGTAAACTGCCGTACGCTAGCAGCACAAAAAAGTAAAAAAATCACAATGTATTGTAGAAAAAGTTGTATAAAGTATTTTGAATACTAGTCACGCCTGCAACTATGTTTAAATTTTAAATTAGATCAAGCCTTTTCGAGGAATTTATTGTACAAAATAATGAAATTACACGGTTGATTTAAAGTGGAAACATCTTAAACGCCTTCACAAATTAGAGCAGCACAAATCAGTATAGTAAATAAATTGTTATCAATAAGTAAACCAAAACCGATATGAAAAAAAAATTCAATTCATTTAATTCCTGGCCAACGAAACAGCATTAAAGAAATTTCTGAAAATGTTCTGCTGGCTTATTATAATGCAATGGGCAAAATGAAGAAATCTTCAACATTATGGTATTCCTACCGCAATCAACGTGCTTTTAAAAAGTACATAAAAGTTGAAATATCACAAGGATTACCAAAAAGCAATCTAAATGTAACCTGCTTAAAAAGTAAAAAAGTTTTGAGGGTACAGAAACAAATCGTTTTGTGTTAAGAGAAATTAAACCAAGGCTGAAATATATTTTTGTTTGATTGGAGTTTACCTATGCTACTTTAAAAATTATACATCTACAACCTAACAACATCGTATTCTCTTTTGTGCTTTTTGCACAAATATTGAGCACTCAAGATTGTCTAATCGACAACACACAAAAATAATTAATTAAGACATAAACATATAACGAGTAATCGTGGGTAATGCAATGCGACAAGTTCTTATATATCCTGGTATGTATATCTTAACCAAATTTAATAGAGGAATTGATAAGACACCGCCTAGTGATAATTGATTGACTTAAGATATAAAATCGTCCACCAATTGGGAAATTACTTAATTTTAAAATAACATACGTGTATGAACACTAGAATCTTTAGAAGCACCAATTGGAACGTTTGACATTCAATAGCTTCAAGTTTATAGCTTACGTAAGGTTATTAATGCTTTCACTTTGGGTCAACGGACAATCACGCTAAAATCGAAGATATTCTGTAAGAAAGGACAATCGAATAATGTTGCCTGCTGAGAATTCCAACTTTAAAGTGATAAAGCGAGATGACTCAAACTTCGTTGATCTTCCTTCGCCAGCAATACAGGAATTTAGTATGTAAGAACGTATCTAAGTGGTTGATACGATTGCAGCGGCCCAACGTTATTTACTATTATTTTGTTAATTAACATTTAAATGCAGAAAAAGTTTTTCTCAACTTTTTTTCCTGAGTGAAAAGTAATGAACCAACATTAATGGTGTAAAAAGGAAAGTTGTAGAGAATAAAAATACGAATAAAATGAGCACCGAATCGACTAGATCGGGTAATACATTTCTGAAAAAATTGGAAAAAAGTAAAAACTTTTTTTTTTAAATTTGTAGATCCGTCATTTTTTGAGATGTAACATAAATCTTTAAGGAAATAGGAGGTAATGGTACGTACTTAATGTGTGCAAAACTTTGCAATTGTCGGGCAATTTGTTTAAAAAAATTGCGAATTAATTTTTTAAAGTAATATATTTAATCGAGGCTGAATCTAAAAGTTGAAATAGAAAGGAACAAAATGTATATTTTCATTTTTCTATAAAATTATTTAAAAGCAAAGATGACTTAAAATGACCGAGTGTGAGAAAACGGAGTAGTGGGAGTACCCGTTCTCAGCGCGTTTATATAAATTGCAGCCTTCTCAAACGGCGCTACTCCGCCGTTTTCTCACACTCGGTGATTTTCAGTCATCTTTGGATGCGTTTTTACGTGTTAAGTATCATTTTATCGAAAAATGAGAATATACGTTTTGTTCCTTTCTATTTCAACTTTACAATCTTTTTTTTATTTTTGACAATCGGACGACCACACGAACATTCAGCCTTGAGTGAATATATTGCTTTAAAAATTTTAAATTGCAATTTTGCATGAACTAATTGTGCAACAATTGCAGGGTTTTGCTACATCTAGAAAATGACGGATCTACAAATTTAAAAGAAAACACAAATATTTTACTTTTTCCGATTTTTCTTAGAAATTTATTACCTGATCGAGTCGAATTGGTGCTCATTCTATTCGTATTTTTATTGTCTACAACTTTTTTTTTACACCATTAATATTGGTTCACTACTTTTCATTCGGGAAAAAAAGTTGAGAAAAAACTACATTGTTAATTAGGAATATAATGAATTTTTTTTTGGTATAAAACATGAATATAAGGTATTTTTTATTATTTATAATTAATGGTGTTTTTTTTTTTTTTTTTAGCAAAAATTGCTTATTATTTGCTCTATTGACTGGGGTAATAATGCAGATGATTGAAATAAATTTAGATTGGTTCATTATAACTAATTAAGTTCCATAACTCAGTTACTTTGAGTGCGATAGTAACATACCAAATGAGGATTTACAACGAAAAGAAAGAAAGTGACTGTTTTAAGTACGACTTCGCATTTGAGCTTGTGTATTTCTAACTATCGAAAACGTGATGAAAGTGAACAGAGCCGGCCGCAGGATTGCAACGCGTACTCAGGTGAATTTTACATTTAGAAAACCAAGTTCTAATGAGCGTGAATTTTTATCGTAACAAAGAAGCATATTATTTGGCTTACCTCGTAAATAAAGTACACAAGAGATGTAAGATATGTAGAAGGTATGAGATACGCAGGGTGTATTTACCGACAAAACAATCCCTAAAACGTTAAGAACCGCTTTTGCGAGTGCTTGTAATTGCATTCCTCTTCGTCCTTCAAACTTTACTCCCACTCGCAAATATCATTTTTCTAGACTACAAACTATTTTAGGCAGACACATATAAAAAGCTAGTATTGGAAGTGCAGTTTATTATCGAAAACAGATTGATGATCAGCGCGATATAATATTTTAGTAGTATATCGAAAAAGTATCGAATTTAACCAAACAATTTTGCTTCGTTCGTTTCTATGAATATGTTGAAACAGAAAACAGTAATAATACAACAATTAATTTTGTAATCAAAATAAATACCTATAGCAACAATTCTTGAAAACAATTTTTATTGTGCGTGGTCGTCTAAAAAGTTGTGTTCGTAACTCGCTCGAAACTGTTACATTGCTGCTCGTAAGGTTTCTGCATTTGCTATCGCTCGTACATCAACTTATCCACTCGCACGATGTAGCCTATTTTTTCACCCGACCTCTTCTCTGTCAAAACATCAAATGCCATTGTGGCAGCCTACTTAAGAAAATATTAATATCAAAATGTTTACCATTTTATATCACACTAAAACAAATTGTTTTGAACTGGAACTTTAGCCACATCACGAATGAGCATCTTGTTTACGTAATTTAAAAAAATATTGTATTTACTGATAAATAGTAAGTGTTTAAGGGTGCGCATGTAAAGAATTGTGGGTTGCCTATTTATAATAAATTTTTTTTTAAGGTTACCTATTTAAATCTATGTATTAACAATTATAAGAGTGTTATATTAAAATTTTATACAAGCAAGTTAATATTTAAAGTACAGACATTAAAATAAACTATTTTGTTTTTATGACACCGTATGAGGTGTAGAAATTGATTTTTAAACATCCACTCAGTATTCTATTGGTTTGTGGAACTAATAATAATAAAAAAGAATAAAAGTGATCTTTCAAAGTTGCTAAGTACTACTAAAGAATTGCATGAAATTAGAATAACACAGATTATCTTTTTAAAAGTAATAAAAGAGAAAAAGATAATGTTTTTTATTTCTAGTGTTTAAATTTACATTTGCAGAGTCTACATGCAAACTTAAAATGAAAAGTGGACATTTGCTTAGTTGCTACGTTAATAACTCTCATTTTTAAATGATACGGAAACAATTTAAAGTACTAGCTGTATTAATATTTTTAAGCTTTTACAATAGCTATGAGTTTTTTTAAGGGTATAATAATTTTTTTTTGACTCCCTTTGCATGACACATAGGCCTTATTTTACTAGTATCGGAATATAATTCACATTTTTTGTTAATTTCCTTAGTTAAAATCCCAAAAACAAAGATGGAATAGGGGGTGTATTTTTAATAATTTAATGTAACACAATATAATAATAATACAATTTAGAATAAACTAAGAAAACTGTCAACAGTTAACTGTAACGACATGTGAGTGATAAGGTGCATAGCGCTATCTAAGCGATAACTTTAATGCTTAAAATCCACGTGTGTTAATAAAACCAAATATTAGTATTATATCTACATATTTACTGTCAATTGTTTTTAGTAAAGAAATAATTTATTGTCGAAGTGAGATCGAGTTTCAATTGAGCGTTGAAGCAAAAAAAAGTAATTACTAAGATAGACACTAATTGTTTTAATATCTCCACCGATATAAATTATACAAAAAAAGTTAAGGAAAAAGTTGTTGCAAATTTTATTGTCTATAACTTTGATTTGAACAATTTCTTACTAAAACGAAATTATCATTTTCTCTTTGTCTGGACAAATATGAACTCCTCTTAAAAGGAACGTGCCCACACGGTAAGTCGTTTTACCACGACAAGACGTAGGGTAGTAGCGGTAGTAAGTAGCAGGTTGCGTTCGCATAACGGCTTACATTTAACAATTGTTGTCCGTTACAAAAATACATAATTCAATTTACAAGTTGCTTTGCAGTGCACTTTTCCATGAAAATGTAATGTATAGTGCCCCAGAAGATCAATATAAAACGTCAGAAGCTGTTAGACGTTTATTTATTTCATTTTTCGAGCAAAATGTTTTATGCCGTACACTTTCGATACTCTTTTAACACTTTAGTTAGTATCAGAACAATGTGAATTCTCCGCAAAACGCTTGTATTTATGATTCTAGAAAGACCGCCAGAGGGCATTCTTAAGGGAATGTGGCGTGGGGTGTTCATACATTTTTGGAAGTAAATGTCAATAAAACAAATTTTTCGACAAATGTATAAGCAGTTACATGAGTCGATCCTTCCATTATTATAGCCAACTAATACTACAATTCTGTACTTTCAAACAGTAACATCGTAAAATAAATAAATCGTAAAATCGGAAGATCGTATCTTATGAGCTGATCGTAGCAAAACATTTTACAGATCGGTATTATTTGTCTGTAAGGATTTACGGGAAACCGTATACACTTACAAGAATCTGTAGCTTACAGCAACATCTAAAATTGCATTTTTTTAAATAACGCCGTAAGATCGTATCTTACGGAACTACAATGGCTACGATTTGTACACATAATTGCAGGCTAAGTGTTAGTGTTAGCAAAATAACAATATCGAATTACCTGCTGTAAGTTCTCAAGAGATTGTACAACAGCAAACAAACACGAAACAGGTGTCAAGTGATTCTCGGTCTTTGTTTACTATTGTACAATCTCTTGCAAACTTACAGCAGGCAATTCGAGATTGTGATTTTTGTTAACACTTAGTTGGCTATAATAATCAAAGGATCGTTTTATATAACTGCTTACACATCTGTCGGCAAAGTTGCACTCAGTAACTTTATTAAATGTGACAAATTTTGAAATTCTTATTTATTTATTTCCCAACGATATTAGCCTTCGATGACAAAAGTACGCTACTCTGTATATTAGAATAATATTCAAAGTACTATTACATAGTAACAACCACATGTCTGTTGCCTTAAAACTCATCAAATTTCATTTACATATCTCGACCGATTTCAGAGCAAAAATAAATCGTCAGTTTTAAGAAAAACTTTAACATCCTGTAACTCAGAAAACGAAGCATTTACGGTCATGCGTTTATATAGTAAACTGTCATTATTTTTCATGCAGAATGACCCCCTAAAGTTTGTCGCATTTTATACTACCACCCTGTATGTTCAAAGCAAATAAAAACACCAATGACAATGATATATCGAAAACCATATTAATAATTTTAGTTGAGTTATCGGTTGAAGAAAGTATCAAGATTGTTTAGATAACAGAACGTTCTGTCACGCCAATAGACAAATAGAAGTGATATTCATCTTATTTTTTTATTCAAAAGTTAAGTTACTGGCGTAATTTTTCATAGAAAATAAATGTTCGCAATATTTTTCAGAAAGATTCTCCAATAAGTCTAGTTTCTCTTTAAAAATTAATTAATTAATTAATATGTTCTTGCGTTAGTTCTCGTCGTTCACTATCACAATTTTTTTTGTTTAATCACAAATTTATTTAAAAAAATCAGTAACTTTGTTTAATTGCTGTCTAAATACAAAATATTTGAATTATGAGATCACTGTGCCGTGACCGAAGTTTTTGTGGAAGCTTCTTGTGCATAAATTCAGTTCGTTTTACTGTATTATAGGGTGCCTACCTACAAATACTTCATGCAAAACTAATTAAGTAACTTTTTGTGAGAGATATCTTATACCATCAAATTAAGTCTCGTATTATTTCAATTCCGAAGTTGACTTGTGATCGTTTGTTTTGTAGATTACAATTCGTTCTATAATTGGTTCATACCTTGACTAGTGTGAAATGCTACATGAACATGTTGCAATTTGGAAAAAAAATATATATTTCTAACATGTTTTTGTGAAACGTGACTATTTTAAATTGAAGTTCTAGAAACTTATTGTAGAACAATATTTCATTTTTATGCGAATGCATAATAAAAGCATACGATTCAAAATTTTGTGTAGGTATACTTTACTACAATCCCAAGATCAAAAAAGCAGATTACACGAAAATCATTCATTTTAGGTATAGGAACATGATATATCAGCGGGTAGGTAATTAAATTCTGCATCGAACGAAAATATAAAAAAATTTAATTGGAATTTTAAAAAATTGACTCTTGACAATTTTCCTGGACCTCCCTAGAAATAAATTTCAAAATGTCTAACGCTGAAAACATATATATAGGTTTTCGATGACGCCGAGTTCAAATATAATATTGTCCTTAATGTGGCACTTCCGGTTATACCGGAAGTAGACGTCTACTATGAAATACAAACTGGTAAAGAAAACTGTCAAAACAACATAAACATTAACGTTCTAACTATCAAATCTTTGACAGTCATGGCCTACCCTTTACTAATGTTGAAATAATTAAGTGTTGTTATGTTTTAACAAAGATAATGAAATATCTCAAAACTGGTTGGATTTAGGTATGGGGAATACTGATACCAAACGAATTGGCTTAAAAAATACAGCGAAAATGTAATAAAATACAGGGTGTTCTATTTAAAGTAAGCAGCTTATAAATGATTTAAATTGGCCACGGTGGCAGCTAAGTTTTAAACACTCTGTATGAAATATCAATGAGTTGGACACATGGAGTTAACGGGCAAGCGCTTGTTGTTTATTAGTTACAATTTCACGTCACTAGCTTTGTAATTAATGGAGATATCGGTATTCAATGTAGACTAGGATTTTTCACAATTTTTAAAAAAATCGAAATATCTCGAAAATACTTCATTTTGGTATAGGACATTGTTCACAAATTTAATCTAAAATTTCATGTAGAATCCGAAAATAAAATAAAAATACTAGGTTCCATTTAAAATAACAAAGTTGACGTCTACTTCCGGTATAACCGGAAGTGCCACATTAAGGACAATATTATATTTGAACTCGGCGTCATCGAAAACCTATAGCTTCGTAATTTCAGATTTTTAACATAACTCTATCTGCCATTACTTTTAATCAAAACTCTTCGCGCCACACCCTGTATATCGATGTATACATTCTACATTACATATTACAATGGATCGTATTTATTTAGTTTGAAAAAAAATTTAATTAAAATGTAAGACTAATTATTTATATTTATCTAAAAGATCTTAGGTTCTTTTTTTTAAATGAAATTATTGGTTTAATAAAATAACTAACTTATTCTAATCCACTGCATAATTTTTATTACAGACAAAACACAAAAACCAGTATACAGGGTGAGTCATAATTAGGTTTAAAGTTTTCAAGGGTATATTTCCTGGACCAAAATATTTAAAAATGTTCTTATAAAATTTTGTCAAAAAAGGTCATATATCGGAGTTATAAACGTTTAAAGATGGCGTCCAAAAACTGATCAAACCTGTATTTCTTCGAAACGACTATATCTACTTCAACAAATTTTGGCACATTTTATATTACTATTACGAGCTATCAGCTGATTATAAAACATGGTAAAAATTATAACTAGAAGCGTACATTCCAGGGCGTACTAGGAAATATTGGGCCCTATTTGATAATCCGGTCAAAACTGACAATTCAATTTGAAAAAATTGAAATTCTATGTTTTCTAGATAAAAAAGGTACTCTTCTTGAAAGTCGTTTTGTCCAACGGTTTTCGAGAAAATTGATCATAAAAAAAACTAATTACAGATAATAATGATGTTGAATATCGGTGAAACAGAAAACAAAAGTTATCGAGAATGCGGTGGAAAAGAAAAACGATTGTAGTTACGATGTTTCTAACAAACAAACTGACATATGTTGTCAGATCAGTTGAGCTTGATATCAATAAGAAAATCAATTACTGTTACTTAATGTGTTATAACTTTCTGTTAACCAAAGATAATTTCATAATGGTCGAGTTTACGTCCGTGGAAATAGCAGACATCGTAAATATATGGATTTGCGACGAAAATGCACTAGAAACTAGAAGAGAATACCGTCGTCGATTTCCGACGAGAAGAATTCCGTCCCATCCAGACAACTTTCAGACGACTTTGTGAAGCTGGTCTTGATCCAGCTCAAGAGGCAGGAAGACAGCAACCGGCAAATATAGTCCAACGCGAGGAAGATGTTAGTGAGTGTTCTGGAGAATCCAACAACCAGTACTCGTCAAATTTTTCCCGGTTGAGATTGCCGCAAAGTTTTGTGTCACGAATTTATTATTATACTGGTGTTCAGGCATTGCACCCCGGGGATGCCAATCAGCGTTTGGATTTTTACCAGTGGTTTCGTGGAGAATCAATGACGATTTAAACTTTCTTTCAAAGATAATATGGACTGATGCGGCAATATTGACCCGTGATGGTATTACAAATTATATAAATTTACACTACTATTCCTTGAATAATCCTCTGGTAACTCAAAGCAGACGATTCCAACAAAGAATCTCGTTCAATTTTTGGGCATCAGAAATTTGTAATAATACAGTATTAGAACTACAAGAACTTGACAACCGTTTGAACGCGAACTCGTATTTGCATTTCCTTGATAACAACCTGCATCACCAACTACAGGATGTGCCATTGAATATGAGACAATGGCAGAAATGTTTCTAGGTGGCTCGACCAGAATTACCCTGACAGATGGATTGGTAGGTTTGGACCAATCAGATGGCCTGCAAGGAGTCTGGATCTGAAACCCTGGACTTTTTCTTCTGGTGTAGTTTAAAGCAGTTGGTTTACCGAGAGGAAATCAATAGTCAAGAACAATTGCAGGAAAAAATAATAAATAGCGCCAACGAAATACGGCAAAATACACCTATTTGGAGAGTGTACGCTACTCTTATTCGTCGTTGTGATGCCTGTATTGCTGCTAATGGAGGGCATTTTGAACATTTATTGTAATACTGTTTTATGTTCGTTATTATTTATTTATTTATTTATTTATTTGTATGGTAATGTTTGTTATAATAGTTGAATTTGATAGTTTTGGACGCCATCATTAAACAGTTATAACTCCGACAGTTGACGTTTTTTGACAAAATATTAACTTTTTCAAATATTTTGAACCATGAAATACACCCTTGAAAACTTGAAACCTAATTATGACTCACATGTAAGTATTTCCCCCTATAAGCTTTATTTAAATGATTGGTTCTACAACAAACACTAAGGCGTTTTTTCAGGCAACATTTCGTGCAACGAATGTGCACTTCCTCAGGCCTTTAAAGCAAAGAAATGGTCCGTCACTTAAAGTAACATAAAAATACAACGTAGATTTTAACAATCACAAAATAAATTAACGTATAAATGGAAATAAATATCATTTTGTTTTATAATAACCTTAAATGCACCTGAAACCCGGTAGAAATCAACACATTTGGACAGATTCCTAGGAATATTGCAAAGTACTTAGAGTATCGAATGCTGAACTGTATACGGGGCATTAATTCCGAAGTACCTCTGCAACCATTCTAGCAGACAGTGGTGCCGATTAAGATGCTTAAAAAGACACGGCGATTTGGAAAAGTGATGCAGTAGCAGAGGAATCTGTGGCAGATTCGTTGGAATATAAAAAAAATTGCCCGAAAACTTGGGTGATCGGATGGAACGTGGAGTATTTCTACAAGTGAATCGATTGTCAAGAGGTCAAGTTCTGGACTTACAATCACCGGAAATTTAAACTGTACATTTTATATTAATACACTACAAATTTGCTTTGTTTGTATTCTATCTTGGCTGTTGCATGGGTTGTCATGGTGCCTTTATGGCACAATAAATCGTGCTGTAATGAAAATCGTGCCATAATATGACATATTATAAAAAAAAACAAGACAATTATAAGACTACTCAACTATAAAAATAATTAATGAACTTATTTTATACATACAGGTAAAAGAAAAAAAAATTAATTACTAAAAAATACATTTTAGACAAACTTAAATAACTAACCTTACAATATTTGTGTTGTTTCAAAGGCATGAAAATTTTTCTTATTAATTTAGCATTTTCATTACATTTCAAGATTTTCTATTGTTGAAATTCTTTTTGTTCACACAAAACAGGCAATAATTATTATTTTCACGATTTACTCGATTCATTTTACGTAATTTATATTTAACTTAATTGATGCAATTATCCGTACGTTTTGTATCCATGTCAATAATATTCACTCATTTTATTATTATCGATTTAATTGTTTGAGTATTTAACCAACAGAAAAACACCATAAACTGCACCAAAAACATTACTCGGACACGTGTTTCAACAGCTAAACTGTTATCATCAGCGATGCCGATACTAAAAATAAAAACAACTGGAAGCTTATATATACTATCTGCTTATCACGCATCGTTAAACTTTATTGATTCTTAGATAAGTTTAAATAATTCCAAAAATTCTAATGGACCGTTATCACCATAATTCATAAGCAAATTTCAGTTTTTAACAATTTCTAAACTTTCATAAAAATCAAGTTCGTTTTTATTATCTACCCTCTTAATTAATTCAATGTAGCCTACTCTTATGGCCATTTTCAAGCATATGCATGGCAACACTGGACCTATCTGTGCGATGATATTTGACATGAGCTAAGTGCTCTTTAAACTGAATTTTAATAGGTCTCTTGGTTTGCCCTATATATACTTGGTTACAGTCTTTACAATTAATTTTATATATTCCCGATTTATCACACATTTCTATTGGGTCCTTTGAATTGCCTAAAAGATTTTGCAAGTTGTTACTACTAGAGGTTACTGTTTTATAATCAAATTTTGAAAGTATTTTTTGAAGACCTTTTGTGTATGTGGGATAATTTGGTAATTTGACATATTTCTTATCTATTTTGCTATTACTAGTTCCTAACGTTGTAATGTTTCTAATGTTTAACTTATGTTTATGTTTTCTAATTATGTTTGTGACAATTGATTCCTGAAAACCATTGTATGATGCAATCTGCTTAATATTTCGCAGTTCTTTATCAAAGTTTTGTTTTGACAATAGGAAATGTAATAATCAGTGAATCAAAAGTTGAAAGATGCAAGTTTATGTTGCATACTATGGTTGGAATCATTTGTTATAAACCTCATAGTGTTAGTGTCTTTACGATAAATATCTATATCTAGTTTGTTGCCATTTCTTGTCACTAAAGTGTCTAAGAAAAGGTAACTTAAGGTTTGTTTCTGTTTCATAGGTAAACTTGATCGTCTCAAATTTTGAATTTAAAATTTCTACAAATTACTGAGGGCTGTAAACTTTAGTGTCGATGACTGCAAAAACGTCATCTACATATCTACACCAAATTCAAGGAAAATAATCTAATTTATTTTTTATATCAGTTTCAAATTTACCCATGAACAGGTTAGCCATCAAAGGAATAAGCTGTTACCCATTGTTGTACCATAATTTTGTTGATAAATATTATTGTTAATTTGAAAGTAGGTTTGACTCATACATAATCTTGCTAATTTAATAAAATTATCTACTTCTGAATTGTTTAAATGGTTTTGGTGTAACATATCTTTCAAATAATCTAAAGTGATATCCTATCGGAACGCTTGGAAACAATGAACAGACATCGAATGAAACTAAAACTTCGTTCTCAGTCAGCTCAATGTTTTTAATTTTTCAATAAAATCGTATGAATTTTGAACACTGAAATTTGATTGTTGATATTTAAAACTGTTAAATTTATTTGACAACCATTTAGATATCAGATAAGTAGGAGCATTAATACCTGAACCAATGGGACGCATTGCTTTTCCGGGTTTATGTATCTTGGTAAACAATACATTCTAGGAAGAACCGGGTTAGATACCGTTAGTCTAAACCTAAGTTGTTTTGGTATAATATTTTCACATTCTAATAAGACTCTACGGGTATCAGCAACCATTTTGGGAAGAGGATTTTTAGATATTAATGAATAGGGGCCTTCATTAAGCATCACCTGAACTGACTCAAAATAATCCTCTTTGTCCAAAGTAACTACTTTATTGCCTATATCTGCTTTAAGATAACAACAATTTTCTCTTTAAGATTTTAACAATGTTTATTTCTCTCGCGTTAAATTTAAATTTTGGTAACTGCTAAATATTATCTGAAATTTGAATTTTACAGGCATTCCTAATGAATTTTTTAGAGTTATCGTCTAAAAGTTTGATCAAACTTTTAACTCCTACAATAATCTTATCTTTGGGCGCTTTGTTAAATTTGAGGTTATATTTCAAGTCTTTATTCAACAAAGTTAATTCGTCATTGTTAAAATCTGACTATAATTAGCTTCAGCTTTTTACTTTTTTGTAAACTAATAGACATTTCAATAAAAATATGTAATGTGGTCGTGTGTAGCCGATAAAAACTGTTTAAGTGGCAAGTATTTGGGTTTGTTAACTTTTCGTTTGTACCAATAATTCAGTCAATCTCAACCGATTTATAAAAACGAAGTGACATTGTATTTGCAATGAAAAGGGTTTTAAAATGATGTGCCACAAATGGGGTAGTCTCATTTGTAATTTTAAAGTTGGGGGTGGCTAGGCATTAGGGGATGAACATATCGAGTTAAGCTTGACTGTCCAAAAGGCTCCTCTCAAGAACAAAAATCGACGTGTCTCGGCGAATTTCGAAATACTTTATACTTTTCACATTATAAAGGAGTCAAGTTTTCGTTGGAATACCCTGTAATTAGAAAACATAAACATAAGTTAAACATTAGAAACATTACAACGTTAGGAACTAGTAATAGCAAAATAGATAAGAAATATGTCAAATTACCAAATTATCCCCACATACACAAAGGTCTTCAAAAAATATTTTCAAAATTTGATTATGAAACAGTAACCTCTAGTAGTAACAACTTACCAAAATCTTTTAGGCAATCCGAAGGACCCAATAGAAATGTGTGATAAATCGAGAATATATAAAATTAATTGTAAAGACTGTAACCAAGTATATATAAGGCAAACCAAGAGACCTATTAAAACTCGTTTTAAAGAGCACGTAGCTCATGTCAAATATCATCGCACAGATAGGTCCAGTGTTGCCATGCATATGCTTGAAAATGGCCATAGAGTAGGCGACATTGAATTAATTAAGAGGGTAGATAATAAAAACGAACTTGATTCTTATGAAAGTTTAGAAATTTTTAAAAACAGATATTTGCTTATGAATTATGATGATAACGGTTCATTAGGATTTTTGGAATTATTTAAAAGCTTATCTAAGAATCAATTAAGTTTAACGATACGTGATAAGCAGATAGTATACAGTGTGTCCAAAATTCGATGCTCACCATTGGTATTTTGGAAACGGTAAGAGTTACAGGGTCGGTTAAATGGAACAATATGGAGGTATTTATCTTACCTCTTCAGACCTTCTCTTGTTTTTCAAAGAAATGCGTTGCCTACTAGATATTGAAAAAAAATAGAAAATCGGCATTTTCTTTAAACTTGCGTAGAATCCACACTATTTATCCTATCAAAATATAAAAATATAAAGTTGTAGACATTTAGATATTGAATAATATGCGTCATTAAAAAATATTTTTGCTTGCATCAGTAGCGAAATATGACCCAAAGTTGCATTTTTTAAATGGAAATGATAATTTATTTTTATACAGTTGAATTACTTGATTTTTCCTTTTCAACGATATAAGGTTCGAGCTATTTATCTTGTGTACTTTAGAAGATATAAAGAAAAATCGTTTTTGAGATCTGTAGATGTATTTTAAAGCACATCACACTATCCATGATTGCAAATTTTAAGAAACAAACAACTGCACATCAAATCTGTCAATAATATTGTTACAGTAGTATCGTGTCAGAACTTGTAGTTGTTGTAGTAAGCTATTCATATTCAAAATTGATGATGCAGTTTTCAAACCATGAAAAAACGGACATGTTTGTTGTCTACATAAGATGCCATCGTAATTCAACTGCGGCAGCAAATGAATATCACAACCTGATAGACAGTGGTATGGCAAAAGTTCAGTACATTATGTTTTTAAAAAGAAGAAATTTCATCCTTATAAGCCAATGATATGCCATCATATCAAAGAGAATGATTATGCTCGAAGAGTTACATTTTGTAGAATGGTACCTGGATGAAGTTACAAACGATAATTCTTTTTCTAAAAAATTCTTTGGAGCGATGAAAGTAGATTCACAAACAACGGCATTTACAATCGGCATAATTATCATTATTGGAATAATGAAAATCCAAAAATAGTTCGAGAATCGCGTTTCCAAGAACGATTCGGATTTAACGTGTGGTGCGGTATTTTGGGAAATCGTTTGATAGGTCCATTTATTTATAATCAAACGCTTAATTCGACTAGATATCTTCAACTGCTGCAAGCCGAAGTCGAAGATGCATTGGACGAGCTACCTATTCAAGAAGAAAGAAGTATTTTGTTTCAGCAAGACGGCGCCCCGGCCCATAATTCCAGGATCGTCACTGAATAATTATCAGCAAGATTTGGAAACCGTTGGATTGGAACAAACGGTCCCATACGTTGGCCTGCGCGATCACCAGATTTGTCCATACTAGATTTTTCCTGTGGGGACACATAAAAATTTAGTATACGTTGTCAATTATGAGAACGTTAATGATTTGCAGCAGAGCGTCATGCAGGCCTTTAATTCAGTTAGCGTCCGTCAATTAATGAATTGCCGAATAAATATTGAAAACGCTATACAAAATGTTTAGAAGTCAATGGCCGCACTATTGAGAATCTTTTTATAGGAAAACTCATTCGTTTTTACGATGTTATCCACCCGTTATGTTTTTGTTATTATTGCTTACAACTTGGTAACATTATAAATCTGCCTCAAAAATGATTTTTTTATATCTTCTAAAGTACACAAGATAAATAGCTCGAACCTTATATCGTTGAAAAGGAAAAAAAATCAAGTAATTCAACTGTATAAAAATAAATTATCATTTCCATTTAAAAAATGCAACTTTGGGTCATATTTCGCTACTGATGCAAGCAAAAAATATTTTAATGACGCATATTATTCAATATCTAAATGTCTACAACTTTTATATTTACATATTTTTGATAGGATAAATAGTGTGGATTCTACGCAAGTTTAAAGAAAATGCCGATTTTCACTTTTTTGCAATATCTAGTAGGCAACGCATTTCTTTGGAAAAACAAAGAAGGTCTGAAGAGGTAAGATAAATACCTCCATATTGTTCCATTTAACCGACCCTGTAACTCTTACCGTTTCCAAAATACCAATGGTGAGCATCGAATTTTGGACACACTGTATATAAGCTTCCCGTTGTTTTTTATTTTTAGTATCGGTATCGCTAATGATGACAACTTAGCTGTTGAAACACGTGTCCGAGTAAAGTTTTTGGTGCAGTTTTTCTGTTGGTTAAAATAGACGCTGCAGTTGGTGTTCCTTTCCTTTGGTTTGAGTATTTAATTATAGAGTCCATGTTGTCTCCTTGATTGCCAAAATATTAGCTTTTAATTAATATGTTGAGTAGTGTAGTTTCAATACTCCGAGTCTATTGTAGTTTTCAATGTTTACTCGTCAGCCACTAAAATTAATCAGTTTCTTTCCCTCCTTAAAATTAATGTGTGTATTCTTGGCTTTAGGCTCTCTTGCACTTATTGTTTCACACCGGCACTGATAATTTAATCTTTCCCGATCCGCAAGACGCCAACAATCCACTTATCTTGCAAACTTGACGTCGCTTGTAACTCACAATATTAGTTTTATAAACAGTTCTCTTTCCATTGCAATTTAACAGTTTAAAAATAACTGCTTACAAATAACATCATTTTAAATAAAATAAATCAAATTCCTTTCTTAACTTTTTATAGGTCGGTTATAGAAATCTTAACTTACTTTAATTGCCTCAATTTTATGTTTGATTCGAATATAACATTTATTATAAACTTAATACCAATCCAACGTCGGTTCTTTTTTACTTAAAATAACTTTTCTGTGCAATTTGTACATAAATGCTGGTTTAATGCACCACTAAACTAGTTTAATTTTTTAGTGCAAGATGCATGTACATAAATTGTAGCAACTTATAGTTATTTAATGTTGATGAATAGATTATTTTGTCATCTTGACATCTAACTTTTTAGATTTCTCTATATTTAAAAATATTGGAAAATGCAAATTAGTATTTATTTGGGAAGTAAATTACACAATACTTTTTACCACCAGACACGTATATGTGTAATAAACAATTAAAAATTTAAGTAATATGTTGTGTTTTTGCATAAATATATTTTGAAAAGTTTTTTTCTGTTTCAATTCCGAATTCGTATATAGAGATTCTTATGGAGGAATTACACTATATAATGCTGACAACCTTACAACAAAAGTTTTGATGACAAATTCCACATTTGTAAGTAATTAATAAAAATTAAACCAACCACAATAAAAAGCTTGAGATTGTTATCGCATACTATTAAATAGTACATTAAGTATTAATCAATAAATATTTAGACAGAATATATTTTTAACCCCAATGTTTGCATCAAACAAAACTGCAATCACAACTTAAAAAAATAAATTCATATCAAGCACTCTTTCACTTATGATTGACTGACGTACTGTTGCAATAATTGTAAACAATTTAATATAAATTGACGGCGTTTATTAATTTTTTTTTTCAAACGTCAATTAAGTATGCCATTACATGGTCGAGCTGATAATGTTTAAGTGTCTACATTTCGATGACACTGTAGGTGGCGCTTAAATAGTTAAGTGCTGTTGACGGCGGAGTACTTAAGCGCCAGACGTTCTTGTTTACAATGAAAATCATAGCAACTCATCCAATGTTACAAGGCAAACGGGGTTTGCTGCATAAAAATTCCTTACTGTTTATTTGGTAGTTTAATTTTTTTTCCTTTCGTTTGAAGAAAAAATAAGTATATTTTATGCGGAGTTTAAGTGACTTTTTTATGCTTTTGGCGTTCTAACATCCTCAACACAAAAAGCATCACTTAAGCTCCTTGAGGAGCACTAAAACTATAAAAAAAAAAGCTTGACATTACTATTTTTACAACTATGTACAACATTTACCAAAAAAGTATATCAAGTACCCATGAACATTTGATGTCCTGTCCTTTTTAAGATTCTTACAGGGCGGACGATGGTTGAACCTCTGAATAAAAAACAAAATAAGTAAAATTCTTTCTTTAAAAGTTTTTACTTCGTTTGATCGGATTTTTCCTTCTTTGTCCATAAATGGTTTTCAATTTTAACTATATCAACTGAGCATATTTTAAACAATTTTTTATAGTTGACACAAGGCGTCCCCAAAACCTGAGTGTCATAAATTTTATCTACTACTTTTTAAAATGTTTTGTTTCATTCTTTAAATATTATAGTTTGATTTTTGGATCTTTATGGCCCCTGTTCTATAATGAATTTTATTTTTAATTTGAGGGAAAAAGTGGTAAAATGGCTGAAAACGAGAAAGTAGCTGAAAATAGACTTTGTTTTTTAATTTTGATGTGCGTTCCCTCGCAACAGTGTGTGTGCGTGCGTGCACTCGCATTAATGCAGTTTCCAGTGCAGTTCTGATACTAATCACGACACACCATGCCTGCAGTCCAACATCCGCATAAACCGCCGAGGAATCCCCGAGCTACAGGTCCGCGCCAGTCTGCCCAACAGTCAACAAAGACATAGAAACATAGCGGCCGCAGGGTGGCTAACAAACGTGCGTTAAATATCTCACTTAGAAACCGCGCAGACGGATACCTTGTATGTGTGTGTGTGTGCGTGTGAGTACAGACAGAGTTGCGCAGGAATGCGCCAATTTTTAAAAGAGATTTCATGCTATTTTTCTCGTTTGTCAGCTATTTTAACAGCGCGGCCGGGTACTTTGTGTGTGTGTGTATGCGACGCGCGGGAACGTGCACCAAATTAAAAAAAAGATTTTCAGCTATTTGTCTTGTTTTCAGCCATTTTTTTCTCAATTGCAAAAATAAAATCCATTATATTGTACAAACTTCTTATTTGCACCAAAATCGTGCAAAATATGACAATATAATGACCCATGAGAGCTGCAAACCATATTTGAACTTTTTTGTAGTTAATATTAAAATTGTCATATTTCTATTAGCTCCTGAAAATTTTCTATAGCCAGATTTTTATTGACTTTCTTATGAACTGAAAACAGTCGTCAGAAGTAATGAATTAATCGTGTCCTTTTAATTTATTGTCTTAGTATTTCTATTGCGTCGTTGTAAAACGTTTGGCTAAAACCTACAAAATTGATGAAACTGCTTGTCCTGTCACAACTGATTGTAAATATTGAAATTTTACACAATTCTCTAATTACTTATTTTCATCAACAACTAAACAAAATTGTTCTCAAAAGGAAACCAGTCCCTTAAAGAACCATCAAATTTGCGAAGTTCCAACCTCGGTAGCTTGATTGCATTCCTTGACGTTTTGTAGATATGTAACTTTCATTGCAATACTACAGAAATTGTTTTATATGGTTTGTAATGTTCAGCGCTTTCTTTGTTGTAGTTCTAGAGCTTTAAGTTATCATCAGCCTCCTACACATTCTTCTTTGCATTGTTCCATCGGCACTCCTTTTAAATACCTGTGCGTTATCTCGTTTAATCTTCCATTCGTTATTCTTCGTTATTTTTTCTTTCTTCTATATTTGTGTTATGTTGTAAAAGACCATTTGCAACGATCACTCACTTCATCAACTTAATGTCACCATAAAAAGTGAAGGAAAGAACTCGTTGATAATGTTTTATTCCTTGAGATATTATTAGAGAACTTTTCACCTTATTCAGGATCGAGAACACAAGATTTTGATTAATACCAAGTACCCTTCAGATTTTTAATTACGATGGTCGTCAAAACCAATTTTCATATGTGATATTTTCAACCAATATATTTATAGGCCTGTATTCAACTTCCGGTACTTTTCAAAAACTTCCGATCTGGAAAGATTTTGACCCATACATGGTAATTTATTAAAAGTGGGTGATAGGTCATATCTCGAAACCGTATGTCCTAGAATTTGGTGGAAGTGGCTCGAAAAGAACGGATCAAAATATTTTGACCCCCATTGTTTTCGCTAGGTGGTCTATCACTTAGAAAATATAACTGTGTGGTTTTTACAAAACATTTCCCAATTTAGTACTTTCGAAAGTACTGTCCTTATTGTAGAACTTTTCATTTTTCTGTAACACTTATTCTAAAGTGGTGGGAGAAGTGTTATTTCGTTGACATAAAAAAAGGACTGTAACTTCCATATCCCTGAACCGATTTTTAAAACATAGACTCTAATGCAAAGAGCATTAAAGTTCCAGAAACAAATAACAACAACACTTTTAATTTTTCAATCGGTAACTAAAGGGCGTTATGTATCAACTAGTTCTGTTTATAATTTTTTCTGAGAAATATCACATTACACAATGGAACAAAACTAAGGGAGCTACTTGTAACAGAAATTTACAAAACGCACCTACTATCTAATTATTTTAAATTATATATAATTTGATGTTTGAAGTTTTAAGTGATAGAATTGCCTTTACCAAAAACAATGGACTCTAAAACAGTTTTATTCATTCTTTTAGGATTGATTTTCTTATAAACAAACGAATTGTTCTTACTTGAACACATGCGAAATGACAAAAATAATACAAAGAAAGAAATTTATATAAGTAGTTATTACAATCCTTTTTGTTCTCTTCAGTAGTCATTTCATGTAGTAGTATTTTGTTTTTGTTAGTAAAGATGTAGATTAATAATGCAAATAGCAAAAGTAATTATAACTGTGTTAAATTAATGTTTCTCATTAAATGTTTATTTATTGGTACATCTGTTTTTATGGTATTGTATTTTTTGAACAACTAAAAATTAAAACAAAAACCAAAATTAGCAAAAAAAAAATATACAAGGTGGATCACTACTAATAGAATTATTCTGTAGCACTAAAACGACAAATAATGTGTAAAAAATCTTAAAGGCATACATATATTGAAATTTTTTTTAAACCACATTTTAAAAATATTTTCAATTGTACAATCAATTTTGTTTTACATCACCTTACTAAGACATCAACATCCCTTTTGCAGTATTTACTATTATGTTATGATGTACAGAGTGTTTTAAATACTACCGCATAACGATAACAACTTAAAGCTTACATAACTTGCTTTACTTAAATGGAACACCTGTATTTCTGTAACCTGATGGACACAAGAACTAGTTACCTTTCAATCGGTATTAGGGTTACCAACCTCTAACTCTGATAGTTTTTTGAATATTTTAAAATTTGCTAGTTTAACAAATTTGCAATTTACTGGAATTTAAGTTACCTGTGAGATATCGGTAAAATACACATTATCTTGCAAACATTTTTAATGTATAGGCCAATCCAGCTTTAAATATTAACCTTAAAAAAATTTTCAGAACTAAATAACAGAAATGTTGCTCACCAACTTATGCCGGGTTCTAAGAGTTAGTCGAATCCGCCCACCTGTCACAAACAACAGCAACCGTTATTAGTTTTAGCAAAAAATTGATGACACTGTAAACATTGGTAACTTTTTTAGAAACATTCTAAAAATAATGGTTTCAGAAATTATCGTACTACTATTGAGCAATTTGTATTACATTCTTATTTAACAGATAAAAGTTTGTCGATGTCTACACTATGATCGATTTTGATGTACCAAACGGTTGCTGTTGTTAAACATCAGTAAATTGTAACCGGTTTGCGTAATTCAATTGACTCTTAGAGCCCGGGATACTAGTCATAAGTACATATGGAGTTTATTTTTTGAAAAACAAAATATTTAAAACTGAAAGTTGCTAGATAATGTCCATATTGCGGATATTTCACAGGTAAGTTAGACTCAGTACATCGTAAATTGTTAAACTATCAAATTTTTTAAATATCTCAAAAAGCTATCAGAAGTTAGGGAGTAGAGTAACCCTAATACCGACTAAAAAGTAATTAGTTCCAGCTTTCCAACAGACTACAGAAATGTAGGGTGTCTAATTTATATTAAAAGTTATTGCATTTCTTTGGAAGGTCTGCAAATCCTGTAAAAATCGATTTATCTCAGAAACAGGAAGTAAGTAGGTATAGAAACATGTTAAAAAAAACATACATTATTTTTTTATCCGTACAATTCAAAAAATAGAGAAAAATACAGGATGATCCATTTAATATTACCCATCTGATATGGTACGTGTTTCACAGAGCACTCTGTACAATATTCTTAAAATATGGTTTTCAAATAATTTTTGACATATGTATGCCTGTAGAATTTGTAACATTATTTGTCGTTTTAATGCTATAGAATATTTCGTTGGTAGTCCCCCCTGTATAAAAAACTTATTGTAGAAATCGTTGTAATAGTATACAACTAAAGCATAATAAGTATTTTTTTTAAATAGGGTTTTAACCTTCACCCCAATTTCTTTCAATTGGTTTTTATCTATTCCACATTTCAATTAAAAACTAGATCATACAGGGTTTTAAAACTTAAGGTCGGCACTATTGCTAGCTTTGTTATTATTAAGAGGCAAACCAGTAGCATTTGTTTTTCTCATCACTATAGTAAAAACAACATCAAAATTGAACATCGCGTTCGTGAGTTATGTCAAATTTTTCCATTTTCAAATAGGACACCCACTAGCCACAATAATCCCAATTGATAGGAAATTGAATTTTGAACCAAAAATGTCTCATTATTTTTTTATCCCTAAAGTCAAAAAATGACAGAACTATTGATGTTTTCCAAATAAATTTAAATAGTCAGGTGGCGTCATTGTGAAGTGAATTACTTGAGGCCGCATGATCTTTTGAAAACTGACAGATATATTGCTGTTGAACACCAAGAAGCACTTCATCTCTAGTCCAAGATAGGGTGAGTATGGGGTGGAAGGGGGTGCAAGGCAATGTAAAATATATTGAAAATTAAACTTATTTGAGGCCAAATGAAAATTAGTATGCGTATAAAATGGATCATTCGTTATTTGTTTTTCACCTACAGCCGGCGATCCGGGTGGGTTGCACTTCAGCTACAAACAATATAAAAGCTTATTTTTAAACTTATTTTATGCCGCGTGAAACTTGAATACTAGTTTTAAAGGTGTAATAAAATAAATACTTCAGCTGTTCCGATGAGGGTGGAAAAAGCTTCAGCTACGAGCTGAACATATGACGCGCTGATTGAGGAATCATTAGCAAAGTGCTTAGAAATTTTAAATATTCGTAAAAGTAATAATTTGATTCAGAAGGATGCGAGTGCCCCAACAAATGAATGATTTTCAACGCTATCACTGCAAGTGTAAGCAGGTTTCACTGCTTTACCAAAGAAACATCGAAAAGCAACCGTGAGTAAACATATATTCGAGTATTCCCATATTTTTAAACACTATTCAAAGCACGGATGCATTTGCGCAGGAAAACAATGTGTATGTTATCGTCCTTCTCTCTCTCTCTCTCTCTCTCTCTCTCTCTCACTAGCTCATTCACTCATTTATTTACACCAAACACTTTACCACTTCATTCCTAAATTGCAGGTCAGAAGAATCTGCAGATAAAAGATGCTGAGTCAGTGGAACGTACAGACACTACCTGAGAGTACTACCTGTACAGATAAGGTTCCATCGATCGAAAAATGCTGAGATGCAAGATAATGATAAAGAAAATAAAGGTGAGATTTCAGTTGAAAATGATAAATCTGTTGCATAATCTGCAACCAAATTCTAAAGGCATAGAATCGAGCAGCAATTGCAAGTTTGCCTTATGGATGAAAGTATAGAATCTCTGAAATCGAAGGCATGTGAATTGGGTGATAGGGATGTGGTGCTAAAAATTGATGAAATGATTGGTAACAATGAGTTAGTATTTTATCATAGTATATGCTTAGAAAAAGTATGGAAATAGAGTAGAGCTGAAAGAAATAGTAATGATGAAAGGAAGGTATATGACATGAAATCCGTGATTGCAATAAATTATCATACAATGAAGTTTGTAAATATGTGAGAAGAATGTGATTGAAAAAAGAAATGCGTTTATCTGGAATATAAAAAAATATGTTCATAGCTATTGCTTTAGAAAATAAGAGAATCAGGAGAGCATATAGAAGTATTCCATTTTGAAGATCAATTATTGAAGGCATTTCCAAATAGAGACATCGTAACTGTTGCAGCATATAGAAAGAAGGTTGTAAAACCGTTCAGCGGCATTCCTCGATAGCGACCTAACGCAACTGGACAAGGAAAATATTGTTTATAAAGCAGGTAATTTTGAGGTCAAAAATAAAATATTAAAAAGAACAATTTTAAAAGTAATGTAACCGCACAAGAATTTATACGGCGAATATGAAGTTCAGAAACACTTGTGAATTTTTACATCAGTTTATTAAGTGGTTGTGCACAAGCAAACAAAGCGAAATAAAAAAAGTAAACTTGCGCATTCATTCGCTGAAGATATAATTCACAGTGTAACAAATGGTATGTGATAAAGCCATCCACATAACTTTAGGTATAAACTTTGAAAAGCTTAACAAGTAGCAAAATCGTTAACATTTTGAACAGATATGGACATTGCTGCAGCTACACTGTCCTAGAAGAATTGGAAACTGAAGCCACCTTTGCCAGTAAGTAGACAATTAGATATTTGTCCCGAAGATGTTAATCGATCATCAAATTTGAGAACAGGTGTGGCGTTCAACAATTTTGATCGATTCGTGGATACGCCCACTGGAAAAGAACACCCTACATGATACTGTAGGCATAATTTTCCAAATATTGTTGAAGCTTTTGATCAAGAAGATGCCATTGATGATGAAGCTGCCGATCAAGGTGATATTGAAACTGAAGCTTCTTCTAAGTGAAAATGTAGCTTGCTCTGTGGTAGAAAGAAATTACGACGTTCATTCAGCGCAATTTCTCTAGAATTGCAGCCCTACACAAAGACCAAGAGTCACTAAACCGCTATTACCAATAACAACACAGCTGCCAGAAACTGACATAAATAAGCCGGTAAACAAATAAATTATTGCATGGTTACTTTGTCACTTTTGTAAAATTCTATTAACTTACCGTCTTGGATAAGTTTAGCCTTATACATCAGATACAAATCTTGAAGCAAAATATCTTATTTGACGACGACCAAATTCATCTCCTACAGTAAAGACGTTGTACAAGAAACTTTGATACAATGTTTAAAAATTACAACGGGAATGCAATGAAAAATATATTGAAGTCACATACGATTTAGGTATTGCTAAAATAGCGTTTCAGATCAAAGTACCAGAAAAACCAGCTTTCGATAACGTATTCATACATATAGGCTCCTTTCCTTGATTATGGCACATTTCAAAGCTTGCGGCAAATTTATTGAAAATTGTAGAATAACTAATATTTTAGTTGATGCAAATGTTTTGGCACAAAGGTTCAGTTAATGTAGTTTTATTGCTGGAAAACATTATAATCGATGCAGACGATTATACCCTTTAATTTCATTAGCTCTACAAACATTGCATTTTGAAAGATTTGCTGAAGAACAAGATATAAGAAAACTTGAGTAGCATCTTAAATTATTATCACTATTCATTAACATTAAGTCGGCATTACCTAGAGTACACGATAAAAGATATTTTGAGACATATGCAAAATACAAGGAATTTAAGCAAGAAACAATCACAGGTCGCCATGGAAAAACTGCAATTTTATATGATGTTCATAAAGCTTATGATGCTACTTAATTCCTAAATTACAGTATAAAGAACAAGGAATTTTAAATTTTTCAAAGAATATTTTACATCAATCATAAATTTTTTCTTCATTTTAATCAACAAGAATTATTCGGTACACCGTTTTATATCACAACAAGTTGATGGCAGTTCAAGAACTAGTTTACTTGATAATTTGACAAATGGATCGTTTAGGTGAAGAGAGAACAGATAAATTCTTCTCAAAACAACCTGTAGATCCTCACACTCAAGCAAACGATAATCTTTGATGCAGCAAATAAAGCTCACAGGTATTAGTCATACAACAAATTCCATTTCTGCTAGGCAGCGGTGGTGTAAAGCCATAGTCTCCGATCAAAGATTATATCTCATGTGATGGAAAGAACTGGTTTGAGAGCACAGGACGTAACAGCAGGGTTACAAAACAGTAGGATAAATTTATATTCTAAACAACCAGCAACTGCTAGAAAATTTCTGAAATTTGAATCCTTTTCCAATAAAGATATTGATAAAGAATGTTTGTATAACATATCATCCGGTCAATCTGCTTGAGATACCATTGAAAAATTTTATCAGCAGCGTAGAACTTGCGAGATAGCAAAGAAAAAAAATATTGAAGATAAGCAGTGAAGAGGATGAAAACCAATCAGAAAAAATAAATTCAAACGTTAATTAGATGTAGACAGCAAAACCATCCTCTTGTTATTGCTCAAAGTCAAAATGCAACGTGATATTTCGGTCCAGTTATTAAATTTCTCTAAGACTCAGATGTTGATAAAGTACTGTCTTATCCTTTGACACCAATACCTTTAGCCTTACGTCACACAGATGGTATATTGTAAACAGACAAATCCTGTTCTGATGAAATTACTCGAAAAAGAATTATTAGCAATCTATCTGAACATAGTGATGTAATCATCTTCGTGGCTTTCATGCTACATTTGATGACAGAAATACCGAATACGTACAGCCATATTTTACAAAAACTTCTGCATATAATCACAAGCAATCAGCAAGTGTTATTATTGTACATTTGATTGCAATATGTCCATCAATCAAAGACAATGAGCACATTCTGCGTGAGGTAAAAACAGGACGTAAATATAATATTAATGGAATATCAAATTCGCCCAAGTGATTTTCACACAGAGTACGAAACATCAATTTGCAAAAATGCTCTTGTGAAATTTTCATCGATCATTGGACTAGCGATTATTTTTTCTTTTTACTTCGAAAAAAACCATTTACATTAATCACATTAATTGTTACAAGTATGAAGAAATTGATGGAAAAAGTGGTTCGCACCGTAGAGAGCTTTATCATGCCCATCTCACGAGAAGCCGACACTAAAATTATTTATCATATTTAGTAGCTTAGCTTAGATTATTCTCCTCCAAATAACAATCAGATGCTCTGATACTGATATTATTATATTATTAGAAATGATGAAATAAGAACAAAATAGTAGCCATTCAATGTTCTCAGTAAATCTCAAATATACAAAAGCTTTTTCTGATATGAGCAGAAGCAGGTAGCAATTTGCGTGAAACATTCAGTGTTATTGAAAGGATTCACGTGTGAAATGTGATTTATAAGAAAATTTCAAGATTTATTGAATCACGTGTTGCTACATTCAATAAAAATATAAAATGACTGATGAAAAAGATATTCTGAGACTAGATGTAAATTTTGAAGCATCTCGACTTGCTCCTGCACAATCAGAATTGTATACCCAATTCCTTCGTTCAGCGTATATTTCAAAGATTATGCAAAGCAGCTCATCAGCAGATTCCAATCGACTTAGATCCTACTGAATTTGGATGGATACAAGTGAGGTAAATACAGCTTCCAATGGTTCGAAGGCAATCGGTTACCTCCATCAGTTGAAAGCATTACTCAAGAAAATATGGAAGGTAGTATAAAAAATTATCTAAGAATTTAAATAGTTATATAGATATTAGAAATTGACTATAATAGTCCTGTTTTTGCAGAACAAACCATTGAATAATAATGAAGATCTTTCTCAAAAATATATCTTGTCAAGTCCTGATGAAAAGTTTGTCGGAACCAGATATATCCGATGAAAGTTATATAGTTTCTAGATTTTCATTTAATTATGCATTAATATATAATAAATTAATCAATAAAAATGTCTCATTAAATTTTATTTAACATCCTCTACATATATCTAATATTCATTCAACAAAGTAATAATGATGTTTTTCCATTGTCTATTTAAAAATAAACCTAAGTTTCATCTTGTTCTCTATTATTTCAGTTTAGTGATATTCTGTAAACATTTTTGGGCCGCCTGAAAATTGCTCAGGTATTACTTCAATATGTAAGCTTTGAGAAAATATAATTCAGCTGCATTGGAATGGGTGTAAATGTGTTCAGCTACGCGATTAAAAGTGTAGCGGCGCGCTCGACCTCAGTCGGCGTCGCTAATGTTCAGGCCTGCAGCTGGCGCCCCACCCTCAGCTAGTATAATTTTCATTTTTATTACACCTTTTTAAACTAGTATTCAAGTTTCACGCGGCCTAAAATAAGTTTAAAAACTAAGCTTTTATATTGTTTGGTAGCTGAAGTGCAACCCACCCTCGAAACGCCGGCTGAAGGTGAAAAACAATAAGGAATGCATTTTATATGCATACTAATTTTCATTTGGACTCAAATAAGTTTAATTTTTTAATATATTTACGTTCTGCACTTCTTCCTCATACCCACCCTTCTCCCGCCAGGTAAAGTTGGGTTTTGTTATCAGGAAGACATTACCTACATTTTCCATATAAATGAATCGACAAATAAACAACCAAAAAGTGACCCCACCTCTCCCGGACTAAAAGTGGGTATGATTTTATAAACTACAATCGTTTGTTGTTATAAATGTCATGGGGAAAACCGTTGAGTCGAGGTGGTTCAGATCTTGGTCAAAGCAGACACTTAAAAGTATTGCGTGGTGGGGATAAATTAACATTCAAAATTCACGGTAGCCATATCCGGAGAAGTGGTAAATAAAATGAGAAAAAGGAATATCCATGAAGATATGGTTTATTTTAATTTATTTATTCTGTGAACATTAAAATAAAAAAATTAAATTAGATGCTCAAAAACGTCACTCTGTTAGTCCAAGCATTTTTGAGCCCGCCTGTAAATGCGTTTAGTGACATAAACTGTTTACCAGTGAAACTTCAATTTGACATTTTAATCCTGATGACTGTTTCTACAACAAACGATTGTAGTTTATAAAATCACAGCCACTTTACACTTATTTGAAAAATCATCAATAAGCTCCTGTCATTTTGACTTTAGGATAAAAAATAATGGAACACTTTTGTTTAGTATTCAATTTCCAATCAATTAAGAATATTATTGCCACAAGTGTCCCATTTGAAAAAATGGAACAATTTGACATAACTCACGAACGAGATTTTTCTTCTGTTTTCACCATAGAGATGAGAGAAACAAATGCTACTAGTTTACCTATTTAACCGACCCTGTAGCTCTAATAACAACAAAAGAGTTAGCAATAGTGCCGACTCAAGTTTGAAAACCCTGTATACGGTCAAACACCTAAAGCATAATGTTTTTAGAAAACCTTCCTTAAATTAATTACCTATTATGTATTCAACAAATCGAATACTGTGTTAGATGCTCTAATAACTTTTATTTTAAACAAACTTTGAAATTATTTCTTCCCGTTAAATTGTGCGTGAAAACGAGATAATCTCGTATTACTTATTTAAGAAATTCAAAAAATATTTAAAAAATAAAAACACTCCCTTGCATTGCCACAGATTATTAAAATTGTACTCAATAACTACTTAAGTATCGAACATAATATTGAATGACTATTACTAATAACTTCTTCCAGGTTTCGCCGTGTGTCAAAACTGGCGTTCGACGTTTCACTGTTAATTTTGACAGCTTCCTCTTATACAACCTGTCCGTTTAGTAAGCGGACCTTTGATATTGCCTTTAAAATGTAATTTTTTTCAAAATCAGCTTTGTCCATTCTTTTACGGTCATTAATGGCTACAATATAAAAAATATTTTCAATTATACAGTGTCCCACTTTCATGGACTACCTGTCAACTTTGACATTTTATATAAAAACAAATATTTTTATTTTAAATTTACAAATAGTACTTTTCGAGATATCAATTTTTAAACAATTAATTGGGTCAATATTGGCTTTTACAGAAATTCCCACGTTTTTATGTTATTATTTAAAATATTAAATTCATTTCATTCCACTTAACATTTAACAGTCAACATCTGTTATACAGTGTATACAAAATAATTTCAAACTTTCTAATCCAAAAATGATGAATAACTTGCTAAAATCAAAATGAAACACCGTGTATATTTTTGCCAGATCGATGTAGTATTAAATTCTCTACCATTTTCTGTACATGTTTGCCGACCAAAAATCAATTGTAAGCCGTGAAATTCGTTTTTATCAAGAGTGGCTCATCGAAAAATTATGTAGACGATGGGAAATGCGGATGTCGAACGATTATTATTGTCACGGTTGTGTTAGTAATTGTCCATTCTATCACAATTTTATTGTATCTATATATTGTTAGAAATAATGAGTGAGTTTGAGTAAGACTTGTATACATAGTTTTGACGTAAATGTAGAATAAAAAATGTGTTATCGTTTCAGATATCAAAATAGACAGGTGAATTGACTATGAAAGTGGGACACCCTGTATAATTAAAAATATTTGAAATTGCAGCCACAGAAAACATAATAGAATCACATTTAAATGTACCTACTTTTAAAGACACAATATCAATATATAAAGGGGAGAAGATCCGAGCTACAGAGAGAAGACAGTTATCCTATAAAATCTCTCAGCATGAACAGCAAAACGTTAAACTACCAAGTTTTGACATACCCGGAAAAGTTATTAGTAATAGTGTACACCTGCCCTTGAAGTGTTAATGATTGACTAATAAAGATTCGTTTTATTTTGAATATTATTTTGAGATTTTGTTAAATTTGTACGTTTGTATTAAGCTATTCATCTTCACCAAATCAATAATTTCAGAAAATTTGAATAATCACTATCTTGTTAATGAAATAGAATTAGAGCAATGATTTTAATGGTTAATAAGATTGAGAAAGTCGATGTAGAGAAATCAACAAAAAATCTAATAATAATAATAATAATGTTCCGCTTTATTAGCTTTTTTTTGTATAAATATACATCAACGTCGTCCAAAAGTTCATCTGAATTATCTAATTAATTTACATATAATATAAAAATATCTCAGTTAAACTATACCACAGCGTACTCCCTTGTGACGTTCAACTGAAAGCGATCAGACACCTATCACTAAAAGCTTTTTAATATATACTACTTATTTGATAAAAATGATTTTTAACCATGCGTTTAGATTACCACGAATGCCAATGTTAAATCCTTTTGACATGCAAACTCAATATTAATAGTATCAAAGGCGTTAGAAAGGTCAAAGGTCAGTCCTATCACATAATTGTATTTTTCTAATTGATTATGTACTGATTGTATTATAAATTCTATGGTCGCCGTTTTGGTCGAAAAGTTTATTGTGATTAAGTTAAATTTTTTTAAGTAAGCATGGTTGTAGTATGCAAAATGTTTTTTTCAAATGTTATGAAAAAATTGAAAAAGGGAAATAGGTCTGTAGTTACAAACTTCCTCGATGTCACCTTTTTGTGAACCGGTATGATTAAAAGCACTTTTTAAAACCCTAGGAAATATTCCATTTGAAATAAGACATATTGAATAAGACAGCTAGTATTGGGGGATACGCTATCTACACAGATCTTTACTGTTTTTATTGACACATCATCTATTCCTGATGATCTGATTGTCAGGAAATGACATTATGATACTACGTATATCTGATGACGCTACTGGAATAAAACCCATAGTGGTTTAGTTTACTTCTGAAAAGGTACATTCTTTTGAAAATGAATTACCAGAAATGAGATACTAATTTTATATTTATAGATTCAGCAAAAAATGTTTGACAAATATATTAGTTATTTTTATTTTTTCGGGCACATATGTATTATCAGCCAATTTAACTTTCCCACATTGCTTTTTTTTTTTTGACGTTACTTTTTATTTTATTCACTAAAAACCCAGCCAACATTTTTGTATCATTGGATAACCTTACAATTTTGTATAATAGTAAGCTGACTTCTCAAATATCTCGTTTTTTTCACTTCTTTTTTAAGAATTGTAATTGAAGAATTTTAGTTCATTACTAATTACTAGTTTTATTAACCAATTCAGATCTTTTTAATTCTTTATATATTTTCTCTAAATTGTTATTAAACTTAATTGTGGTTTTTGTGGTGTTTTTTACATTTTTCAACTGGTTTGGAAAATTTTTTTGCTAACTTAAACAAAAAATTGTTAAATCAATTATACATATAACTATATAACTATAAGTCAATAGTCTTGAATCAAGCGGCATATACTCAACAGCTATGTCTCTTGCAACAAAATAACACAGGGTGTCCCAAACAAAGTGGCTAATAGACGTTTATGGAGAACTAAACGTATTTAAATTTTGAAACTTTGTGATAATATATTATTCATACTGATCTTTAATTGTAAAATAGTTTTGCTTATATTGCACTTTCGGTTGTGCCGGAAGTCGACATCAACTCTTTATGTTAAATGGAACGATATGTTTTTATGATATTTTTATATTTAGCTCCTAATTTAAAACAACTTTATTATGGATTGTAATATCTATTTCGCATAGTTTTTGAAATATTGTTAAATTTTAAAAAAATATTGGTTTGTAGGATGTTTTTAAAAATTCATATTTTTGAACTTTGTTAAGATAAAACAATTATATTTGGTTTCCTTATAACAGAAGCTTAGTTTATTCATTATTGTGATCAAAATATGTTCAGTGTATTCAGGACGTCCACCATTGATTCTCAAAGAAGCGAACTTCAAATAGCAACAAAGTCGATTTTTTTAAATGCGGAACATACTAAATATTATTTAACAGGTTGATTCAGAAATTTTTTTGTGATCGATTGATATGTTGAAGCCGTACCTCGTACTTATCTCATACGGTTTACAAGTTATTACTTATTTTTATAAAATTTATATTTAATTTGGTAATATCTAGCTAACTATGGAAAAACAATGCATTTATTGGTAATCATGTAATATTGTAATGTGTGTAAAATAATAAAACATGGATTCTTCCTCTTCAAACATATTTGGGCTTGTTGGTCCAAATGGACGTAGCTCTGGCTCATAGTACCCATGCTGTAACTCAAGAACTAACCAATATGTTTGAGAAGGTGGATGGGTCGTTACGGTCTTTTTACGTTGGCCTCAAAGATTTTGATTCTGACTCCTTGCGATTTTTACTTTTGGGAGTAAATTAAAGATATTGTTTACACCAACTCCCGTAAGTAATTGCTGTGAAGAAACTGGTAGGTCGAATAAATTCGGCAGTTAGAAGAATTAATAGAAGTGAAATTTGAAAGAGCTACTACACAGAAGTGCTACGAAGACTTCATTTTTTGTTAGTTATTTGAACAATTTAATAACTAAGTTTTTTTGTGGACATTAACTAATTAAGTTAATTTTATTATTTGTGTTTATTTATTTATTCGTATGGTATTTGTAACCTGTGCTCCTACCGTTAAACCTTTTTAATTTTGTCTTGCACCGCTACCTAGATTTTGACTTACTATAAATAAATATCTTGCTACCAATGCATACTTATATTTTTTCCATAGTTAGCTAGATATTATCACATTAAAAATAATTTTATAAAAATACGTAATAACTTCTAAGCCGTATGAAATGAGTACAGGTAATGCTTATATCATCGATCACAAAAAATTTCTGAATCAACCTGTTAAATAATACTTAGTATGTTCCAATTAAAAAAATCATTTTGTTGCTATTTGAAGTTTTGCTTACTTTGAGAATCAATGGTGGACGTCCTAAATACACTGAACATATTTTGATCACAGTAATGAATAAACTAAGCTTCTGTTATGAAACCAAATATAAATTTTTATCTCAATAAAGTTCAAATATGAATTTTTAAAAAATATCCTTACAAACCAATATTTTTAAAAATTTAACGATATTTCAAAAACTATGCGAAGTAGATATTACAAACCTTAGTAAGTTGTTTAAATTAGAGCTAAATACAAAAATATTATAAAAACATATCATTCCATTTTAACATAAAGAAGTTGATGTCGACACAAGCACAACCGGAAGTGCAATATAAGCAGAAACTATTTTTTACAATTAAAGATCAGTATGAATAATATCACAAAGTTTCAAAATTTAAATACGTTTAGTTCTCCATAAACGTCTAATGAGCCACTTTGTTTAGGACACCCTGTATATTGGTAAAACTAAAAGAAATTTTTACAATTCGATTAAAAGAACATCTAAGATATCTTAAGCAACCAGAAAAATATTCTTATAATTTGGAGTGCAACTTTCGCTAAACACATTTATCCAAAACAAACACTAAACATTTAAATCATTCTCCTTACATCCTTTTAAAATAACTAATTATAATAGACAAATTTTAGATAAATTAGAAATAATATACATTAAAACAACAAATCAAATTTAATAATCAATGATCATTCGAAATTTTATACTTGCCAACTGTTGTATTATGACAGAAAACGTTACGCACTTAACATATGGTTTCTGAAGCAGTGCTTAAAATTAAACAAAGTTCCAAAATTTGCAAGAATTAAATTACCTTTTGACTCGAAATCTATAAATGGCCTAATATAATTATAATACTTTATTAAAATCAGAATCTAAAAAATGGTACTCTAAATTAACCAAATAGAATGAAATTATGTTTATTACATCAATCGGTGCATAATCATCCATCAAGCTTATTGGAATTCTTTAGATAATCATTTAAGAGTAAGGTGTTTGATTTCGGAGTTAATTATAAACAAACTAAATAATAAACTAAAACGTTTACCACATTTTCATAAACCTCAATTTAAATCATATTTACATTCTAATTGTCATTATAATTATGTGCCTACATAATAATTCTAAGAACAACATTTGAATTTAATAAAATATATTTAATAAAACTAATGTTAACTAGCAAATTCTGGGTTAAATTATTAAATAAGGACTAAAATTTGCTCCTCAATTCAAATGTAACAATATGATGTTGAATGAATTTAAAAGCAACAATTGAAAAATTTTATTGATTACAACCCTTTAATTAAAACTCAAATTAAGAATATCTGTTTTTAATTATCCCAAAAGATAATAATTTTAGCAAAAAATAGTCAAATCTGTCTAGAATTAAAACAATTAATTCAATTAAAAAAAAACTTAATCAAAAATAATTTGATAATTTCTAAACGAATAAAAAATATTAACTGCATGGTAATTCTCGACAAAATAAATATATTAATAAAACCAATTCATTTCTTAACTCATCTGACTTCACAAAATTACAATCTTTACCATTCAACAAATTTAATTTACTAACTTCCAAAATAATTTGCAAATAAAAACGTTTAGTTTCTTTAATATATATATTCTACAAACATCAAATCTCAAACCCAAAATTCCAAATTTATACTCTTTACCTAAAATACATAAAACCAACCAACCTATTAGGACCAATAGTTAATTACAGCTCTTCACCAACATACTTTATTTCTAAATTTTTTATCTCACACATTATATCAAAAATTAATTTCAAACTGTCTGTTTATCAAACACAATTAAATTAGTATAAAACTTATCTAAATTAAAATTAGAACAACAAAATATTTAACACCAGAAGAAACCATTCCTTTAGTATCAATTATTTACATGATAGTGAATTGCCTAACTTGATAGTTTCAGATATAGATAAATTACTTAAATTTTGTTTAAATAATCAATTTTCACGTTCAACAATCAATTTTTTAAACAAGAAAAAGGACTACCAATGGGTTCTCCTCTTTCACCTATTTTAGCTGAACTGTTTATAAATAATTTAGAAGTTAACTTTATTTCCAAATTTTATTTTTAATAAATATTTTATTCTGGAATAGATACGTTGATGACATTCTTTGCATTTTCGAAGGTTCTACGTCCAGAAATTCATGTTTCTAAATTACTTAAATAATTTACATCACAGAATTAGTTTCACTTTAGAAATTTCTCAAAACAATTGTCTTCCCTTTTCTAGATACGTAGATTTGTATCGATTCAAATAATTCCTATTAATTTTGACATTTATAGAAAACCTACAACTACAGTTCAAACAATTCCTTTTCTTAAAATCACCATTTTCACAAAAACTATCAACGTTCTACTTTCTTTTCAACCGTTTATTCAACATACCTCTATCGAAACAAATTTTAAAAAGAATTTGTCACAATGTTTTATATTGCTCATTAAACCAATTTCCATTCAAAATTGCTTTTAAACATTTTTTAATAAATTTAATTATGTACATAATTTAAAATCCTAACAACATTAATTCCAATTAATGAAAAACCAAAAAAAATAAATACATTTCAATTCCTTTTATTCCTGAATTTATTAACATAATTCAAGATCTGAATAAATTAACTGATTATAAATTTGTCTTAGCTCCCTACCAATTTGTAACATTTTTTTACAAAAATTAAATATAAATAATAGTCTTGAATCAAGCGGCATATACCAACTACTATGCTCTTGTAACAAAATATATAATGGTAAACTAAAAAAAAAATTATACAATTCGTTTAAAAAGAACATCTAAATATTCTTATAATTTAGATGCAAATAAATCAACTCC
>JALBCR010003361.1:0-284352 GCA_030710515.1 Abscondita cerata
CATACTTGGTCCAGCGCCTCTCTAACATCACTATTACTTCCTGGGAGAAAAAGCCTAGAACGCTTCTCAAAAACAAATTTTTTAAGTTTCGAAACACATAAAAGTCTAAAATGCCAAATCACCCCCTCACAGTTTTCCCACCGCTAACAGACTCTTGTGTGCAGGTGCGTTGTCCTGGTAAAAGATAACTTTTTTTCTTCAAACCAGATCTTTTTCGCGAATTTTGGCATCCAACTGGTTCTAGAATGTTGGAATAAGATTGCCTGTAATTGTTCTGCATTTTGCAATACAATTAATTAATAGGATCCCTTTGCATACACGCTGGTCATGACTTTTCCGGCAGATGTGATCGACTTAGCTTTCTTGGGCGCTGAACCACCGGCTTCGATCCCCTGCTTGGACTGCTGTTTTATTTCTGGCGTGTAGTGGTAGACTCATGTCTCATCGATAGTGTCAAATCGTCACACCCATCTTGCTTTCGCAACTCTAATTCTTCGTGTAAAATGTTTCGCACCCTTTTTTCTGATATCCCCACAACTTGAGCTATCTCACCCACTTTCACTCGCCAATTGACCAACACGATATCATTAACTAAATTTTACGGAACTGTATAACTATTAACTAGATATAACTAGAGATATGAACCATTTTTGGTTTTTCGCAAAGAAAACCGTGGAGAAGTTCACACGTTGACTATTATAAATCCTTTTCGTACGCATATCATTTGGTCATGATCACCAACCTCGAAATAGAAGTTCTGACATATTTATAACGGTATTTATACTTCAGCAGCATGTTGCGTAAAGTGCATTGGGGCCGCATTCAATCCAAGCAAACCCACGTTGAAGTTCAGATCTCGAAAAATATTAATTATTTTACCGCAGTTTTTTGTTGACTTTTTTAGCGGCTTTTTAAACCGCTTCTAATTTTACAGCATTTTTACGGCATTGTAAATACTGAATGTTAATAAGTACATGTCCAAACTTTAAGAGGTTATTTGTATTAAATTTTAAGGCAAAAGTTCATATAAATACGTCTTGAACGACTTTGTTTTAGGTTACAAAATAATGAATAAGGTTGCATCCGGATGAGTTCGCGTCAAGATGAGCTTGCGTCGAGATGATTTCATATCAAATTAGAGGTGTCGAGATGGCGGTGTCAAGTGGCTGCTTCGAAATGAACTGCTCCGCGCGACTTATAAGCCGATCAAAGGAATTTATCCTTTTGCAACGGAACAGTGAGACCAGTATTTTGAAAACTTAAATGTATATTCAGCACAAATCTCCCCACAAGCTTATGTCGTTTTTTCCGTTTATGGATTATTTCCTAAAATATTAGTATTTCATATAGTAATTCATACAGGGTACACCAATTGAACTTCAGCAAGCGCCCTGTATATTGTATATTCAACTTTTTCCTTGATTTTAAACTGACTTCAATAGTGTCTTTTCAGGTTTTGAAATTACTTTCAAAACAAAATTTGTATCTGATATCAAAGTACTACAGTTTTAAAGACCAATTAGTACACCAAAGAAATGGAACACTAACAAAGTATGTTAATTTTTTATCGACCAAAGCAAAATTCAATTCCTTTTCATTTCTGCAAATGCGCCTTGAGGTCATAATTAATTAATTATAATTAAACTAAAATTAAAATTTTTTAAAGGTTCAATGTTTAATTTATTGTCAAGTTTCAAGTGAACGCTGATCCTCTCTCTAAAGAAGGTTAGTAGACCGTGGATTTAGATAAAACCCGGATGTTTATTTAAAGACGCAAAAGGATTAAACTGCTTAAAGAATTGTTGAATCCTGCGAGCAAGTCATCCAATGATCACGTGGATTAGTAATTAGATTCTTCCAGGTAATAATTCTAAACTGACAAGATGTCGGTATAATTACATGCGGGTCTTGAAATAAAAAGACAAACTTACGGCATTCGTCAAGCGTACGGAATTAATCATCTAAGATTGATTCCCTACCTCAGCCCATCTCTAGTAATGAATAACGAGATTATAGTTAATTAATTAGAAGGAACAATTCAGTTACCTAAAAGAGCTCAAAATCGTGCGTTGACAACCACCAATTATCAAAACGGAAGTGCCTAAAGCTCCCACCAGAATACGCGTTGACACTTTCCCCTCTCAAAATTAGACAAACAGTAAGTTCACTGCCTGTCGCCAGGAGCAAATAGTATTATAATTCACCAATAATCCAAAGCTTTATTTAAATGGAAAGTCATAATAATTTAAAAAATATGATCACAAAATCCCCTTCTAGTAAACCTGGAAATTCGGCTTAAGCTGAAAAAGATTTCGTGCTAGAACTTTAAACCCTGAAAAAATCAGAAGTCATTCAAAAGCGGATTGATAACTCCCAGAGAAAAGTAAAGCAAAAGTAAGCTACACTTGATTCTAATTATTACAGTAAAAGCAAAGACAATTTTGCTACGTATTTTGGTCTGTGTAAAACTTTCTTTGTAGTGTAATTCTCATGATATTTGTGTTATTGCATTACCAATCTAGGTGCATTTTTTTTTTAAATCAAACTGTATAAATGTTTTGATAACGTGTGTTTTGGTATAAAATGTTACAGAACTCAGCTCGTTTTCATTATTACTCCTTGTTTCTTGCGCTGGTTTTTGGTATTTAATTTTGGATCCATATTAAAGCACTTTGTTTATTAAAATATGGTTCAGAATAAAGCAATACCATTTGGTAAAAGAGCTTTGTTGTGCAGTTAATATTTTTTACTGTGAGAGACGCACACAAGGTAGATGCCAAGTCACATTTATTTTTAAATGTTTATATTATTGTGTATATGCGATATTTGCCATAACTAAATATTGTTTAAATTGACTGTCATCTCAAAATTTTGACGCGGATCTCAAAAATTTAACTGATTAGGCAGGTAGAAACGTAGCGGACTGGTAAAACTCGCCTATTACCCACGGTGTTGTACATGGTGTACAATAGATGAATTGCTATATTCTGAATTTTTGCATCTACATTCCAATAATGGTATTTGTTCTTGTTTAAAGATGAATTAATGAACTGTTTTCCACCAATATACATTTGTTTCTGATATTAGGTGAATCTATTATTCTTCATATTTTCTTCGAGATCAAATGAAGTTGACATTTTAAAACTAGACTTATTCTAAATTTGTGTTCTTTATTAATCTTGTAGAATAGTTTATAGCAAAAATTAAGGGTTAGATTCGCCCAGTTTTATATTCACCAATAATATTGCAGATTTTTGGCTGAAAATTTGAAAATAAGGGGCATCCTGCAGAAGTTATTTTTGATACAAATAATATTTCTTTGAAACAAAATACTCAATAAGAAATTGTTACAATCAATTAATATAGAGAAAACAATTATTTAAATTATGAGTGGGAAATTTAAATAGGTATACTTAGAATTATTAATTAAATAGAATTCTTGAAAAGATCCACACATATAAAGTTCTTGAACTAATAGCTATAAAACCAACCTTACAATTAAATATTTTTATTAGTTTAAAACCAATAACAAATTTTAATAGTCTTTCATTGTTTATGGATCGACTACAAAATTTTTATTGTTAAAAGCATTTTATGAACGAATGGGCATTGAACGTTAGAAATAATTTTATATACTATGAAAATTTTGTTTTAAAATAAACGTAAAGTTATTGCAAATTTAAAAATTCTGATATATTAAAAAATGTCTCATAAAAAATTATTATTTATTTATTTACTGTGTACATAAAGTATGGTCAATTTATTTAAAAAGATACGACGTCATCTATAGTAGTATATTATTGGAACATCTACACATTTTCTTTTCTTGATTGGACATTCATACGGTATCGAAAACATAATAACAATTGTGACACGTAAACAACAGTTTGTAAGATATGATCTGTCAAAAATCAAATATTCCTGAAAACCTACATTAAAAGGAATTCAACGAAAACGTATCTAAAATTATTGTTGATACGACTAGATGCATGGTTTTAAAAAGTCCTATCCGACCAGTTTGTAAAATAATATTTTATTCAAGAAATGCTTTGGTCAAATTCCTTACTTCTGGTATTAAAGATATTTTGAAAAAAGTCAATTTTTAACTGCGCATCTAATCGTGTATTACGTCTGTTTGTGTTGTTATTATTCTTTTAGATATATATTTGATATTCATAAAGGTATTCAAGAATTACCTTTTAGAAAAATGTTCCATTTAAAAATACATATATCGTCGATGTTATATTTTAAAGAGCAATGACGTCATAAATACACTGTAAAATGCGTGATTGAAAACAAAATCGATGTTTACAAGAACTGTTTCCAATTGTCTTTACTTCAAGAAATAAAGAATTTATTTCGAACTTATATACTCGGTGTATAAACTTTATAAATACTTATTTTTATTTATTTATTTCTATAGTCGTCTGCATATTTTCCATATTCATAAACGTTTTCGGCAATAAAATCACCAAGCTGCATTACAATCATCTTTATCAGTTACGTTATACCAACTCCAAATAAGATAACTGCAATTTTCAAGTACGCCCGGGGTCAATAAAAAGTCCATATCTAGAGTTTCTGAAAATGTTAATAATACTAATTGAAAGTAATCAAAATCTTGCAGTAATAAGTACAGTTCGCCTGTATTATAAAAGATATATTGATGATTGAAAACACTGTATTTTATTTATATTGTCTTATACCATTAAATTTTATGAAGAAGACTATTTGTGTGATAAAGATTTCAACCCAAAATGCACCATTATAAGATGATCTTGATAACAATTAAGCTATGAAATTTAACTCAATGTTAGAAAACATATTGCGCTAAAAAGTTATTTTAAATAATATTTTTTATTTTTTATTTGAAATGGAAGTATTGATTATTGAAATTTATAGTAAATGTTGCTAATCTAACATCAAATTAAGAACATAAAAATTTAAGACTTCAAAAACCAATCTACATTTGATTTAAGAAAAGACTTTGATTCATCATATTGTATAAATAAACCCTTTCATTTAATTAATAAAAATAAATTTGAAGTAGATTAAGTTGTTATTTCTAGGTGTTCCAAAAGTGTAATGGTTAAAGGTTTCTGTATAGATAAACAATTTATGAAGGTCAAAGGTAGAAACATTGTGTGTAGTGGAAAGAGAAAATAAACGATTAAAAAGGACACAATTGTTCTTTTTTTTTGAGTGGTGGAAGAGACAAAAACCGTGGGGTAGAAAGAAAGCGGCGTTTGAGAGTCAAAGTAGAAACATGTAAAAGTAACTGGAAGTCGATCGATCAAAATTAATTGTATACGGTTAGATCGATACAATTACATCGGAACTAAATTAAAATAAAAGAAGGAATGAAAATATGCCGCCGTCACTACCAAAACATTTCTACATCCGCTGACGTCACCAACCAATGGCATCACAGAACGTATAAAGGTCGGTTATATACATTATAAATAATCCAAGGTAGCGTTCCAAAATTATCGCTACCTGATATTTAAATAAAGCGCGCACTTCTCCCGGTAGTTTGCGTTTAATATCATGATGACTAGCAACTTTACCCGCGCGAAGAGGGTCTAACAATGGCGACCGATGAAGCAGCAGGCCGGTTGTTAAAGTACGTTTTATCTTTTTATCTGTTTCGTTTTGAGTAAAACGAAGTTTGAATGAATAGATTAGCTTCATAGCGAATCTATCTACGTTTTGGTGTTGTGTACGTTCCGTTAAAGAAAAGTTTGATTTAGAAAAATCAACGTGCATTCCAAAATTGATGAAAATTCGTTACCTTTTTGTACGTTTGGTTTCTACGTTTCTATCGATGAAAATCGACTATCCACTTCGTTATTAATTTATGGAAGAAAGAAAATTCGTCAGCCCAATTACCTGTTCGACATTCGACAAAATTCAACGTTCGTTTCGTAGCGCAACAAACTCCAAGTAAGTGCTTAAAATAATATCAACAATTCTTCGAACTTTCTGTGCATTGAAGTTAAATTTTTGACTAACTAAAGTCGGCTTAAACGGTTAGCAATAAAAACGCACTCGTGGTTATCTTTGTCTTATGCATTAGTCGGTACGCAATAATTAGCATTCGTTGTCGTACGTTAAATGCAGTAGTTGTAGCTTACGTTATGCCGTAGTTGTACCTTACGTTATGCACTAGTTGTTTGTTTTGCGACTACATCTGATATTTACCTTTTGAATTAAACTGCGAATTTTACAGTTCAATATCTGTAATAAGTTATTTTAGTTAGGTAACGTTTTAAACGCGTGTAAAGGATCCCAGCGTTATTACGTTTATAGTTTTAAGTTCATTGAAAAAATTTAATCTTTTATTTGATACCGTAGTTTATAAGTCAATTCATTACTAGAGTAGACGAATGTCAACGTATTTTGTTTATTATTTAAAGCTGAATTTTATTTATTATTAGATTTATATTTTTAGTTAAAATTTGTTTTTATTCCTTAAAGGTTTTGCTTGTTTCCTTAATAAATAAGCTGGCGCCCATTTATTCGTTATTATTTACGTTTTTAGTTGAGAAGCATCTCTATAAGGGTAAGCAACAAAACATAAACCAAAAGCAAACATTCCCATGACCCCTTAGAGTCTTTGTAGCATTTACCTAAGTTGCAGCCGGTGCAATTTAAATGTGTTCTTAGAATAAAGAGTTTTTGGCCATTACACCAAATAAAATTTATTTTAGTAAGTAAATTGTTTTCTGTGTTTGATTAAATTTGTCTTTATGCAAATTTTTAGCATTTATTTAACGAATCCAAGTTTTATGAGATAAATAGATAAATTAGAGAGTTTCATTGCTCAATCATTATTTTTTTTTTATTTTAAACAATTTTAAACCACCGCAATATATTCATATCAAAAACATATTATATTGATAAAAGTAACAGTTTTTGACGGTAAGTCACACGTTTCACAAAAGTTGAGCAATATAATACGCCATTTACAAATGGAATTCCTGGCGAGGATTGGTTCTTAGCATTTAAAAACAGGCACAATTTGTCATTAAAAAGCCACATAACCTTGTGTATGCCGGAAAATAAGCCCTTGGTCTATTTGTGATAAAACAATATTTGACATCCAAAGAAAACCCTAGAACGATACGACCTGCAAGTTAAACCATCTTAGGTATATAAGCTAGTTTTACAATCGATCTAATTAAAACTAAAATTGTTGGTCAGTAATTGCACCTGCTTTAAGAATAACCACTTGAACCAGTAGAGAAACTACGACAGTTTTTATGGGTGACCACACAAATAGAGATAAATTGCTCTCCATTAATTGTTTTTAAACGATAAAATATATGGGATATAAATTTTGATAAATCCAGTTTTCTAGGTACTTCTTATGCTAAGTCGTCAAATGGCTGGATAAAAACCAAATTTTCGTAAACTATTGTACAAAAACTTTTATTCAGGATCAGCAGTTCCAAAAGCACTGCTAAAATCAATTTAAATCACCAAACTTTACCACCAAACGTGCGGGCAATCCTTGCAACACAGAAAAATACTAGTCTCGTAAAGTAACAGACTTAACAAGCGCAATTGTAGGCACAACATCACATACACCCTGGGAACAACGATCAACATAATAGAATATACAATAAAATACCTACTGAGCAAAGCTTAAAGCACTGAGTAGTGCGCTAAATAGACACATGTTGGCGCTTCTACAAGTTATTATGGAAAGCAGAAATCCATCCATAAACTTTTGGATGGTTTGGGCTGAGTTTTGTAGTCCGAACGACGTGAACCAAATTTTTAATAATTCAAACGGTTTTGTTATTGCAATTTTTGGATCGTTCTCTTCTACTATCTGATTCTGGTAGTAAGTTTCACAGGGTTGATTGCACTGAAAATCTTCCCTCACGACCTCTATTCTGTATTTTTTTGTTGGCACTATGTGTTAAGGGTACTGCTGGAGCCTTCGTTGGCCTGAACGCTGCTGATAAGCCGTATGTTGCTATTAGGCGGTGTTTTGTAGAGTGAGTCGTGCATGAAGGTAATTCTGCTAGTAGAACTTGTACAACAAGATTTTTCATTTTTCTCTTAGTAGTTTTCGTAGAAAAATGCACAAACCGGCTCCCGTGTATACCGGAAATTCAACTTTGATTTCTTATCTGTGGCGAAAAGACGGCGTGTGTGATTTTGAGCGTCGCTTGCCGTCGTTAACGACTGCTCCGCTCGTTTCCCTGGTTTTTTGCTTATTTGAATGCTCTATCTAGTACCATCGTCATCGACAAAAGGGTATGAATACACCTACTACAGTTTTTTTTTATTTACACTGTAATGGAATTATCATCAACCCAGCGAAAGGTACATTCGGAAAAAGCACCTGCCACTGCAGAATGATCTATAGAGACCACTAGCATTCTTGATACAAAAGATATTAAACGCGGAACAAAATTTACGACAGAGAACTGCTAAGCAATATACTCGACGATACGACACTATCGACACTAGTTCCGAGGACATTAGTTTACAATCTACACCAATCACAAACTAATAACGTTCGCTTTCAAACAAAAACCAAAAAGTGCTCACCATGGCAATTTAGATATTGTCAACTTCGTCGGTGTTTTTCCTTTTAAAATAATCAATAAGTTTTCATAATGCATGATTAAATTGCGTTGAATGTCCTTAAAAATGGAAATATTCCTTATCTTGCAGCGATTGCAGTCAGTTCGTTGGCTTTACCTTGAGACAAAATTTCTGTTGTATCATTATATTTTCTTGAAGTAGTTAGAAGTTTTCGTCATCTAAAAAGTTTTATCGGCAGATCGTGCAACAGCAGTTGGCGTTAAGATTTCAGAAAATTGACTTGTACATAATGTACAAGAAAAGTAAATAAATATGGGGTTTTGAAGTTTGATAGGGTGTTTCTCCCAGCTCCGTAATTGCGAATAATAGAATTTCTTCATACCGAAATTATTAGGTATTTTAAATTTTGCGTAGTGCGGTTTTATAAAGCCTTGCGTACTACAAATGTATTACCTACTCAGTGTAGGTTTCTATCAAAAACAACTTTATCGTAACAACATGCCAGATTATGGCCTTTATCAAAAAGAATTCATCGTAACAACCTGCAAATTTTGGCTTTTATTTGAAAGAACTATTTAGATTCGACTTGTCTTCGATTGCATCATCATTTTTCGAAATAACCTTTGTTTCTGTTGTAAAAATGTAATCAGCCGCTATGTGTTTTCGTATTTATGCACATGTTTTAATTATTTGTTTTAATCCTAATTATTAATATTAATGTTTGACCTGTTATCATTCATTAAGTGAACATTTTGTGAGTGTAAATTGGACCTTTTAATAGAAGACGCGCAAGGTCAGATGTTATATCTCATTCGATTTAATTTGCATTAATACACAAATTATTTAATGTAATTAGTTAATAATGGTTAGTTTCATTCTTGTAGGAGAATGTAATGGGGTTGAAATGAAACTAGTATTTCATTATTGCCGACGTTTCGACCAGTAAAGGCTGGTCTTTCTCAAGGCTCTTTAATTGAAACGTCGGCAATAATGAAATACTAGTTTCATTTCAACCCCATTACATTCACTTACGAGAAGGTCCACTGCGTGGAAACTAACCATTACTAATAACCATAGAGGAGTTCATCGAGGAGTAATTAGTTAAGTATCTATCACTGAAAATTAATGATCACGTGATCAATTAGATTTCCGTTTAATAATGTCAAACACGTATTTACCCTGTTTATTGGTAACGAGCTTTTTTATTTTGTTTTTGATTTTGTATTTGTGGCGGTTGTGTTCATTTTTACAGATTTGTGCCAGTACTTCCTTAAGGTAAGTCTATTATAAAGTAGCCTCTTGGACGTGCTTTCGGTGAACAGGGACTGGAAGCTATTTAACGTCATGACCTTGTTTAATGTTTACTCGATTTTGACGCATTTATCGGTTGTTATTGACGCTTTTGCAACTAATTACGACGATTTTATTATTTCACGAAAGCAAATCCTTTTGCGAACCCTCCTCTCCACTGAGCTACGGTGCAACCCCTATTGACGTTACGTTTTTAATACAAAATTATAGTTAACTTCTTTTTGCATAACACAATATCTAGATTACATAGGGCAATTTTCACAGACGTAAGCTCATTTCAGATAAAGGCAATATAGTGGACGATTCACTGTCCAGGGTAAATTAACTCACGACAAGAATTAACTTCGACAAAATGAGGAAAAATCAAGATAACGACAAAAATCTTCAAAACGAGTCGGAACTAAACCAGACAAGTATCGAGCTCAAGGAAATATATAGGCCAGGGCACACAACCGGAATATATTCCACAGCAAATGTCATCAAATTATTTAGACAGCACACTTTCGAAGACTACCACCAACTGCTACACCCCGGAAATAGGAGTTAACCAAGCTTGTGTCTCAAAATTTGTATGACCCGGTATTGAAAACAATTGCAGGAAATGGACACAGCAATGTACACATTGCCAAATTTGCTAGACTCGACCCAAAAAGCAGCAAGCATCAAACTTTCAATCGCCATCAACAAGATTTAATAACGTACACATCGACCTGGTCAGACCACTACCAGTGTCAAACGGATACACATACGCTTTTATATGCATACACCAAATCTTACGTTGACCAGAAACCATATCGTTGGAAAATATCAAAGCCGAAACCGCTTTCTTACCCTACTGAATTGCATGTTACGAGATATCAGAGAAGGCAGTTTAAAACTAGACTTTTCCAGTAGCATGAAAACGTAACTGGATTCACAAGGTGCAGAACGACACTTATCAACCATAGGCGAAAGGCCTGGCATAAAATTTTACGCCAGCTGAAAGCAGCCTTAATGTGTTACAGCACCAGCAATAGGTAGAATGTGTTACCAGCGTTTCCATTAAGAACATTATAGAAACAAGATCTGTAGCAGAGATGGTGTCCGTAGAAACCATTCCCATACCAGGCGAGTTTCTAAGTAAGCAACTAAATAAAGAATCAATAAAACTACAAAATTATTTGTATCGACAGCAACATTCGATACGATACGGACAAGAGTTTGCTAAAAAAATAACCTACGAAAATACTCCCATTATGTCACATTTGGGTTTAAAAGGAGTGCAACACGGCCAGAAACGTATTCTGCTTTCGGGGTTTCAACAAAGTCAAGTTTATTAGGTCAAAAAAGTGATTTTTTAAATAAAATCATGGACCGAATAACACCGATGCGGAAACAGTTTACAAAAAGTCAATTCTTCGATCATTAATAGTAACTAAGCGTTGGCTGGAATCTCAAATGCCTATTGTAAATTGTCAAGACAATTGCAAAAAAATGCTGAAAGTGACTCGACAGATGTGATGTATTCTTTTGGGACTCTAAAGAATATTTTATACCTACTTTCTCTATGTTATGATTTTATTCAATGTATACCGATTAAATAATTAAATAAGTGATAAAACTAATGGGTAATTTCACAATTCTAAAGGTTGCGACTGTCGACTAAATACCCTAGGTAGGGGACGTATGACAAATAACTGTGTTACAATAATTAGTGACACAACCTCGTGTTATCGTAGCAAGTCACTATTCAGGTAAAACAATTCAGAAACCAATAGAACACTTTGTCTTGTATCAAACAGCATTGTAAGTAAGTGCATTGTATCTTATTGTTAAAAAATGTATTGTAAAAATAGACTTCTCTGTGTTAATCTTATGAATATATTTCTCCAATGCATAAATCAATAAAAATCCCATTACACTTAATTTATGTTCTAGTTTGGGCGGGTCCCGTTAAAAATAAACGATTAGTATTATTTAAATCAATCAAGTTGCTTATCTTAGGAATAAACGATCTACTTCTCATCCAAAGCAACTAAAAATTAAACGGCTTTTGTAAATTGTACCTAAAATATGATTATTACGCGTGAATAGCTTTTCTCTATAGAAACATAGGCAAAAATTCGAAGACTTGTATTAATCGCACTTCAGCTTCATATAATGCTTTTATTGGTTGACTTCTCTATATTATTCTTATTAATGCTTTTAACTTTTAACTGCCGATCACCTTATTTTATTGTTAATTCAATTCAATTTCGACAATTATTTGCATCCTTTCTTTAAAATTTGAATACTGAAAGGTTCTTCGAATAAATTTCATATTCTAAGTTACAATATGCAGTGAATTTAAAATTTATTAAAATATTAGATGCAAATTCTACGTTTGAAGAGTCTTTACATAAATTGCTCTTACGTGTATACTATACGACTTTAGCGTTATATGTCGTAATTTATTATTAAACTTCAGTTGTAAATAATAATAATAAATCTTAATTAGACGTAGTGGACTGTGGTAATTTACTTTAAACAACGTGCATTAAATTTGTCTGTTGATTTATGTTGTTGCAGTACTCAGAGATTACGATGGGAGGACCTTAAAGTTTCATTACGACTACACTAAGCTTTTATAGTTACAACTTAAACGTAGTTAAATCTTTATATTTACACAATGTTAAATATTCTAAAATTACCTTGTAATATATTTATAAAACTCGTACTTAATTGAAAAAATTTATTCAAGAATAAAAAAGCGATTTAAACTTTTAAAGAAATGATCGCATTAACATTACGTATTTTGCTGGAAATAATTAAGAAATTAATTTAAAATTTAAAAAGAAAACTTTTATTAAAGTATAGCATAACAACTCTTCAATATTCATTTTGTGAAGTCATTAAAATCCCGTTTTCATCTAGTTTCTGATTGTAAATATAAAGTTGCATTCGATTTAATTGCAAAACTTTTATTAAAATTGTTAAATTTCAAAATCGAAAAGACGTATTTATTAGTTTCGAGAGCGCTTGTTTCGAATTAAATGTACGTCTTTGGTCGCGTTGTCATTGCAGATGCAATGTAAGAATTGAATTAAATAATAGAATTAAGTTGTAAATCGATATTAATTGAAACCTCAAGTCTACAACTGATGTAATGAAATTTCTTCCCGTTCTCTTCAATGTAATGAAGTTGGTTGAGCAAAAGATTTATAGCTTCTTCAAGCAGCGATACTTAATTATGTGCTAACACAAGGAGCCCATTATAAAAATGCACCATCTTAGGTTACTACACAAAAAAAGGTAAAAAGCTTTTAATGTAATTAAATTTTACGAATTTAGTGCTTTCTATATTCTAATTTTTTTGCGCTTTCATTGTGGTCACATTAAATCGAACATTTTTTTTAATTATTACTCAAAAAGAACATTCGTAACGTCGTTATCTGCACATTTGTGTTCGAATTATTGCAGTAATTTATAACGTTGTTAGAGGCAAACACGTTTATGAGTTATTCCAATATTTTATTACCGCTATTGTCGTAGTTTTCCCATTCTAAGTTTTCTCATTAGAAGCGAGAACTATTAAAATACATCAATAAAACTTCTTTTTTAACTGTTACACTTTTGTTGTTGTTTATTCTTAAAAGTTTATTAACCAAAGTTGATTAATAATAAACTAGTTTCTGAACATTTATTTATTTATTCTGGAACATAATTTTTTACTATTTTGGTTGTATTGGATTGGGGTACTCAATAGGAAAAAAATTATTATTCATTTTACGACCAAAAGTCATTTTTTTATAAAAAGTTCTGTTTTTAAAAAATGAATTTAAGATAAGAAACTTTTAGATCATATGTACAGGGTGTTAATAAATTTGAAAAGTATAAAAATGCTTCAAACAAAGTTTGTTATAATCTAAAGTAAATTCTAAACACAAATTTTGAAATGACTATTCAAATTTTAAGAAAGTATACTACACAACTACCTCCCAATATTTTTAAAATTTGAATTTTTATATCAAAATTAGTATTCAGACTTAACATTAGTTTATAAATAATTTTGTTTTATAAAATTTTTGTAAAAAATAATAAAGAATGGCACTTATCCCTGAAAGTATTTTCCTACTTTCCTAATTTATAACACCCTGTACATAGGATCTAAAATTTTCTTTTCTTGAATTTATTATCTCAAAAAGCCAACCTTTTTATAAAGAATGACTTTTGGTCGTAAAATGAATAATAAAGATTTTTTCCCTATTGGGTACCCCAATCCGCGGACACAGTGTATACAGGGTGTGGCACCTAAACTCCCTCGGACCATAGCTCCTTTACCATAAAAGTTATCAAAAAAAGTCTAGGAACAAATTGTTCGCAATTATCGTCGCTATGTTCCTAAAATATTTTTGGTCACTAGTGGCGTGCCGTATTCCAGTGGCGTATGAAACTTATGTTTTTTTAAAAAAAAACACTCTATATTTTATTGCAGTTTTAAAAAGCACTTGAAGAGTACTTCTTTTTTTATGTAACATGTTATACCACTAACTTTAGCGGTTTTGCTGTTATAACCGTTTTTCCAAAAAAATTGACCATTTTTGGGAATTTTTTTTTTACGGAAACTAATTCACGCCGGCGAGTAAGTTTTGTATTGAGAGACAGGCAGAGGCCTGTTGTATTTTACGTATTTTTTTGGCATACTTTATGGAAAAAAGAAAATTTTTGATTGGTATTCGCAAATTGTCATTTTTTTCAAAAATTTCAAATAGCGCCTCCCTAAAAAAATTACAGCGTTGGATAGCCGAAACTTCAAATTTTCCATATACATTTTACAGAAAAAACTCCGGTTTGTCAATAAACGCCCTTTCCTAAATACTGGTGTGTCATGATAAACAAAAGATGTGCAGTTGTCAAAATACTTAAAAAATCAAATTAAGACTCACCTGAAGACACTTTCTGTTTGTTTTCTAATACATGTTTTTATTGTTGGAGAATGTTACATAAACTGTTCATTGGCGTCACGAGTGTACGCTGAGAGATATCCTGGCAGAGCACATCCCAATCCACTGGCCTTTAAAAATGTTGAATAGATTTACAACTACTTGGAGTGTTAAACGAGCAAGGTGAATTAGAACGAATCCAGTTTTGACTGAAGACAATGCATTGCAAATTCTGGCGGCAGGTGTGGAAAACCTCAAACCAGTTTGCGTGAAATTAGTAGAAATACTGACATTTTAATGCGTTCTGTGCACGGTACTCTTTTGCTCTGGACTTCTGCATGTGAGTTACCAACAAAATCCATCAAAAGGAATCGGTTCTTATGCGCGTGTTATTTTCTGATAGATCGACCTTTCATATAAATAGTGTCGCCAATCGCCACAACTGTTATTATTATGCCGATGACAACCTCACACGCCATGAGAATTAGAAACCACCAGCAAAGATGGTCACTGAATGTTTGGAGTGGCATAGTGGGCGCACACCTTCTGGGTCCGTACTTCTTCGAGGGACACCTGAACGACAGTTTGTGACGATTTGATTAAACTCATTATCCACTCGACGACAGATGGTTTTTCAACACGACGGAGCAGTAAGATGGCCGCCAAGATCATCGACCTAACTCCCCTTGACTTCTTCCTGTGGGGGTACATCAAGAATGAAATCTACTATACGGTACCAACTACTGCTGAGGATATGCGGGAGAGCATTAGCGCAGCTTTCCGTGGTGTATCAGAAGTCCTTAGGTAGGTGTCTAGGGCCTGCAAGTCAAGGGTGCAGTTATGCCTCCAAACGGACGGTCGTCATTATGAACATTTAGTTTAAGTTGTATTTTTTTACTCGAGTATTTGTAAACTTATTTAAGATTCTTTGAAAGTCCCGTGGATGATAATGTGCTCTGTCAGGATATCTCTCAACGTACACTCGTGACGCCAAAAACAATTCTTGTAAAATCTCCAAGAATAAAAATCATGTCAACCATTTCTTCTTGAGTTTATCAGAAAACAAACAGCTACTATTTTTAGTTGAGTCTTAATTTGACTTTTTAAGTATTTTATTTATCATGGCACACTTGTAGGTTTTTGGAAAAGGTCGATTTTTTGACAAATAGGAGTTTCAACTTGATTTTTCTGTAAAATTTTTTTAGGGAATGTGTTGTTTCGTAGTACCAATGGAAAATTTGTTTTGGCTATCTAACTCTGTAATTTATTTTGAGGAGTGCAATTTGAATTTTTTGGAAAAAATGACAATTCGAGAATGCCAATCAAAAACTTTATTTTTTCCATAAAGTACCCGAAAAAAATACGTGAAGATAGAACAGGCCTCCGCCTTTCCTCAATATAAAACTTACCCGCCGGCGCAATTTAGTTTCTATCAAGAAAATTTCCAAAAATAGTCAAATTTTTCGGAAAAGCGGTTCAAACAGCAAAACCGCTAAAATTAGGGGTATAACATGTTACATAAAAAAAGAAGTAGTTTTCGAGTGATTTTTAAATTTGCAATAAAATATAGGGTGTTCTATTTAAAAAAAACATAAGTTTAATACGCTACTGGAATACGGCACCCACTGGTGACCAAAAATTTTTAGAAAGATAGCAACGATAATTGTAAATAATTTTGCTTTTAGATTTTTTCGATAACTTTTATGGTAAAGGAGCTATGATCCAAGGGAGTTTAGGTGCTACACTCTGTATATATTTTTATTATTACAGTTGGTATCTCTGATTTTAATCTACACGATATGGCGACATTGACTTTTACTGTAGAAATTATAGTCGGCAATAGCACAGATTAATGATGTGGTGGGGTTAAGACAGATGCGAAACTCTGTGTCGGTCTGTTTGATGTTTCGGGGTCGTTATTTCATGACCTCCAAACAAGACGCCATATTTTTGTTGGTGTTATTTTGCGGGAATTTTAAAATTGCCTATACACTGAATGTATGAACAAGTAAACTTCATGCTTGTTGATATCGGATTTTTTATTGCTTTAACACTAACAATAAATAATTGGAAAATTGAAGTTGAATAAAACCGTTTGTGAAAACAAAAAAACCTATATTTTTAATTTTAATAAAAACATTTCTATTCCAAACTAATTTACGTCTACCAGTAAAATTTAAGAAAGCTCATAAAATACACAACTTTTAATTTACCTTTCAGGTTCTTTGGGCAGACCAAAAACACAAACAACTTTTTGTTTAGTGTTTGATTTGCAAGGGGGAACCATACACCAAGTTCCACCACGACCCTTACCAGACATTTTTACACCACAATCACAAAACACGTAGGGACGTTTTCAAACAGCAAACACTAATCAATACTACTAAACACTAATAAGTCATAAATACGAGACGAAATAGATAATAATTAATAAATTGAGGTACACCAACACAAATAAGGTTTAAAAATAAACATGGGTGTAGTACCGCACTGCACTAATAAACACTTCTAAATACTCATTATGTCCTAAACACGATAAAATTAGACAATAATAAATAAATATTGAAGCGTATAAATCGTTTGTTGTTTACAACACCAACAATAAAATGGAGAATTAACGCATGCGCAAAGAATCTCTACAACTCGAGTTTCGCATCTGTCTTAACCCCACCACATCATTAATCTGTGGCAATAGTAAAAAGCAAGATAAACAAAAAGTAAAGTACATTAGTGACCCCCACGATTACAAAATGTAGAAATAAGGAAAAGTAATCTTTAAGGCACTACCATTTTGTAACACCAATTCAAAACTGTGGTTGGACAAACAATTCAATTTAACAATTCGGATTCGACTCAAAAAAAATTTAAGAGGCACAACGTAACTTTTGTCGTTATTTTCGTTTTAAAAATTCGTCTCTTTAGTAGCTCAACAAAATTACGTTAAATTTTTGTCGAAAGGATATGTTAACGTTCATTTTACGTCTACGTGATATTTCTCGATAATTTTATTAGTATGCAACTGCAATTGTTTTTCGTTAGCATGCTAGTGAAGTGCTGCATTGTAGTGTCCGGGACCGTTTGAATTACGCTTTTTCTGTAGGAAGTACTCACTTAAACAAAAAATGTAACAAAAGTTAATTAAATAAAAAAATGGGTTTTGTATTGTAAAGTTTTTGGTAAAGGTTTTTTTACTTGTTTTGCAGTTGCGAATTATTAGTACTTGTGACTTCAGACCGAAATATTCACTTTTGTAAAAAGATATACCTAGTTACCTACGATGTTTTCGCATTGAGTTTGTTACGTTTATCGTATATTAATTGTTCATTAGCTTTTAATTTTTACAAATAAATAACCATAAAGTTTTTAATTCGTGTTTATCGCAAAAAAAATGTATGTGGTTAAACTAAGGACTAAAAATGCTGTCACTTGTTACGATACCTCTTCTCTCTCCGCTTGTCGGGCAAGATGTTCATTGTAAGAGGACTAATTATCAATTATGTCTTAAGTTCCTTCGGCTTCATCAGATCTGCTGCTGCTGTTTGCTGTGGTAAAAGTTTTTCCTGGCTGGACATTGATTCTCTTCTTTTTCCTCTTTAATCGGTTTGAAGAGTGCCACACATAACGATTGACAGATGTGCATTGAATGTGAGCGCGACATTATTGATGTTGCTAGCTAACCGTTTAGTGACTTTTGTTTTGTGTTTATGAATTCTACATCTAACATTACGGGTTATCCACCTGCTCTGCCTATATGTGTGCCATAGAATTAATCATTTAATTTTCAAAAAGGGATGTTATATTCATCTACTCAAGTAACGTACTTTATCTGTTTTTTCCCAATATAACCAGAAAAGTTATGCTTTTTAAATGGTTTAAGATTTCGGGAAACTTTTGCAATTTTTCTTTTATGAAAAGCTACATTAATTTGTGCTAATTGTGTTAATTTAATAAAATAATTATATTCAAAACTATTTATATAATTATATGCAACAATAAATGTACAATCTGACTTCCATGATTTTTAATTTCCGCTCAACGATCCCAAATTTTGATTGTTAAGAATTTACAGCCAAATTCAAACAAAAATAGTCTTTTCAATTATGCTCAGAAATAGCATCTCAAATTTTTGCAAATTTTTTCGCCAAATTTTAAAGTTTTTCCGAACCGAATTTAGTTAATATTGGGATAGATCGTAATCTCAAAAAAATGATTTAGTTCAAATTTCACCTCAGACCTAGAGTTCGTTTAAAAAAAATTGTTTTATAAAATAAAAATTGTCAAGTATAGACGTTTGGGCGCCAAGACATTTGAACACTAGGACGTTTCAACGTCAAACTATTTTGGGCTAGGATATTTCGGCGTCACAACGGACGCAAATTATTTTGGCCCGTAGAGTTTTTGCATTGGCTTGTATGCGTTTATCGCAAAAAAATCTATTTAGTTATAACTTTAACAAGTTAATTATAATAATTGATACTTTGTAAACCTACCCTAATTAGCAAATTTCCTTTATTTAAAAGCAATTGCAGATACTTTAACAATACACCTTTGTTGTAGTTATAAGAAAGAAAATTCACACACAGAGACTAATAAAATAAATAAGTAATTGAGTAATCATATCGCAAAAATTAAGCCTCTCAAAAGTTCAGATGCATGCTGCAATCCCTATTCTACCAAGGCATTTTGACTCACAAACCACACCCTCTTCCCGCTGAGCTACTGCTCATCCTCTATTTATGTTACGTTTTGATTCAAAATTGTCGTTAACTTATTTTGCACGTAACAAAAACTTTACCTATGGATAAAAACGTTCTCATTTTGACGTTATCATCATACATTTAATGCATTATCGCCAGCTCAAATTAAGTAGAAAAGTTAACCGAGATGGCAAACAAAGTTACGGAAATTGGGCATGTTGCACCATTGCAATACCGGTGTCATCCAATAAAACTTTTGATCATCCAAACTGATTAATAAACGCAAAACTCAAAACTACAAAGAATTATCAAAATCCGTTCAAAGTCCAGACCGAAATCCACATAGTCTGTCACGTGATAGTACAATTCCACCTCCAAAAAGAAGTACTTTAATGTGTGAGTAGCCTTAATATTAACAGTAGCAATATTCACCACGAAAGCTTATAAATGCCCGAAGTTCGACTTTAAAACAATGCTGATACAATATATTTGTCGACCTACACAAAATTAGTAGGCCAGTCTTTTATACACGGTCCAAAAAAATGATGAGTGGCGTCTTGTGATGACTTCTTGTACCATCGCAAACGGTACCTGTCCACATATAAATGGTTTCTCTTATGTTCTCAAAAACAAAAAAATATTTTTGCATTGGATCTAGTCCACCAAATTCCAGTATATAACGACCACATCCAAAAAACTACCATCAGTACACTTTTTGTAAGAATTCTAATTCAAACTTCCTAAAATTAAATAAAATAGAATTCTGTGACATTTCGCACAATATAATCATAATCATGTCTTTAATTTCTGATCAAATGAAAAAATGTTTTCTGGTAATTTCTGGCCCACCTAGAAATTTGAGTCACAACAAAAGATTTCAATATTTAGTGTCCTACATCCCTTTTATTTCAAAATACTAATAGTACTTTCACTGTACCACAATATAAACACAAATACAAATAAAAAAATTTTGACTTTTTCTTATCCAATTCTCATATATTTTATCCTAAATTTACTTTATTATCAGTATTTTCTTTTTTTTTCCTCTAACCAGCATTTTCTTTTTCTACCACTTTTCTCTTTTATTCGCCTTAGATTCCTTCCTTTCTCCCAAGGTAATATTTCCTTCTCATTTCCTCCTCTAATAACTGTATTATACAATCTACTGTCAAATGTTTTATACTTTCCCAATCATTCCTACACATTCTGCATACTATCTCTTCATTTTTTGTCACTATTTGCTTTGGTTCTCTCCATTGCTTACCTTAAATTTGGATATTATCCTTTTTCTCGTATGATCAGTTCCTTTGTTAACTACTTTGGTATTTTTTTACATTATATTTGTGTATTTCATGTTGAATCACTTCTCCTCCTTTTTCTTTACTTTTTTCTTCTTAAATATTAAAAACTATTCTTGTTTTCTTACACTCAACCCTACTTTTATACATATTCGTCGGATTTATCGTCTTTGCACATCTTCCTTCTTTCTTGTGAAGATCACGATGACATTTGCTTCATTGTTTCCTTATACATCTCTTTTATTGGCTAGGGTATGTCTTTCCTTATCTCATATCATTTTATCATGTTCACTAGAACTCCTCTTTCCACTCTGACAAAGAATTTCTACCTATTTCCTTATTTATAATTAGTTTCAGTACATACATATTGTCTATTTTCCTCTATCCATTTCTAAAATATGTCTGCCGCTTGGTTATATTTTTTCTCTTTAGCTTTGTTTTCCAATTCTGATCTTTTATCTCTCCATATATTTTGAACCCTACAATTGTTACGCTCATTTTCTTATAGTTTTTCGCTATAAATTCATTTCAGTTTTCCTTTACCTTGCCAAATTCCTCAACTTCAATTTTCGTAAGGTTTCATTCAACTCATTATTTTTTTTAGTTTTAACATTGTAAAATTTTACCATTTTCCTTTGTTCCACTATGTGCACCTCTTCTATTCTTTAATGCATAGTTTCAATGTCTTTATTTGTTTTTTTTTCTTCTTTGATTTACAAAATTTTATGCTTGTCCTTAATAATAATAATAATATTTATTAACTCCTTTGACATACAATAGTATTGGAGACGTCAACAATATAACAACATAATACAATGTAAATATACGTAATATAAAATATAAAAATAAAATTTATATATGTTATAAATATAGAAGTAGTCGTGTAAATTACTTTAAAACATCTAATTATATAATTCTATTATTAAAAAGTCATCTAATGAATAAAAACTATGTTCCATTAGAAACTTGTTTACCTTCTGGTTAAATATTACAGGTGATTTACTATTTTTAATATGATTGGGTAAGTGATTATAAATTTTCACACCTATGCAATCCGGCGCTGTCAATGATATTTTGTATTTTCTATATGGTAATTTGAGTTCTTTATTTTTTCTTGTTTGTCTACCATGTACATCAAACCTTGTTACAAATCTGCTTTTATTTTTAAAAATGTAATTGCTCAGTTCAAGAATCACCAAACATGGAAGTGGTAGAATTCTATATTCTATAAAGATGTTTCTGCAAGTTTGTGAAGGGGGAACTCCTGCAATACACCTTATCACACGTTTCTGAGCTAGAAAGACATTTATTGCACTAGAAGAAGTGCCCCACAGACAGAGTCCGTATCTAAGTCTAGACTCGATAATCGCATTGTATACCATGATTAGCTGACGTTGCCCAAAAACCGATCTTAAATTCCTAAATAGAAATGTTAAAGAATTTATTTTCGATACCAACTCACTACAATGTTTATTAAAGTTTAGATGTTTATCGAAATAAACTCCAAGAAATTTTGTATTCTCTACATTTGACACGCTAGAAGAACTAATATTGACATCTAGTTTCTTGCACTCTTTTGTCTATTATGAAATTGTATGAGAGCTGTCTTTGATGTATTTAGAAATAATTTATGAGAAGAAAACAATGAACCTATTTTATCCGCAACTGTGTTAATTTTAAATGGAAGAGTATCTAGGTTTTTATCTGATATGTTTACTGATGTATCATCAGCGTAGAAGATCATTGAGGCTTCTAAATGTGCAAGATTTAGATTGTTAAGAAATAGCACAAACAGGAAGGGGCCAGTACTGACCCTTGTGGCACTCCTATGTTTACAGTCAAAGTGTCTGAATTTACTGTGGTACATATGTTATCTTTAACATGTTTTATAGATACGTATTGCTTCCGGTTTCTTAAAAGGAATCTACCCAACGTAGAGGTAATCCTCTAATTCCGTTTTTATACAGAACTTGTTTTAAGAGCAAATGGTCCACACAGTCGAAAGCTTTGGAAAGGTCGCAAAAATTGTTACTGGACATTCACCACACTCAATTGCCTCAATAATTTTTAGGTATAGCTCCATCATAGCGGTAAAAGTAGATCGGCCTGATTGATAACCGTGTTGGTTGTCATTTAAGATGGCGAATTTTTGGACAAATTTTGTTAGACGTTCTAAGAAACAGTATTCAAATATTCTTGAGAAAGTGCTACTTATAGTAATTGGTCTATAATTATTATGGTTGAATGAATCCCTTTTTAGGTACAGGTATTATTTTACCTATTTTCAACCTTGACGGAAATTGCCCATTTAAGAAAGATAAGTTTATTAGAAATACTAATTGGTCGATAATTTCCGGTAGAATTTGTTTAATTAGAAAATTAGGCACTTCATCAGGCCCAGATGATGTTTTGTTATTCAATCGTTTGCTTAATAGAGTTATCAGCTCGCTAGAACAAAATGGAAGAAGAAACATTGTTGACGATTTGGCCTTAGAATTATTTTCATGACCATTTTTACTAGCAGGAATCAAGTTGGTAATTTCAGAGGAGCATTTCGAAAAAATTATTTAAATTGTTTGATACAGTTTTTGGGCAGTTTTGGGTAATACCATCAATTTTAAGGTTAATATTGTTGTGAATTTGAGATTTTTTGTTAATTGATTGACAACTTTCCAGGCAGCTTTCGTGCAATTATTTGATTTTTCTATGACGTTTTGAAAGTGCTTAGATTTTGTTGATTGTAATAACATAAAATGCTTATTTTTAGCTTTTTGATATAAATGTTCTAAGCATGTAAATTGTCTTCTCATGTGATGTAGTTCTTTTAAGTTTCTACTACTTTTTTAATATTTTCATTCACCCAACTCTTATTTCTATCTGGTTTTGTACAGTTTTTCGTAGAGGAAAATAGGTGTCAAAATAATTTAGAAACGTATCATGAAACATTATAAAAGCTTCTTCAAGATGTGATAACCTGTATAAATCAGACCAATCATGCAATGCGATTGCTGATTTAAAGTCATGAATGGATTCCGTACCAAAGTACCTTTTAAAATACGTGATATTTTTGTTTGGCGGATCTGGATTAATATTTAAATTTACTAAAATAGTTCTATGATCAGAGATAGAGTTATCAATTACACAAGCGATCTGTGTAGTTGTATTAAAATTGATGAAAACATGATCTATTGTTTTAACAGATGTAATTGTTACTCTAGTTGGCCATTTAATAACTGGAATCAAGTTAAACGACCTTAATAGTTGACCGAGATTATTAAATTCTTTTGTATGATTATAAGAATCGACATTCATATCACCACATAACACCAATCTAATATTTGGTTTATATATGAAATGTAGAACTTCTAGCATATTTCTACGAAAAATATCAAAACAACCATTTGGTGATCGATAACAGTTAATAATTAGATAAAGATTATCTTCCAATTTACAACTTAATGCACAGAATTCGCAGTGTAGCTCCATACAATAATCTTCGAGGTCAATTTTGTTTACATTAACGTTATTTCTAGAGTAAATGGCAACGCCACCTTTTTTTAAGGTTGGTCTGCAGTACGATGCACTTAAATTATAATTGCTTATTTGTAGGAAGTCTACATTGTCGCTTCTGGCATTAATTTCGCTTAAACACAAAAAATACAAATTGTCATTTTCACAAACCTCGGCTTCCAACTGATTTATTTTATTGGTAGTCAAACAATTTACGTTTAATACCAGAATGTTAGAATTAAACACTAGGTTTTCGGGTTGATTTTCTTCCTGGGCTCGAAAAAACGTTGGACACATGTACCGTGTGGCCACAATCCTGGATCCATAGCTTTGTGAAAATTTTCTTCGGATAGCGTTACTTTAAATGATGCATACTGTTCTGGATGCTTGGCTTGTAGAGTTTCACAGACCACTTCAGGAAAACTGTCCTTCAGGTAGGTAGTTAAATCTTCCTTTGTGGTTTCTGGACTGACACGGTAGATATGTAGATTTATTGATTTCGGTACTCCTTGTAAACCTTTCACTTTTTGATTACTGCCTGTAACTAATAATCTTTTTGTTTTGTAATTAATACACTATTTTGTGTATTGGAAACCATTTCCACAGAAGGATTACTTTGTCGTTTCGCAGTTTTATTTAAATTAAGATTAAGATGACCGCTCGTTTTTAATTGAGTTTTTAATTGAGTTTCTGCATTGGTGATAGCTTTAGATACGTCCTTAGAACTTATAAATAATTCGTTTTTATTATTTCTATCGTTTTTATTATTTGGTTTGCCAACGTTATCTATAACCTTGCTTGGTGCGTTCAACTCACAATTTTAGTATCATACATAAAATTTAGTTGTTTGTTTAAAATATCAACCTTTTCGCGTAATTCGCGTATGATTTCGTCCTTTTGTTTTAGAATATACTGAAAGATACGTGCATTCATTTTTCCATCCAGATTTGTCATTGCTTCCACCGTATCAAAGAACTCGGTGTCAACGTTACTTGCGATTTCGTCCGCTTTTTCACAGCAGATAATAATGTAATCAGAAATAAATTTAATATTCGTACAAGCTTTTGCACAACTTAGGTGGTACACATTGCAACAATTTTCACATTTAACACTATTAACAACATTTTTATTGCACTTTTTGCACAGAGCTCGTGCGTGTGCCTGTGAATTGGCGGCCATTACTCTTATCTTCTGTTCCATCAATTTTCTATATTCTACTATTTCTATTTACACCCTTTTCTTAACTCTGCTCTTCCTTTTTACATTCATCTGCACTTATTTATTCTTTGCCGTATTTTATTTTTGTTTCCTTCTTTTCTGTTCTCTCATAGACCCCGTTTTACGTTTTACCATTCTGCCTTTATCGCCATTTTTTCTTTTTAAGCAACTCAACTTCTATTTAAAAGGGTCCATATGTTGTACTACCTGGCGTATAGCAAAATTATTTAGAAAGATAGAATCAATAATTCAAACTTCACATTTCATTACATAGTCGATTACCGACCCTTCCTTTCCTCTTATGAACGTTATCTCTACTTTTACTCCATTCTATATATTTCCATACAATATTGTCCATCCCCTCCTTCACATAATTTAAATAGCTTTTGTGTTTTCCCTATTATCATCCTTCTTTTCTTCCTTCCTAATTCGCGTATTAAAATTCCATCCTATAATATTTTTTTCTTTTTCATCTTTTTCTTGATTTTCTGTTTCTCCCTTCCTCTGCGTTTGAAAATATTTGTCTATTTCTATTCCTTCACTATTTCCTATTCCATTTTACCCCAGCAATTATTCCTCCTTCTGTCCTTCCCTATTCTTATTTTTTCTGGAAGTTCAAGTTTAAATATGAATTCATCAACCATCTTATTGCTCCCAATAATATTAAATTTCCTTATGTATTTAAAATTCTTCCCTTTTTCTTTATCTCCACGATGTTCTACAATAATATTTCACTATTTTATCTCTTTTAAAATTAAAACTTCCGCAGTTGATTGAAAAGATACGCAACACATATAAATAAAATACACCAAAAGCTTAACCCAACATGTACGAGGATGTATTGATATCTAGTTAGCCTACACCAGTTCCTTGCATAAACAAAATATTGCGTTACCATAGCAACGAACAATAACTTATTAGAAGTGTCAATGTAAAGTTTGAAAAAATTGGAGTATTGAGCCATCATCAAGTACCTGTATTTAAAAGGATTAAGAGGTAAGCAGATTTACGAAGAAATGCTTAATACCCTTGGTGATCAATGTCCTTCGTATGCGACCGTCAAAAATTGGAATGCAAGCTTCAAAAGAGGTAAATTCTTCATTGAAGATGATGACCGATCGAGAAGGCCAGTTTCTGTGTCAGTCTGAAGCACTAAATATGTTATACGAACGCGTTCATCATATGGTTCGCGTCAATTTAGACATGAGAAAAATTGCTGCAAAATGGATCCCCAAATGTTTAAATGTTGACCAAAAGCGTGCAAGAGTAGAAGCATTGCGTTTGATCTGTGCTCGATTTGAAAACGATGTAGACTTCTTAAACTGAATTGTTACTATGGATCAGATTTGGGTACATTTCTACGATCCAGAAACAAAGCAACAATCGATGGAATGGCGACACTCTGGTTCTCCAAGACCTAAGAACTTTCGTGTCCAAAAATCTGCTGGAAAAGTTCTTGCTTCAGTTTTTTGGGTTTGCCATGGAGTAATCATGATTATTTTTTGGATAAGGGTAGAACAATAACTGGAGATTACTATTAGACATTACTGACTACTCTTCGGGAAAATATTAAAGAGAAAAGACGCGGAAAGCTATCCAAAGGTGTTTTGTTTTGCAGGACAACGCCCCTGCACACAAATCTCATGTTGCCATGCAAAAATTCGTGATTTAGGGTTTGAATTACTAGAACACCCCCCTTATTTACTCGATTTGGCTCCGTCCGACTATCACCTCTTTCCTCAACTGAAAAAAAGTTTAAAAGGTCGTAAATTTTCTTCCAACAAGGAGGTAATAGAAGCTGTGGAGATCTGGTTTACAGAGCAAGAAGAAACATTTCTTTGAAAGGTCTAGAGACGTTGCAGGTTCGCTGTAATAAATGTATCCAATTAAGAGGAGAATATGTTGAGTAATAAAATATTTTGACATTGAAATTTTGTTTGGTTCTATAGTAGGCTAAGAATTTCTCAATATATCTTCGTAGATGGCTCTACCGTCTATTTAACCCTGTTGTTTTTTACTTGTGCAACTAATGTCCTTGTCATAGTAACTTTGAAACACAACTTCTAATTTAACTACGATGTGATATTAACGACAGTTGCGAAGCAACTAAACTCGGTTTAAATAGACCATTTACATGTCGGGCCAATTTTTTGCTACATTTTACTCATACGCATTGCGTATCTTCCCAAATTTTTTAATCAACGTTTCCATTAAATAATTTAAAAATTTTATTTGTCCCTTAGAAATAAAAAAATGAATAGCACTTCCACTGACCACAATAAAAACATTATCAACGTTTTCTCATCCAATTCTTAACCTATTCTATCTTAAATCTACTTAATTATGTGAATTTTACTTTTTCTTTTCTTTAACCGTCTTCTTCTATTTCCTACCTCCTGGACCCTCCTTTATCCCCTAATAATATTTTATATATTTTTATTTATTCTTACCATAATTCTATACAATCATCTGTCAGATGTTTTATATTTTTCAAATTATTTCTACGTAGTCTTTCTTTATTTTTATTCTAATATTTGTTTTTGTTCTCTCCATTTCCAAGCCTGAACCTAGCTATTATCCTTCTGTTAAGTACTCTGGTATTCTTTCCACTATTATATTTAGGTGTTCCATATTGTATGACTCTTCCCTTCCTTTTTTTTAAATACCGTTGTCTTGTTATTCTTACATTCACCTCCAGTTCATCTTTTCTAAGTACTTATTAGTCGCATTTATTTCACTCAAAACTTATTCTCATTCTTTTCTTTTTGATTTTTTTGTTTTCATTTCTATTTTTGCTTTTCAAACTTCTTCTATCTCTTCTGCTGTATCCTGTTTCTTCTTCTTTTATTAATTTTTTTGATACTTTCTTCCGTCCATATTTTTATATTGTCTATCCTGTAGTTTCTTTTTCATCTGTTCTTCCTTTTCTAGTAAGTCTGATACCTGTTAGTAACTACTTAAACTTGCAAAACGTTGCCTTCACCAATAACCAAAATTCTTTGACAAGCAACACAACTTCCATTAAAAATGGTCCAGAAGTTGTACTATCTGGCAACCTACACCCAAATTAATTTAAAAAAAAATAATCAACAATTCCAATTTCACGTTTTCAATTACATAAATAAACCTCCTATAAATATTTACTTTCCTTTTCCTCCGTCCTCTATATTTCCGTATAATGTTGTTCATCCTCTCTCTTCACAGAATTCTAATAGTTTTTTCCTTTTCCGTTTCATTTTTGTCATTCAAACTCGTCATTTTGTTCTCACTTTATTATTATCCCTTTATATATCTCTAATTCTTGGATTAGAATTCCCTCCGATAATATTTTTTTCTTCTTCCTCCTCTTTTTATTTAGTGATCTCGATTTCTTTTCATATATTGTTTTTATATTGTATTTCTCCTCTTTCTCTGTTTATGGTACATTTTGCATCTATTATTGTTGGTTTACTATCTCCGATTCATATCTTACCCCAGTAATTATTCCTCAAAGTTATAAATATTTTATCATAAAACAACTTACGTAAATGAAATAATTTTTTAAGTTTATTTCAAAGTACTCGTCATAAATTTAGTAAAAGTTATAATTTGAATGACATTTATAATAAAAATATACATATTAAACTAAACTATGATGTGTCAATGAACAATACTTACAATAGTTACTACTTTTTATCCGTAACCAGTTTCAACAACAAAATAATAATAATTAAAAGATTGTTTTAATTTAACTGCATAATTTAGTTGCAGGATTACGAAAAAGTGTAGAATTATTTTTTAAACATTATAGATTTTTTCGATAAAATGTATACCAATTAAACTACTGTATTTGTTTTGTTAATTAATTTATTTATAAAACTTAAAATCATATTCTTGTCACCTGTGATTGGTGAAAATTATTTTTTTACCCGTAAATTATTTTGGCCTAAATGAAGTATTTGTTTTAAGTGGGTTGTACTGTATTTCAAGTATATTTTGTTGATCTCGTAGAATTCTTAGTCTCATTAGGCCATTTTGCTTTGCTGACTTAATAAATTTTTTGTTTGTTGCATGACATACCATTAAATCGTATTGTTTTTAAAAGTAAATTTGATAATTTATTTGGTCTAGAAATTATGAGAACAGTGCTAATTTTAAAAGTTTTTTGGTGCATATATAAATTCGTAGAGGAAGACGTACTTCACGAGTTTGAATTTTTATATTTTTACAATTAGTCTGTAAGCAGATTTAAAACTACGAGGTATGATGCAACTAAAAAAAAGTAAAAACTGCAGCGGATTATAACTGTTATTTTTAACAATCGCTAAATATTAAACAGTGTGCGTAAAGTTCTTCACCTACGAACTAATGAAAGTAATTTGTATGCGACTATTAAAGTGATATTTTTTATGATCAAGTGTTAAAAACAATACGGGTCGCGAAATTAAAAGAGATCTTTGGTTTGACCAAGGTCGTGTTTTATTTTTCGAAATAAAACGAACTGAGATAGGGGTTGTAAATTTTAAGCTTAATGCTAAATTAATTACCTATTTTGTTTTAAACAAAAACCACAGTCTCATTTTGTTTTATAAAGTTTGTGAATCTGTAAGTAGTTTTTAAGTAAACTTTGGTATAACCTTGTTAAGGAAGTAAAGGCGCACGGTGCCGCAGTTATTTTTTAGAATGCGTTTAATGTAAAAGAACACGACCGTGGTATAATCAACAATTTTGTATGATAAACCAGCATTTCATCAATAGAACACCATACTTAATTCATATTTCTTTCTTTAAAAACGTTTTTTAGTAGGCATTTGTTGTACATTTAAAAAAGATCTGGGTAGCACCTAATAAAACCCCTAATCTAACCCTTAATAAGGACTTTTAGTCATCTTTAACGGTAAGTAAGAAACATTTTTCTAGACACACCCTGTTACGGTTCAAAATCTTCAAGTTGCGCGTTGCAGCACGAATCAAACCTATCAAATTTACCGCACTTTGAACCGATTTTCCGATTAGTGAATCGTAATTTAGGGGGATTTCTACTCAAAGCGGCAGGCCGACATCTTGAAAAATGTTCTTTGTTCCTCGGCGGATACCCGTGCTGTACAAAGCTAAAATACACAATAATTGAGTGTGGAAAAATATACCGACTATTTACGCCGTAAATGGGTTTCTTTGCTATTATTTTGGTGGATTTAGCGGTTTTATTAATTGCTAATTACGACATATGATTTAGCAGGTGTCTGGACCTCAAATCCTTCTCACAATTGAATGCCCGAATAATTCTTGGGAACGCTGGAACGAGCAATTACAATTCCGTTCGTGACACTAAACGTGCCTGAGTTTGTATTGTCGCCGATCTCGGGAAAATCTGGACAAATCTCCTTCAACGGTTCAGGGTATTCGCTCGCGGGGCGCCCGCTGTTCACAACGACAACGTTGACTCCTAGAATTGGGTCTTCTATTATTTTGCAGCAAACTCATTCTGATCTTCAAGTAGCTGTGTCGTTAGCAAGGACCTTCGTTATCAGCATTACGTACAACCATAAACAGATAAGTTATCGTTTTAAGGAACCCATTCATATTTTGCATGCGTTCGAAACCTAAGTACACGCAACATCAAGCGGTCATACCTTTAGTAACTACCTTTAGTATTTAAGACCATTGGTGATTCGGGATAGTCTCCATACTCTCACGTTAGTGTTGTCGGCACGAACTCCTTTAGAATTTCGAGGGATACGCTAAATCAAGAGGCCATTTGGATTGGCGGAAGCTACATTCTATATTTGAAACGTGTGTTATTAGTTTTAAGCCACCGCGTGTACGTGACGAGTGTACGGCAAGTTTCTTATTCACCATTCTTAAATTGGTACGCTGTCTAGATTCTTGGGTTAATAAACGAATAACTTAACTGCATTAATACAAATTTGATCGCGTACGGTAAGTAATTGGTTATTGTTAATGCATGCAAGTTCTATGCGACAAACTTTGTCGTTCCTACTAAATAATCTTAATATGTTAAATTGTATGTGTTATATTTCTGTGTCTTTAGTCTCTCTCTTAAATTTGCATTTGTTGTAGCGTGTTAGATTTTAAGTAAAACCAGTTGAATTTCTGCTGATCGGTTTTATTTCTCTCCGTTACCCAGTAGGTGGCACCACGTTATTCATCAGTTATTTTTTTAGCTCTCCTAAGAAACTTTCCCATCTCATCGACTGTAGCCGGACACTGCTGTACTAACGTTTATAAATTCGGGATCCTTCAAGCATTTAGTACGCTACTTCGTGCCCAACATTTTTGTGTCCTTTCTTTTCTAGGTTGCATCGCTAGAGCCGTCATCTTAAATTTTATATACTAGTTATTTGTAAACTGCAACCGTTACAACCCCTCGCCGTTTAGTTAGTTTGGCGCTTTGCGGCGATGTGTATTTTGAATTTTAATGGCGTAACATTCTATACTTTATTATTTAATGTTTACTACGTAATTTGGACTGAAATAATTAAATTAAAAAAAAAATTGATTAGTTTAATAATAATAATGAAAACTTTGTATAAATTTCACAGCTATTGGCATTTGTGAAATTATAAAAAATTAATTAACAGTAATAATACATAAACCCAACCATTTTAAAATATAGCGTCAAATTTATATAAAATTATTTAATATTATTATTAAAATAATTTTAATTAATTATTTCAATAAAAAAAAATAAATTTAAAAAAAAAAGTAGGGATATGATTTTAGTTTTTTAAGTAATCTAGCTACACTGTTTGTTTTAATATAAAAACTTTAATTTTTTTTATGAAAGTATTTAAATACTGTTTTTTATTAAGAATTACATTTTCAGGTATTTCTTTAAGGTAAAATTAGTGCAAATGATCGTACTTTTAGTTCTGTTAAAAAACAAATTAAACAACTTAATAAATTTAAAAGAGTTTTCTTAGTCGATATAACTTTTTAAAAAGTTTATCGAAGTCTAAATAAGACTCGAATTCCCAAGCAATTTGATTTTCTAAATTTTTAAATGGGTAGTAAAATTTTACTATTATTATTATTTTATTGATAGTTAATTTAGATTCTTTTTAATATTGCTTACTTTGATGTCTGCATGTGATTTGTAAAGCTCTGAGCAAGAAGTTTTTGAGTTACGATTTTATATAATAAAATACGTTTAAGCATTTTAGTATTATGATACTTAATTAATTTTTTCTTACTTTTAGTATCAGACATTGTGAATACAAAGATGTGTAAATGTATTTTATTACCTCACTTTCATTTTAAGACCTACTATGTTATTAATTTTCTAAATATTATTCTTTCTTGACAATTTTGTAATTTACGTCATCATTAATAATCTTTAAGTGCGTTTTTCTTAAGTATATTTTACTTTATATTGCGTAGCTCGCGACGTGATTGTAATTTCAGGTAAGAATCTTTTACATCACCTTTTAAGTCAGTTCGATGACGTCATTGGATGATTATATCGATGGCATTTATGATATTTCAAATTAATAAATATTTGCCATTTCACCCATTTAAGTAATAACCTGGTTCTGCATTGTTTCACTCCGCTTCGTAGTAATTATGGTTTGTTATTTTTCTAGTTTTGTTTTATTTAAACAGTTTTCAAAATTTACCATATTGTTCACTATATGTATGTGGTTTCCTTTTATTGTGTTACTTAAGTTAGTATTTATTGATTTCTCAATTAAAAAAAATAAGTTGAAGTAGTAACAAGAATAATAAGATAAAATGTCTCTGAAGCTGAAGTTTTACGTAATTTAACGCAAACTTACTTTGATTTTTTTAGACAAAAATGTAGCCCTATGTCTGTCTTAGTATCTTTCAACATATCGTAAGATTTGCTTAATTTTTTCATCTTGCAACGTTGCAAAATGTAATCAGTACGTTGCCTCACCTTGAGATAAAATTTCTGCTGTATCATTATACGACCGTGCTTAGCTAAAACACAGTATTAAAATTTTTTTAATCAATTTTGCCCGTTTTCGAATAAAATAATTAATGTGGTTTCATATACGCTTACCAAATTAACTTACTTAAAGTTTAACTGTTGGAATATCTCTTTAAATAATTACATTCAAAACATGGCAAAACTAAAAATCATACAACTTTTATTTTCTCCAATCTATGAAATTTGTAGATACTACGTTTTAGCTGAGTACGGCAGTACATTTAAATAATGGAATTCAAAATGTTCATCGTCTAAAGAGTTCTGATGACGGTACGTGCACTAAGGGTAATAAGAAATGCCCTATTCCGTTTTCAAGCTAAATTTAGTTGCGTGCATAATGCATGTATGGTAACGGAAATTAAGTAAATTGCCAGTTTTGAAGTTAGTTAGGAGTGTTATTCCCCGTTTCGTAAGTGTGCCGATAATAGAATTTCTTCATACCGAAATATGTAATTTTGGAAATTTACTGAGAATTTAAGTACGTACACAGTTTTCCCGAAAATGCGGATTTGTTATGTCGATATGCCAGTTTATGGCGTTTATTCAAAAGAATGGTACTGTTCTGTACTTTCAATTCCGTCTTCGTCCGTACGACACATCAACTTCTGATTAATTTCTGTTAAAGCCCGGGTTCGGCAAACCCGTGACCCTTTTATGTTGATTTTTCATTTAGGTGAATATATGAACAATATCGAAATTAAAAAGGCTTTGAAACTCATGATGTAAATTATAAACGGTTACGAAGTGTTTACATATTTTACGATTTGTGACCGTACTTTCGTAAAGTAAGTTAACTGAAAAGTAGGAAGCTATTCAAAGTCGTGATTTTGTTTGGCGCACTCTCGACTAAGACAAATTTATCGATTGTTATTGACGATTTTGCAACTATTTACTTTTGACCTTCTTATTTTACGATGGCAAATTATCTTGTGAACCATCCTTCCCACTGAGCTTCGGAGTAATGCCCATTTATATTACGTTTTTAATTCAAAATTGTCGTAGCAACCCTCTATCAATCGCGTAAAGAAGTAATTCCAAAAACTCTGCATTAAAAAAATTTAAACAATGCAAACAAGAAAATACAAAACTCAGTATTTCATTAACACAACAAACTGCAATGTGCTGATAATGAGGAAACACAATTGCGACCTTGTCGGGTCAGCGCAACCTACTCAATCGTATATGAATAAAGCCGCATCGCAATCACTTAAATTGAGTACAGTTCAAATCAGATTCAAATGAATCGATCAACCAAGCGCATTGCGTTACAAACAGTATCACAAGTTTAGAGTTTATCAGAATCAATTCGGCACACTACCGTATTCGTGTAAATAATGTAAATATTAACGGGTAAGATGTTCGCATAATAAATACTACGTAATTGTACACCTCCCATTTTGACTCTACGAACGTCCATCGTACGACTACACCACTTGGTTGTTGTTCTTCTTAATAATTGAGGGTTGTTTTTCTAATTTTATAAAAAAATACTAACAATGTTGAGTAAGTAGTGCCTTTTTGGGTACACAAACTATGACATGCAAAAACCTCATATGAGGTAAGTGACGTTACGAACCAAATTAGGAGTTTTCACATTTACCTACAAAAAATGAACAAATTCGCAAACTGAAGATTATAACTACGGTTTTAAAGCGGTTCTAAACAAAGTTTACATCATCTAGACCATCCCTGCATTTTAAATTCATTTCACAACAACAATCTGCGAATCTATAAACAGTTGTTCAAACAGTCTGTCAAAGCATTTTTAGAATATTTCAATTTTAAATAGATGATCATACAAAGGGCACGTTTTGCCGTTTAAAAATTAATTTTTTTTTGCTTGAAATAATCCCTTCGAATTTGAAATTTTTGTTTGAGAATTTATGATTCTCTGGTATTAGGTTGCACAGACCAACGACTGCATGCAGTGACAAACATGGTTATTTTTCAGGACCTCTGCGCAGCGGTCTATCGGTACTACGATCAGCCAACCATTTTGGTTCTTTAGAAGAGGTAACTTGCAAGGAATGCGTCGATAGATGAGCCCATTCTCAAGTGTTTATGCACCCTGGGGCAGTTCTTCTATCAAGTGGCACATTTCCTGGCACAATCTGTCTTGATAATTTTTAAATGTACCATGATCAATAACAGTGAGTACAGAGATTTCTGGAACAGTACGTGATAAGCAATCAGGACGATGTGTTCTTTATTTTTCCTTTGAGAATTAAATAATCATAGAGTTGTAGTCCAACGTGAAGTTGACACATTCAAGGTAATGTCTTAACTTCTCCACGGCCCAAATCACAGCAAGCATTCGCGTTTGGTCGTAGTATAGTTTCGTTCCTGCTTGGTAAGCGTCCAGAATAGATAACAGATACCATTTACACGTGTCCATTTTAACACGAGATGTCGCAAGACACACATTTTACTTATAACAGATGACTTTTTTGCCCTCTTTAAATTTCTATGTCAACACAGCCCCAAAACCATAAGCAGAAGCATCTTCTTGTAACACAAACTCACAAAAAAAATTAGGACACGTCACGACATGTAAGGTGATTTGTTTCTCATTAATTTCTTAAAAGGCTTGCTTACAGTCTCTACTTTACTTCCGAGAGACGCTTTTCTTTGTGAGTTAAGTGAGACTAGCCCTCAAGTCAGCAAAATTTGAGACAAAGCATCGGTAATAAAAAGCCATACCCAAGAATCTGCCGATTTTGTTTATATTATTTGGTAACGGAATGTATAAAATAGCAGTTACCTTTTCCGGATCAACTCGAAGTCCCTCTCAACCAACAATGTAACCGAAATGGTTGACAAAATTGGCATTAGTCTCTGTTGAGGGTTAATCCTCCTGACAGTAAATGCTCCACCATTTTTTTAACGATTTTCAGATGCGTGTCAAAGTATTTAGTAACTATTATTACATTGTCTGAATAAATGAATATGCTATTTTGTAGGTGAAACCCAACGACATTGTCTATAAATTGTTGCTACGTAGCTGGTGGGTTTGTAAGTCCATATGGTATTCTACGAAATTGGTGTAAACCTTGGCCTGGGATAGTAAAAGATGTGTAGTAGCGCGAGTCCTGGCTACTAGAATATGCCAATGTGCGTTCTTAATATCTATACTGAAAAGACGGAAGCGGATATGCGTTCTTCTTTTTCACTTTATTTAGTTGTCTGTAATTGACAACAAAGCGGCGTTCCCATCTTTCTTTGTTAGAGAAGGATGATATCCCAGTGAATATAATAGAAACCATAGCCTCTAAAAAAAGATGTTGTTTTCGGGTCACGACTACTATAGCTAACTATGAATTACGATCGCTACGCAAATAAGGTATGATACCCATCTAGACAAGACAAAAAAAAAGAAAAAGATAAAATGGCCGAAATACGTGACTGATTTGGAAAGTTTGTCATAAATAGTACAATCCAAATTCATATCCCTTTAAAGTATATATCAAGAGTAAACCTGTCGAATACGGCATTAAGATTTGGGCGCGTGCCGACATGAAAACCACATACTGCAAGAATTTGCGAGTATACTTTGTAAAAACAAACAACACTTCAAAACGCGACCAAGGAAAAAGAGTTATGCTAGAATTGGTTTCTGGGTTGAATACAGGTCATGGTATCACTACACCTTTAGAGCTGTCAGAGGAATTAGTTGTCAATAACCTGACCTTATGGAGAACTCTAAGAAGAAATAAAACTTGCATTCCTAAAGAGTTTTTACCTTGTTCAAATCTACTTTTGGATTTCAATCAGAAGTCACTATAGTCTCACATGTGCTAAAAGTAAACACGCGTGTCATACTTATTTCTACTCAACATCACGATTCGGCCCTAGATAAAACCGTCCCAGAGTATAGTTGCAACAGACAGATAAAACGGTGCAATGACCAGTTGCGCTGTTTACGAATCTAGTCAAATCGTTGCCTTGCTAGAGACTCTTTCAAGAGTCCAAACATATGATAATCACAGAGAGATTAATCAGCACTATACTAGGGGCGTGTTTGTTTGCTGCATGGGGACGTGCATTGTAATGGAGAAGAAGAACGTTTATGATGAGGAAATAACGTTTCCTCCGATATACCATTTTTGCTTTATCCTAAAGCGTTAACGTTCGTCTCGCTTGAAAAAAGTCAATGTGCAGGACACCCTTGAAATCCCATAACACTCTTGACAGGCACCTTCCCCCTCCTTCCTCCACTTTTTGCCCACTTGTTTTGATTGCGGAGTGTAATGGTTCACCCAAATTTCGTCACAAGTCACAATACGATGCAAAAAATCTTCTCCTTTAGCATAAAATCTGTCCAAAAGACGTATTAAAATTTTGAGGCGACGCCGTTTCTGCAAATCTGAGACTTTTCGAAACTTTAATTCATCAGAGATGATAGTTTGAGTGCTCCCGTAGCTTATTCCTATCTCAGATACAATTTAAAAAAAGGTTACACGTTGATCACTTTTGATAATGCGTCAAACGGCTTGAAAGTTTTCATGGGTAAACTGGTGCGAGGACGCCGACAGTGACTCATTTTCAAACCGTTATCCTTCTTCCGAAAACTTTTTGTGCCAATCAAACACTTGGATTTTCTTTAGACACATATCACCGAACTGACCCTTAAGTCAACAGAAATTTTTCAAAGGTTTTACACCCTCATTAATTAGAAATTTAATGATAATAAGTTGCGCAACACTTGGGTGTACCTGTTGTTCATTTATCTTAAAGGAGACTCGAAAACCAACACAAGAGGACTTGACGAACATAGAAGAATCACATGACATCTACACCTATCGCACTTCCGACTGTTGCAGCGTGTGCTAGACAGAAATTTCGGTTTATATTTGATTTACCCTCGTACATATTGCAATGACCTTGATGCAAAATTTAGATAACTAAAAATTTTAAGGAGGAGGTTTACAATAAACTAACGCATAACTTTTACTTGCCCGTTGTTAAAAATATAAAAGGATTTCCTTAAAAAATTGGAACTGTTTTAATTTCATAAACAAAAACAAATTTAAACTTACTTCTATATTATTTTCAGGTAGGCGGCTTCATTTACTGATGCACTAATTCGCGTATAAAATTAACTAGTACTTTTTACGTTATTACTCAACACTGTCACAGATTAATTCTTCTTAAATTAAAATGAATTATATATTTGGCTTTTACGTCATGTTGTCATCGAAATTCTTTTTAAATTAAAACTAATTATTTATTTGGTTTTTCGTCGTATCATTTTATTTTTTACTGTTGAGACAAATGTTTACTTCTCATCTGATGGCGGATCAAAATCAAAAAAGATGCCTCAATCAACAAACCGGCCGCTTTATACCTTTCTTGGTCAAAACCTCCTGCCATACGATTTTTTTCTTAAACCCGTTAACTTTCAATGCCATACATATTATGATAACTACAAATCCGGTGTTCTTGATCATTTCTTGTAATTAAATTGTCAAGTAATGCAAATAAGCATTGTTTTTATTAGTTAAATTTCCGCCCCACGCGCGAATTTTTAACTTAGCCTTTCCTTTTACGCGTTAACAACTCCTTCCCCGTGCAGCACACCTAAATTCTGACTTACAAGGGTTAACATTTTATTGTGATAGAAAATTGTAAAATACTTACGTAATTCATGTTTATCTTACCCTAATCAGTTTACAATCTGCTTTTTCATGAAGAAAAATGCAAATGTATGTGTTGCTACAATTGCTTAGTTTAGATGCTTTCCATTTTTAAATAAAACATCCTGTATATTTTTGCAATTTTTAATTATTAAAAATATTCTAAATACATTCGATAAATTTTGATAAAAATGGATTGTCATTATCTTTCAAAAGTATATTTACAATTCTAGACGAATAATATTTCTCAAAATACCAAAATAAGTTACAACAAAAGTTTTTCTCGTGTAATTTTTAGTCCATATGACGAATTTCAGCTGCATTAAGTAATTTAGATTTTTTGAACAATTCTTTGTAAATTGCAACACTGTCTTTTAGTTATTTTTAATTCGACTAAAATTTGTAAAAGAAATATTTTAAATAGCAGTCTTTTAAAGAAAATAAGTGTGGAATAAAATACAAAAATTAAGAAATAGTAACTAGTTTAAATAACTTCTTTTCCAACAGTGTTGCAATTTACAAAAAATTTGGCAAACATACTGTATTATGCAGCTGAAATTATTCTATTATCTAAAAATTGCATTTAAAAACCCTTTTCTTTATTTTTCAATTTTTGACAAAGAAACAAGAGTTTACAGCAGAACTCCACATCGCCACAATAAGTAAAAACAAAATTGTATTTTAGAGAAAAATGATTTAAACAAAAGCTATAGACAATTGAATTTCCAAACAACTTTTTTCTTTCAACTTTTTTTGTAAAATTGGTATTGGTGGAGATATTGTTACAACAATTATTGTCACGTAATTGTTATATCTCAGTAATTACTTATCGAATGAAAAATAGTTTAAACAAAAGTTGTGTATAATTAAATTATAAACAACTTTTATTTGAAACAAAATGTAAAATAAATATTTTTCTAAAACATCCAACATAAATTTTTTTTTTGGTTCATTATGACGTACTAACTTAATTCGTCGGAAAAAGTGAAAAAAAAGAGGTGTTTAAATTTTCGATTTGGAAACCGTCGCATAACTCCCCATCATATTTATAAGATGAAGAGTAATATATAAACACCACCAACAAGACGTGTAAGAATTTAATCAATACGAAAAACAACAAGTATAATATTTTGTGTAGCAAAAAAACAAACTAATAAAAATCTATTTGTACCAGTGCATTTGGGGATTAAACACAATGTTTGGGCTTTAAGATAACTATAATTTATTTTTGGGGTCAACAGATAAAGAAATACCGCTAAGGAGACATCTGGTAGTAGCTTACTGCACTTTCTACAGTTAAAAAGATTAAAAGAAAAACCATCAAGCTCATACATCAAAATTAATGTCTTGAGCCGAGGAGAATTTAGTAGACACTGGGGCATCGGTTTCTTGTAACCAATAAAAATACGGAAAACGTATAGGTTTTTAAACAATATTGTGGAAACTTTCTTTTCGCGATGTATGTATTTAACGTTAAACGAACTTTAAAACAGAAGTCCGAACGTGTATAGATAAAAACACCTTCGCATATTTTGAAACTTTGATGTAAAACAATTTGCAACTTTGAGGTGAAAGCTTTTGTGCGTAAATCTAAGCGTAATTAGTAAATGCAAAAGGTTTTTTTTCACTGAATTACAAAAGTGAGACAGTTGCACAAACATGAAAAGCGTCACTTATAATGACAATGTATTTCACAAGTGTAAAATCTCAGTGGTTGTAAGCTCTTACATCCATTATCAAGTAATTACAAAGCAACAAAACATTGTGTCACGGTGTGTGATGACGTAGTATCATCATTAGCGTTTCTTCTAAGAGCTTTAAGAGGTTCAAGTAAGGAATTGCGTACATAATGAAAGAGCGTGACTACTTGAAAAACAGTACGTTGAATTTAAAAAAAAAATTCATTAAAAAAATAAATGTGACAACTAATTTGACGGCAATCACAATAAAATTTTAATATAAATCGTGTAGCAAATTGATTCTACAATAAAGTTAAAAGCTCATTTTCCACATATGTATTGTTTGTAACGTACAACTGGGAATATTTATAGTAAACCTCATTTAATATCAAACTATGAATCTCTACAGAGTAATTGAAAATGCGCTTTTCCAATTTGTAACATGAACATTTAGTACACAAATTTCATTTTGTAAAGATGATGTAATTGAAATTGTTCTATCGATTCATTTTTCAACGTACCGTACAAAAATAGGAACAAATTGAAATATCGACGACAAAATTGTAAATTAAATGGAGAGATTAATTCATTTAAATATGAGGATTATTTTAAAATCGATTCGTGATAGATACTCATAAAAAAGTAAATGTAATTAAAATCACTGTTTTCGCTCACAACTTGTGAGCTTCCGTTTTTAACTACAATTTATATTGATTAAATACGTTCTCTGTCGCTAGAATTTTGCTTTTACAGCTTGAGTTTTCGTCCTTGGCCCTCAAATTACGTTTTTAATTTTATTTAACTTGAACGTTTTTGCTTAAAAATTCTAACTTTCACTGGTTTGTTTACGTTATTAACGTCGTTTGTTTTCTAATTTTGTTGCCAATAACTAGAAGACATATTCATTGATTGATTCCATTGATTTTTTTGGTTACATCTTGCTTAAGACGAGAGATATTCGCATTTTTGGGAAAAATGTTAGCACAAATTAGTGCAATATTTTTATTATGTATGAGTAGTACGTGCAGTTTGCATAAAAGAAACTCCCGCTGCAGTATTGAGTCAGATGTTGTTCAGCTTCGCCTTTTGGGCGGATATTACAAGATCTTCATTCCTACTACGTAATTTCCGAGATAGCTGATTTTGTTAGTTTGTCCACTCATAAAAATTTTGCTTAGGCGGTTTATTAAAAAATTTATACGTTATTTTTAGCATTAAATTTGTTTTCTGCTTCCTCGTAACGACAACACCGTTGTGGTGATTGATAGCGACTGTCTTCTCATGCGAATTAGTAATAAAAAGAGATTTTTATGGCGATGTGCCTTCGTAGACACATTTCTTAAAAAGAATTAGTACGATATTCCCTTGGAGTTTTTACTTTTGAAGACGCTAACAGCGCTTGCCAAACCTAACGGTACGATACTTTCTTCGACGTCTACTGTGATGGAGGAGACCTTCTGCTTCTACCGTTTACCGTCAGCTTAAATCACCAGGTATTTACATTTTTTATTACGTTGGTTAAACTAATTAAATCGACTTTGATACCGAAATAAACTTTGTACATTTACGGAAGTGTTTTTTTTTCGCGTGCGTAAATTTTTAGCGTAAAGTGCTTGTTTAATTATTTAACCAAATCATTCTTGTGTGTGTCTTTTAACTTTAACTGTATGCAATTTATGTTGTTTAGTACCAAGTCAACCTTATGTTTATGGACCTAATAACGATAACGTTACGGATGTAGTAACATAAACAATATTTTTCTCCTTAGGTTTTTAAAATTTTGTTAATTAGAAATCACGTGATTAGTAAGATACCATTATAAATTTTTGTGACAAATATAAATTTCCTTGTTTAGATTCTAGGTTTATTATTTTTTTTGTTTTCTTTTATCATTATGTTTTAAATGCGATGATTTATGTTTTATTTACTAAATTATTTTAAATAATTTGTACATGGTCAAAAGCCTTTTTAATTTACATTCATGTATCTTTTGCTTGCGTTTGAATAAAGTTTCAGGTTTAAAATTTTAATTTTAACTTTACTAAAGTAAGTCAAAAGTATCTACCCCAAGTACTTCTGGTTATCAGCCAAAAGCCTTTGCCACATCATCTCCAATTAGCGCCCACAAATACCGACAAGTTTCCTTATGTATGACTTTCCAACGATCTTTTAACACCCCCAAATTAAATTCATGAAAGCAGATTTCTTGTGGACCACGCCTACTCCCTCTGAGCTAAGCCCACCCCTTATTTATATTTGGTTGTAGCTAGTAACGACACTGTGCACAATCCTAGTGGACACACTATTAATTCAGGTGTATCAGTGCTACAAAACAGTAAAAGAGTAATCGCGAGCTACATACGAGATCTTAAATAATGATGATCCCTACGTAAAACATAAATTGCAATAAAATTTTCAAAAAATTTTCAATTTTTCAATGTTGACGGTTTTTAACGAACGCAAGTGTTGTGAATTCGTGCTAATTAAATAAAAACAAAAAACCGTAATAAATTAATATTCACGAACAACTTTTAAGTTCATTAAATTTTTCAGAAAGAGTTAACCAAAGCTTGTTTCTTCACCCTAAATAAACACACTTACTTAGTTCGCATTTCTATATGATAAATTACTACTGTAATAACAATAGATGTTGGGATATTGCTTCTCTACCATAATCTTATGATAGTTTGAGAATTAAAAAACTACAAAAGTTAGTTATTCCTAATAATTTATTTTCTATCTTTCTTCCTGAACACTGCAACGTTGGGATCGTTCACTTCAGAAATAAGGGTCTCTAATTTTTTTTAAATAATAAGACTTGCCGAGATGAGATATAAGACAAACGGTCAAATTATTTTCAATTAGGTCGAGACTCATCTCTGAATTGATGTTATTAATGGGATGCCATTACATGTTTTAATTTTTTTGTCCAGAATGTACAAAAATGCCAAACGATAAAGAGAACATTTTCAAAACATACAAATTAAGAACAAAATTTATTACAGAGCATTATCATACTAAATTTAAAATATCTCTAATTGTAGAAATGAACGTAAAAGAAAGTTTCAAATGGGCCTTAATTTCTTGGATAAATGTCTCTACTGAGTTACAGAGTGTTTTTATTTAAAAAATTCATAAAACTATTTGTATCCGGTACTTTAAACGTATTTGAGTAGATTGCATTCAACATTTAAAAACAAAATAGTTATTTTCTCTACCATATTTTGTTTTAAGTGATGAATACATCTACATATTTGTTTCAAAACTTTCGATAAATAACATTACTTTTTTTGTTAGTACCTCATTGACATTTTATTTGAGTATTGATGTAGTCTTATGGCACCAAAGCACCGGTAAAATAATACAGATTAAAATCAAAATAACTGTAGTTTTATGTTTGACAAAAAAGAAATTTCTTTTTTTTTAATAAAGTATTGGAGAATCGAAAATTGTGCTAAAATGACAAAAATTACTTCGTTCCTTGTCAAACGCCTCTGGCAGAAAACTTGATTTAAGATAATTTAGCAATGTGTTCAGTACCTACACTTTCGGACAAGTATGACAAAGATTTAAATTCTCAAATAAAACACCCTGTAACTCAGTAAACATCCATACTTTATCTAAGTAATTATCTGTATAGATAAATCTTAACAGTAAATACGTGAATCAATATTAAATTAACTTCAAATATTTTAAGCATTCTTTGATTTGAATTTGGATCCAATTTTTTACAGATAGGTACATTATTTAAAAACTTTAGATAAATAATTAATTTTAAAAGTTACGTGTAAGTGACGTTTAGTTTGAGGAAATTTTAAACAAAAAATTGTTAAGGTAAAGCAGTAAATTTTAAACGCAAAATAAACAGAATTTCATACTTAAGCAAATATATCTGCAAAATGGCTTCCGAGCAATGCCCTTTTGGCGGTATTGTTGTTCAGCGTTATTTTTGAAAATCCAGAAAGAAACAAAAATTGGGGAAAGACCCAAAATTACTTTTGGGCTTTTCAATAAAGTTAATTAAAACACAAATGGTAGATACGTTATATGCAATAACCTTCACATTGTAAAAGTCTAACAATGCAATGCTTTTTGGGTCACAAATTACGGCGTAGAGAAAATTGTGATACCCTTGTGTCTCCATTGGCGTATGAAAACTGTAGAAATCATATACCGAGTGAATGAAAGTTAAATACCTATTCCCAGTGAGTTTGTGTGCGTGCTATTCTCGCCAGTGACCTTCTATCTTCTCCTAAAGTTTATACAAAAGATAGAAATTACCTTTATAATAAACCGATTAAAACGTTTGGACTCCTAGCGTAACAGTCATACTTTAGGTAGGTTTCATGTATTTTTCAATCCTGATCCTACTTTAGAGTTATCAGCCCATTTGTAAGTGAGTTATGTCTTCTAAAGAATTGGTGACAATAATCAACAAAAATTGTGCCGCATATCATTGTAATCAAAAAAGGAAGAGGCGTCGTTTGAGCGGGAGTTTGATAAGGAAGATTAAAATAAAATTATAATTAGTTGCAGAAAAGCCCGATAGAGGCGGGGTAAAATTTCAAAAAGACGAGTAAATTGGATAAAAATCCAAACAGGTTATGCAAAGATTATAAATAAGAGTACTGTCAATTTGAGCGTCCCTTCTTCGAATAGTCGTAGGCGTGAGTGCACGCAAAGGCAGCGCCGAATTTTATAAAAAATAGTTAGTGCTTCAAAGTAACATTCCGAAGTTGACGAGAAATTAAGCTGAAGTTGAAGTCGTTGAAGTTCCCCTGATGTGCAGTTCCAGGGATGAGACTAATATGGTAGTGTGCAGTAAATAAATGCAGTGTAAGATTCTGTAAGCCAAAAAAAAAGTAAAGAGAAATCGGAGTACGCGAAGTTAAAAGAAAAAGGAAATAAACTTACCGAAGGTACGAGAGTTGTTAGTACGTGGTGCAGCGATAATTTCCTCCAGCCCGTGAGGAAGCCTGGAGCAACAATCAAGTAGATCGTCATAGTCGGCGTCGTAAGCTGCAAAAGAATTACGACAACAAGTATGAGAGACTGGAGCAGATCGGCGAAATTATTACCTGAGTTATCTTAGCAAGGTCAGATCACATTTGTAATTAAGTTTAAGTACCTAAATGCGTTGTGTTTTGTTAAATAATAGCCATTAGATAAGTTCACTGCGCCGTAGTTAACACCACTCGTCACGCGCGTAAACTAATTTTTGCGGGGTAGAAAGGTGGGGGCGCACCGTAGTTTAAATAGACCGCAAAATTTTAGCTACTGCTAATGTAAACATTTTGTTGTCAACTGTAGCGGTGGAGAACAAATTAATAAATATAAAAATTGTGTGTTCAGCTGTTTTTATTTAACCGGTCTGTGGGAGAAAGGAGGCTGTACACGTTAAATAAACAACACGATTTAATAGCTAGCTACGTAAATTGATTAGGGGTGATTTTTACTACAAACTAAGATTCACAGTTTCATTATGAACTCAACGTAAAGATCTTTTTAAACAAATTTTTTGATTGCACCCATTAACAACCCCGGATTGCAAAATTTTAATATTAATACCTCATCACCCTTTTATCATTGCAGTATATTGTTATAGCGATCAATACAACTCATAGAAACACATACACACAACAATAGATAATATTATTTAGAATGAATAGTACAATATAGTTATAATCAATACAACCACTAGAGCGAGTTAAAACACGAACACAAATTTGAGGCACAAACGCCCCAAATAGGTTAGCGTATTTGATAGTCGGAACACCGAATAATCCCTGCAAGTGATTCACGTGACAAATATTGTTCAAAGATGTCTTTAACAACAATTACGACAAGTACCGACCTTGGCCGATTATTTAAATAGATTAAAAGCGCAACAAAAATTGAAGTACTTTCAAAGATCTTTCTAGTTCACAAAAGTATTTCTACAGCGCCAAAAAAAAGTACGTTGCTAAACTCACAACCACGGTAATGTGTACAATTAGGACGCAACAAAATTTGTTGAATGATCATGCATAAAAGAATTAATCTTAGCTGGTATAACTAGAAAGTTTTCGGTGTTCGACTGTTACTCGGCATATGTGACCGTTCCCTTATCCAAATCTAATATTTGATTATCCAATGAAGAAAAAGGAAAAGCCAAAATAGACTCCGTTGATAATAGTTACTGAGCTGCCACAAAGAACTAGATAAACGGTTTATCTGGGTGGTGACCTTGACCCGACGAAGGTTTCAAGGTAGATTAATATTCCAACGGTGGTGTGATACCAGATCCACTTTATATTTTATAATTTTCGGATTATTAACTTTCCAGCATAATTATAATTAAATATCCAGGTTAATTAATTAAACGGAGTACAATCTGGCAATGACCTCAGAATAAGCCAATGGAAAAACCCACAAAAGAAAGACTTCAACAAAAAAAGGTTCCTGCAATTAGCTAGAACCCGTAAGAGCAAATGTTTTATTAAAACCAATGAAAGTAAAAAGGTACTTCATTACACAGAACCGTAGTCAAAGATTTATTCCCTACTTTAAATGGAATGAATTTACTTCAATCGATATTACAAAGCACATGTCTAATTGTTCAATTTTTGGGCAGTCAGTAAAATGGAAATGAAGTGTAACTTTTTCAAATGCCGACAAATCATCGGAACTGGCAATTCCAAACAACTAAAATCCCCAGAAGATTTTTCAAACCAAACATTCGTATTCAAACGCGTGAGTGTAAACACGGCGGCCCATACTGTAGGAAGAAATTGGTCTATAAACAATTATTTGTGAAATAATACCGTCAGAATATGAAGACGTTAGGTTAGTTAGAGCACCACTGGTATACCAACTGCTACAAATATTTTAAAAAAACTATTTCTTCTTTTAAATGGATCGGAAAATCTCAAATCACACATTGGCTATTTGGTTTTAAAAAATTGCTTGGCAGTATCTTGGTAATAAAATTAAAAAATCAATAGAGGAAATAGCTTACACTTATTTCAACTTAAACCAGTAAAATTTATGTAGCCTCCTTATCAGATCTGGAGGTTTAAAAATTTCAAAATAGGAAGATATCTGTTTTCCTGTATTTTTCTCTTCTGTAAGTAGTGGTTTTAGTTTTGTCACTGAGATATTTCCCCTTACCGAGACGAGGCTATGATTAGCTGTTTTGAAGAAGCAAAGAACTGTTGGTGCACATCGTATGATAGATCACCATTCCCAGAATGAAACGAAAAGAATTGGGATAGTATTGGGAAATTATCAACCAGCATGCAAATAAGTTTCTTATTTCAAAATTGGACAAAGCGGGATATAGAGCATCATGTACACTCATGGAATTTAAAACTTGGACACCACAATTTCTGTAAACAAAAGTTTGCACATTGTGAAGCGGGCTTAAGGGTATCATTTACAATTCTAACAGCAGGTAGTCTCAGCAGGGGTTATCTTATAGAAGGACTGTAGAATGAATCATTACACTAAGCACGTTTTAGAAAATAGGTAATTTACGTTGCTTACTTAATTTTTTCTTTAAAGAATATATTTGAAGGTATCGCTAATTAAACACCATAGCTCGATTAATTATCGAATCAAAATTTTGTTTAGGAAATGTTTACAAAATAAAATTAGAAATAATTTTGATTTAAAAAACGTCTACAAGCAATAACTTTTAAATTAAATCAAAAAACTAAACATGGTTATTTGGGTTGACTGATTATTACTTATTTTTAAATAAATCTAACCTACTAATTATTGTAAGTTATTAAAAAAATCATTAAACTCTCTATTCATAATATTTAGTCCTTACAAATGTATATTTTATGACGGCAATTTTATTGTCAACGTATATATTTAGTTTTTTGACAAGAATTTATTACATAATTATAATTAAGATACCAAGTTATAGTTTAAAATTAAATGAAAACGTTTTTTTAAATAAAGGTATTACTATATAAATAAATATAAGAAATCAATAATGGGTGTGACCTCCATTATTATTGATACATTCTTGGAGGCGTCTGCTCATTGACGCTATCAAGGTATCAATATAATTAATATTAATCGTTTCCCATGCGGTATCAATGGCTGCAATTAGTGCATTACGGTTTACTGGTATAAAATTTGGCCCTTGTTGTCTTCGGATAACAGCAAGTATTCGAGCCCAAACATTTTCGATAATGTTAAAATCTGGGCTTTTTGCTGGCCAGGGTAACAGCTCCAAGTTATTTGCTTGTATCCAGTTGCGCACAACCTGCGAAGTATAGGGTCATCATATCCCGATAGTTAATTATCGAATGTTCCAAGAAAATATGTGTAAATAGTAAATGGAATCTACTAACGTAACGTTAAGTCGTTAATTATAGTTACATAACTCTCCTTTCATAAGATATAGTTCATATTAATATGCTTATTGTAAAGCTTCGTACACACCTGAACAACAAACCGAGGAACAAACAGAACAACGAACCGAACGGCAATCGGAACATTAATTTGGACGGTGCTACGTACGAATTTTAGAACAGATTCGCAAGTCCTGATTGTTCCACGAACGGTTTGCGGCGTTCCCGCAACTTGTCGGTTTTTTCTCCGACATCAAAGAAAATGCGCGCGAATGCGTTTGCAGGTTTGGACGAATCTAAACAAAACGGCGAACAAACTTATGCGGGAGAATTAAATTATTTATTTTTGTCCTCCCTTTGTGGGTTTGTTGTGTTTTAGGTAATATTATGGAGTTGACAGAAGAAAAATGTTTTAAATTAATCAGTGTTTAAGAATGCAAGAAAAAATGATGTCCCTATTAGCATCATTTGGGGGAAATTTCCAAAAATAAAAAAAAAGCGAAATAAATTATAATTTTTACTCTTCTTTGTGCGTAAAAATTTGGTTGGCACTATCTTCTTGTTTTCCGCAATTTTCTCTTCTCAATAATAAATATATATGAACTGAAAACTACTGAAAATAATTATGGAACAGCACAAACGTTCCGTTTGTTGTTCGGATTGTGGAAATCATAAAGATCGTTTGTCGTTCTGTTTGACTTTCGGTTCGTTGTTATGTTTGTTGCTCGGTTTGTTGTTCAGGTGTGTACGAAGCTTTACAACTTAAGCAACAATTTTTGGCGAATAAAGATTAGTTTGTGATGTAATATTAGAAACACAACAACTTAAAACCAAGAACGTGTATGTTATTGCTAAGAAATTATTAAGGAAAAAGCGCAATTGCAGTGTAAATATTTATAATTAGATATTTTCGAAAGTTTATAAGTCCTCTATTGTAATCTTAATACTTAAAAGAAAATCCTGTCCATTAGCATTATAAGGAAATGGCTTTTACTTTATGAATAAGTTTCAATAACAATAGAATATCCTTGCTTGTTTAATTTACTTCCTTGAGTCATATTGCTCTAAGGGTTGTTACATTGGTCATTAGAAGTATGTAATAAATAAACAATTACCTACTGTTTGAGAAGGGGTAGTGTGAACCAATAAATAAAGTAAGAAATGTAAATTCCATTTTAGTTTAAAATTTCAAGTGTTGTGAAAATGCCACCTCATCTCGGTGCTGATTTGAAAGCGCGGATTGTTTCGGAATTAGCGGCGGGCCGTAGCGTGCGTGAAATTTCACGTATGTTAGATATACCAAAAGCACCGTAGGGCATTACCGAGTAAAATGGAATCTTGAACACACTTTGGAAAGAGCCATCGGAAGTGGTAGACCTAAAGTATCTACACGTGCTCAAGATCTCGAGTTGTTTCATTACGTAACAGAACAACCATTTGCTACATACTCCAGGGCTATAGCAGATACACATTTTCCCGGATGCCGTATAACTGCACAAAAAGATTAAAGGAGATGGAAATAAGGAATTTTAATGAAAGAAGTTCTCAGTGACGAAAATATGAGACGTCGTCTGGAATTTGCAAGGCGATATGTGAACGAACCTTTGGAATTTTGGAATCGAGTGATTTTAGCGACGAAAAACGTTCAATAGCCGCAACGATGGACCACTAAAAGTTTTTAGAATGGAAGGAACTCGTTACGAAAATAATCACATATGTCCTAAAAACGAAGTGGTTATTTTTCTGTGAATGTGGGGTTGGGTTAGCGCGCAGGAGTTTGTTGGGCTATCGATGGACGTCTTGATTCTGCTGCGTATTTAGATATTTTGGAAACTATTATGAAACCTTCAGTCGACGTGTTTTATCCAGACGAAGATTATATTTTCCAACAAGTAAGTATTCTTATTTCACTATACTTTCTCCAAAAAATAGTTCGGGATCTGTTGAATTAACATTTTCATAATGTATTTTTGTTGTTAAAGGACAACGCCCCTATTCATACTTCGCGGGTTGTGCGCAATTGATACGAGAAAATAACTTGGAGCTGTTACCCTGGCCAGCAAAAGCCCAGATTTTAACATTATCGAAAATGTTTGGGCTCGAATACTTGCTGTTATCCGAAGACAACAAGGGCCAAATTTTATACCAGTAAACCGTAATGCACTAATTGCAGCCATTGATACCGCATGGGAAACGATTAATATTAATTATATTGATACCTTGATAGCGTCAATGAGCAGACGCCTCCAAGAATGTATCAATAATAATGGAGGTCACACCCATTATTGATTTCTTATATTTATTTATATAGTAATACCTTTATTTAAAAAAAAAGTTTTCATTTAATTTTAAACTATAACTTGGTATCTTAATTATAATTATGTAATAAATTTTTGTCAAAAACTAAATATATACGTTGACAATAAGAATTGCCTTAGTTTTTATTTTCACTTTTTATATTAACTACAGAAAAAATGAAACGTCATAAAATATACATTTTGTAAGGACTAAATATTATGAATAGAGAGTTTAATGTTTTTTTTAATAACTTACAATAATTAGTAGGTTAGATTTATTTAAAAATAAGTAATAATCAGTCAACCCAAATAACCATGTTTAGTTTTTGATTTAATTTAAAAGTTATTGCTTGTAGACGTTTTTAAATCAAAATTATTTCTAATTTTATTTTGTAAACATTTCCTAAACAAAATTTTGATTCGATAATTAATCGAGCTATGGTGTTTAATTAGCGATACCTTCAAATATATTCTTTAAAGAAAAAATTAAGTAAGCAACGTAAATTACCTATTTTCTAAAACGTGCTTAGTGTAATGATTCATTCTACAGTCCTTCTATAAGATAACCCCTGCTGAGACTACCTGCTGTTAGAATTGTAAATGATACCCTTAAGCCCGCTTCACAATGTGCAAACTTTTGTTTACAGAAATTGTGGTGTCCAAGTTTTAAATTTCATGAGTGTACAAAGGAATCCAAAACAAGGCTAACAGTTTTACTTTCAAAATGTATTAGTACACTTTTAGAATTGCAGTGAATTTAAGATATAACTGTAGCATTTGTAATATCCATACTTGAATTTGTCGAGTTTGGAAATTGTGCCTTGTCTTGTTCCAAATTAATCGAAAGATAGTCAAAACATAGTACATTAAACGAAATAATTAAGGAAGTCTATATTCCATCAACTTTCAAGCCTTTTAATAATCTCAATAGATAATAGAAAACGCCCAGATAGAATGACTATATTAATTGAAAATCATGGTCCATAGTTCCAATCTAATCCTAGCTTCATCAATAACCTAGGCAATAAACTAATAGCTCTAAACTCTACTCAGCATTGCCATGAAAACAGGGAATGCCGTTTGTATTAAAGAAACCGATCCTTTCACTGTAAAATTATTCTTTTTGTGATTTTACGTTTAAGATTGTTTAATATTGTTTTTATTCCATTATGAAAAAGTAGTTAGAATGTTGCTAAGGTGATGGAAAAATGCCATTAGTTTGTCATAATGGCAAACACACCGGCAAGAGCCGATTAAAACTCCTTGCTAGGACTGTTATCGCGGTGAACCCATGGTGGTGTTCTTTTAGTGAAAAACCTCTTTTACACGGCCATATCGATTTCATATAAGATCACATGAACATCGCGCCGCTTTATTACTATTTGAGTTTGCTGCAGCGAGTATAGTTATTAATTTCAAAAACGTTCTTAATTAAAAGGTTTAATGGCATAAAAAAAATACAGCTCTAATAATATATCAACAATTTATCATAAAATCTATTCAAATTGTAAGCGAAATTGGGATTTAAGAAAGTAATAAATTGGAAGTATCTTGCCTAAAAGGTGAGCATAAGAAATTGAAAACTTAAAAATAAAAAGTAAACTGTTTTTAACCACATTTCTAAAAGTTATCATAAAAAGATTCAAGATGTCGAATTCAAGCAAAAAAATGTCAAGAAAATAAAAGACATTGCCAGGAATATTCAAATTATTATTAAAAATGACAAGCGGTGTTTTTTTCCTCTCAAAATACGTAAGTATTATTAAAACATTTAAGAAAACCAATTTCGCTTCTAAAATGAGTACAAATTTCTTATACCTACGTCTTGAAATCACTTTGAAATTTCAGATTTAACATTTTTAACGTAATATTACATTTAGGTAAACGTTTAGAGGAATCCAATCAGAATTTTTCTTAAAGTTTAATAAAGTTCAAAGAAGTGGGCGACCTGTAATTACTTCACGTATTATTTAAGCAACAAATGTTGTTTACAGGTTAATTTAATTAATGAACTATTTTAATTTTGTGAAAATTAGTGAGTAAGACATTGGTTTAAATACATTGCCTTTTTGAAACTTTTTATTTTATCACTGAACCAAAGTTATTAACATCAAGTGTAAAAATGATGAAAATAGGTGCATAAATAGGATATTACGCAACAAGTTTAGAAAATAATCGCGTCGCCACACAAACAACTAGAAACTGAAGTAATTGTTTATACAATAATTAAACGCTTACGCTTGTTGTTTTGAAAAACTTAAATTAATAAATTCTTATGCTCATTTAGTTTCATCTTTATGAGTTGTACGAACAGCAACATTATTAACGTAATGAAAAAATATATTAAAATTCTACTGTATTAGCTTTATTTTAAATTATCTATACAAACAAACAATTTTCTTTAATTCGCTTACTCCAAAAATACCAAATTAGTCGAAAAAACAACAAGGAAATGGAAAATGACATTTTTTAAAAAATGTATTATGAACTTAATTAACAACATTTTTATTAATATCTTTTGCTAATAGGAGGTAATGTCAATCCGTTCTAATAATGTAAAAGCACTCGCGTTAATTAAGGCGACGTTGGTACATATTTTTAAAAAACATGTAAATGAAGATAAATGTCATATGTGTTTACCAAAGCAATTTTGTTATTTACATTATGCATTTTGTTTTAATGGTTTGTTGGTTATCACGTTGCCCTTTATTATTGTTAACGTCAATTTAAGTTAATAATATATTTCTTAATTTATTAACGTTTTATATAATTTTTTAATTATCTAAAGTATCTATAGTAATTATTGCTTATAATAAAGGCACCCTAAATTTATAGATTAAAAGTAATTGTTATAAAATTGCCTCGGCAAGAGTTTGTATTGTTAACATTTCAAATTTACTACAAGGGAAAAATGATTTAAACAGTCTTCTGGAGAAAACATAATTGCTGTTTAGTTGTTCATAAAATTTTTGATGACATAATATACCAGGATTCAAAATTTATTGAAGCATAAAATTTTATTAACTTTACTTTACTATTTTACCAACATAAAAAAAATAGAAGCGTCGCTAATGACCAAATGTGTCTTTGGACATTATAGTAAATTTATCTCTTAGATAGTTCATTTCTATTGCATTATAGAATTAGTATTTCCTAATTGTTTAAGTAATAATAAATTAATTTTTGGGTGAATATATTGCCCAAAATGAAATATTACTGAAAAGTCGTAATATTATTTAAAGTTTATGAAAAAAAGTGCCTGTATAATTTAGCTGTCAAATCAAATATACTGCAGGAGAGTTACTTTAATACATAAAAATTTGGTTTTAAAATTGAAAATGCCCAATTAAAGACTTTCTGTTTAAATTAGATGTAAAATAAAGTTTCTAAAAAGCCAATCCATATTTGATCCATAAATGGATATTTTCTGTTTAATTAATTAAAAATGTTTAGTAGTTAAGTTTTATTTGTCGCGGTAATTAATAGAATACAAAATTGACATTCCGTAAAAATAAGTGTTATTGGAATTATTTGAATACGGCCGGATTGCGCTCGACCGTTTTGCGCTCTTACCTGAACTCGACCAGTTTGCGCTCTGCGATTTAATTATAGAAATTTGAACCTACCCTATTGTCTCCGATCGACCGATTTGCGCTCTCTTGTAATATAATAGTTATTTGTATACCTAGGCCGAGAAATACCTTAATTCCTTATAGAAAGTATTTTAACTAAAGGCGTTTTCCCCGATCGCCGTTTCCCTCCCGATCGCACTGCCCCCTTGAACAATTTTGTTTTTTGTTTGAAAGAAAAAAACTGTACTAACTGTAACCTACCAACCAACACCGTTTACCCCCGATCACATGAAAACAACTTAAATCTCGATAATTTCAAAATGTTTATAATACAAGAGAGATAATAGGGGAAGGTTTAAATTTATATAATTAAATTGCAGAGCGCAAACTGGTCGAGTTTAGGTACGAGCGCAAAACGGTTGAGCGCAAACCGGCCGACACCATTATTTTCCGTGAAAAAACAAGTAACTTACTGTGTGAGTTAGCAAACGATTAAAAAGTGTTAATTTGATGAAGGTCAAATTTAATGTTAAGGTTAAAGGTTACGAACAATTGCTATGTGAGTGGAGAAAAACAAAACATTTTAAAAAGATAGTGCAAGACATTGAAGCGGCATGAAAGAAAAAGACGAGAGTGCAAGTTAGAACGGGAAGTTGAAGGTATTCATGGTTTTAAGTTTAAGCATTGAAGTTGATAGAGTCTCGAGAATTACATTCAACGTAAATTTATATATATTCGTTAAATATAAAAATTTGCATATTAAATATACAAAGGTGTTCCAGAGATCACTCTCCAGGTTTGTATTTCCGTAATTTTTTATGTTTTTATTATTTTTTCTTAATTTTCGTAAATAAGACTAAATTCTCTATAAGATAAGTAAATAAAATTTTCAAATTCTGCACTTGTATAATAGTAGCGTTATTCAACTTTTTTTTCAAATAGCATAATATATTTTCTTTTAATATTTCGAATAGTACCTTTTATTCTCTTTACAACCATATAAAAAAATATGGGTCTTACATAAGAATTTTTTTAGAAAATACGATGAATAGTTGAGGCTGAGTTTGCCATGGAAATAACTGAATTTTGTTATTTTTTTCTAGAAACCTATAAAAAACAATGCGTAAAGTTAGTTTGTCAGGATGATTTCCCTAATTTTCCAGTGTTCCGTTTATCATAATAAATATGAATTATACCAATTTCAAAATGTGCGACGTGATGTGATTATTATTATTTTTGTGATTATGTTATAATAGAAAATTGTATTAAGTTATTTTATAGAGAATTTAATCTCATTTACGAAAATTAAAAAAAAAAAATAAAAAAATAGAAAATAACGGAAATACAAGCCTGGGGAGTGATCTCTGGTACGCTCTGTATATTATGATAAACGGAACACTTAAAAATTAAGAAAATTAGTTTGACAACTAACTTTACCCATTGTTTTTATATGCTCCTAGATAAATATGACAAAAAACCAGTTATTTCCATGCCAAACCTACTTCAACTATTAATCGTATTTTCTAACAAAAATTCTTATGTAAGACCCATATTTTTTATATGGTTGTCGTTACCATTATACATTATACAAGTGCAGAATTTGAAAATTGTATTTACTTATCTTAATCTCATATCAAAAGAAAATTGGACAGTGGTTAGGGTGACGTTTCGCACCACAAATTGGAGTGCTTCTATAATATAGTTATATGAGGTATTAAAAGCTGAGACAAATGGTGTAAACTGGAAGTCTATGTCTTTTTTTTTGATTAAATTATTAATTAAAAAACATCCACCCGATCGTTCGAAGGTAAATTCGTTTCGTTCGTGTTTGCCTTGTATATGTGGGCTGACCCGTAAAAATATGTTTTCCGATACAACTCGCTATATGAAAGCAGGGATTTAAAAGTACAAAGACGACACCTCATGTAGATATTGAGTGGACTCAAAATCCCATGATTGGAGTGAGTGAGATTGCGTAAAAGCTGTACAATCCAGTGATGGGTTTACCTGGTGACGCTGTATAGCAAGATCGTCCCCGAATGCTCCCCACCATTAACCCAATTTTACCCAAAAGCTCCCTATCATTGCCTCCAACTAACACACAAGCTCCACACCTATAACTTGAACTTACACAAAATCCCCTCACCCATAACCTTATCTTACGGCGCATGCGCACGCAACCCATCCTAACCTTAAATTCAAATGTTCTGCCGAAAGTGGTCCAGAATCGTCACTATATATCTACTAATACGATTGCCAATCTGTGTCTGTGGTCTGTGCTTTTGCAAGTTTTACAAAGTCGATCGGGGCTTTTATAATAATTTTGCTGCAGAAAAACGCGCCTGCAACTACGTTTCCTGTGCCTAAAATGTGGAATATATGTAGTAAATAGTGCAATGTAATCGAGATGACGGAATTGTAGTGGAGAAACATTATATTTTTGGTTTTTTTACGGAAAACGTATGGTATGGGTTTATGGTCCGTAAGAATAGAGAATTCTCTATTTTCAACCATGTCTTTAAATGTTTAAGGACCTGATAAATAGTTATCAATTTTCTATTGTACGTCCCGGCGTTTGATAATTTTCTGAATAAAAAGGCAAGTGGTTCAATCAGTTTCAGGTTTTATCGTTTCGTGGCGCTATTTTACAGGAAAAAATTACACGTTTTCGAAGCGCCAGAATAAGACCCTTACATGCAAATGAAATATTCTAAAATATTATTTTTCACATTCTACAATGTTCTCTACAACTTTGTGTAGACGCTTTTCTTAATTCAAGATCAATTAATAAATTCGGAAAGATTTCAATATTTTTCGACAAAAGCTGCAAAAACATATCAAAATGAAACAAAAGGATCTGACTAAAGTTGCGTAGCAAATCGATTTTAATGATAGTAAAATCCAAAATTATTTTTATTAAAAACTTTACCCTTGAGAGTGGCGCCCGTTACATGAATTTTACATGGAAATTTGACGGTACAGAGGACTTTCAATTTAAAGTTCGGTAATTATTTGACATATAGTGTTTTGATGGCTTTGGTTGTTTTTATTTTCGACAACTACTCAAGTTTTCTTAAATTTGCAGGCTTCTTTATACCATTTTTATAATTCACAACCTTTTAAAATGTCTACAAAATGTTATCTCCTAATTTACCACATTAATTAAATTATATGTGTAATTTAGGTAATATTATTCCCAATTCCTTTACTAGGCCTTCTTATGGACTATTTAGTAGTAGGATGGATTACGTGACGGTAATTATTCATCATTATTCCTTTTGGATAAATAATTCTTAGGTTTGGGTAATTAATTTTTGGGCACAAACTTTCTCGTTCTTATCGTTGGCCAACCCAAAAATTCGAGCTGCATACGTCGCGTGATGCTATCATGTCGATGCAAGAGAGGGCGTCAGAATCGGCTTCATTGAAAAAGTTTCTGTTAAAATTACCTTCTTCATTTGCTTTTGAAGTTGGCCTTCACTAGTGGTTCACGTGCCGGTTAATATTGCAATAGGTGAAGTACTTCTTTTACTCAAAGACCCCTTAAATTATTTAATTTCTCAAAGGCGATGAATTATTTTTATATATGTATAAATAACCCCAAGGTGGTACACGGAGGTTTTAGATCAAAGTCTGTAAACTATCAAAACACCGCGTCGTGAGTAAATCTTATTTGTTATCTACATAACCACCATTTTGTCAAATGTAAACTCTGTGATATTATCAACAAAACTGGAAGAAACTGGATGCTCAATAGCCATCCTCAAATTTGTTCAGCACCTTACGTTTCAACGGCTTATTTACACTGAGTAAAATCTGAAGAAGCCCCGATTTGCATACAGAGGCGTGCCCCAAGGTCGCGTACTGAGTCCACTCTTGTATTTGATGTACGTTACGATATTACTAATGGTCTTTTCGAGCTTGTTCAGGTCTCTCAGATTGATGACGACATAGCTCTCAATACAATATACTAACGTGCTGCTTTTTTCGAAAGCCAGCAAACTGTTGGAAAAGAGAGTTGACGTAATCCGTACTTCTTAACTTAGGACTGGTTTTAAATATAAAAAAGACGAAGTTTGTACACTTAAAAAAAATTGCCCCAGGAAACATTTTTATTACTGTTAATGGACGGATCAGTAAAATTTACTAGATTTTTGGATATAAAATGTCAAAAAGGCAATAGAATTCTAAAGTATGTATGCGGAACGTGGTGGAAAACACACCCTGAAACGTTGCTAACTTTATACAATAGCTATGTGAGATCTGTCATTGACTATGGAGTTTTCATGTATTATCCAAAAACAAGATCACTATCCCAAATTATTAAAAAGGACGGCAATGGGCTACCGAATGTCTATACCGAAAAATGTTAGTCTGGTTGAAGCGAAGTTAACTACCATCAAAGATTGAGTACTCTATTTGGGCTGCAACTACATTACTTAAGCGCTCTCTAAGGAAAGTAACTCTGCCTATAAAATATAAATCAGTTCTCCAATAAGCACAAGAAAAGTAAGCTTAAAAAAATAAGAATTATTGTCGACTGCATTAATAAAGTCTCAATAGATACTAACAAAATTGTATACGTTAGTCAACTCAACAAAGTCTACCTCGGTAGTTATAAAGATGTATATCACCGGCCAACCATTTACTTGGGTCTGGGAAAAATGTTGCGCGAAAGCGTCAATCTCAATCTTGTTCTAGATCTTTGTTTTTTTGACAATTCTATAATTAAGGTTTACACAGGTGGTAGTAAAGAAATTATTCTATTGCAGACGGTTCAGCCTGCATTACCGAAGACCTTAGAGTGGTTCACTCCAGAAGCCTAAGTACATACTACTCAATATTCAAAGCGAATGGCAATGATTTCCTTGACTTTGTGATGAATTTCAAAAATTCAAAGCACGTTATATTTTCGAACTCTTTAAGTGTACTTCAGGCCTTACTAAGTTTGGTATTTTGGCGGTTGTAAATACCTTTATTTGATTGTAAGTGAATCATACGACGAAAGTTAAATGTTACGTTTATTTGCACACATGATACACCGAATAACAACTGGGTTAAAAGTGTTAAGTTACGCTATCTATCTTTACTCGATATTGTGTTACCGTATTTATAAGCTAAAGCCTGATGCGTTTGCAGTATTATGAACTTTAACGTGCTTGCTTTACATACTATGCAAAGCTGTTTCTTGTAAGACCTAGATATGATGAAACTGTTTACTTTATTGATGCAAATTGTAAAACTTGAAATCTAAACGTTCGCTAAATTAATGTTGGTGGCGAAATGTATGCCGCCACAGTTATTCCCTAGCCAGTGGTGAAAACTTTTACTACGATAAAGATGCTGGGTTGTATGCAAATTTATTTAACGCTGGCTTTCTTTCCGTTTCTGGTGGTAGTGTTGCAGTGGCTGCTGTACTCGGAGGTTTGTTGTTGTTGCTGCTGGTGGATGCAGAAGAACTTCGACACGTCCAACAAGCCCTAATGAAGAACGGCTATACCAGAAAAGAAATAAGAACCGCTTGTCGCAGGAAATCCGAAAAGATAAGGATCAGGTCACTACCTACGCTCGTTTGCCATTCATTGGTGGAGTAACTGACAAATTAAGAAAATCATTGGAGAAGAAGAATATCGGTGTCAGGTTTGGAACGGTTAGAAAAATCCAGCAACTACTACCTTTAATAAAGATAACCCGCCGAAACTCTCAACAAAAGGGGTCTACCAAATTGATTGTTCATGTGGAAAGGTCTACATTGGTCAAACCGGACGAAACATAAAATGTAGATTAAAAGAACATCACCGAGACGCAAGTCCAGAGCAGTAGATAAATCAGCAATCGCAGAACATCTACACGAAAAAGGAAAACACATCATCAACTTCGAGGAAGCTAAAGTTCTATCAAGGACTAACAACTACTATCCAACGATAATCAGAGAATCCTTAAAAATTATGAAAAATAAAAACAACTTCAATCGAGAATATGGTTACCGATTAAGCAACACGTGGAAACTAACTCTTCACAAAAAACAAAGAAAACAAATGTCGCCACAAAATTAGTCGATACCAAACAGAAGATCAACCAACCATCGAAAACCAACCACCCGTCACTGATCGACATCTACCAACCGTAACGGAACATAGGTATATAACGAGGAGCAGAAACAACAACATCAGTCTTTAGAGTAACTTCTGAAGAAGCAACAGCATGGTTAGCGAAACGTCAAGCAGAGAACGTAGGAAGGAAGGACGAACACGGCTCAACCCGGAAGATAATAATCTTAGTGACAACAGCCGCGAAAGCTTACATTCATACATTAGACGCCTCTACGGGGAAGATATCTACCAGAAAACCAGAAAACTGGATAAGTTACGGAAGAAGAAGAATCAACTGCTATCCTCATTAGCATATCTACGACGATGCCGAGACCAGGAGGTGACGCCTACTTTTGTGAAAATTCGCCATCATATCGCAACAAATCGTGCAAGAAGAATCATCGAACGTAGTGAGAAGGCACTCACTCGAGAAAGAGTACGTTATACTTACCATCAACTGCATATAACGTCAACAAAACTATACCAGCTACATCTACAACTGAGCAGCATACTGGATAAAGAAAAATGGAACACCATAGATCGCATCAGCTACGAACATGGGGAATACCAGGTACAATCAACCACTAACAGGCATATCAAGAAGTTTGAGAAATTAAGTACCAAGCACCAGCAAACCAGCTATAAATTGGACGAAAACAAAACAGTTGTAAACTTGTCGGACTACCCACTTACCGAAGACTGCATATCAATTTTGTCAAAAGGGATGAACTACGCCATTGCTCCAAGCAAGATACCCACAGAAGAGATAATAGCAGAAGTGGAAAGTGTCATCAGAAAGCTTCCAGTTGAAGAAGCAGAGGAAATACGCCACGAGACTTGCCGGATTTTACAACGTTCCAAAGCTCCACGTAGGAACATCACTCGCGCAGAACAAATTGCATCAAAAGATCTCAGAAGCAATTAAGAAATCATGGTGACACGCGCAGATAAAGGCAACGCTACAGTAGTCATGAACACCGAAGACTACAAAATGAAAATCAAATTGCTAGTGGATCCACAACTTTACACCAAGTTAAAAGGAATCAAATCAATCAAACATTCAGCTATACCAGTCGATCAACATCGTCAACTGCTACCTTCCGGGACCAGACCACCTAGACTATACGGATTACCAAAATTCACAAATTTGGTAACCCCCTAAGGCCAATTGTCAGCACATGTGGATCTCCAACTTATGAACTGGCCCGTTACGTGGCTAAGTTTCTACAACCGTACGTGGGAAGAACTGAATCTTTTGTGAAGAACTCCGAACACTTCGTCGAATTACTGATGACTCTGGAAGTAACCAATGACGATATACTAGTTAGTTTTGATGTAGAATCGCTATTCACTAACGTACCAGTCGACGATACACATAACATCATAAAACAACTGTGCACAACCCATGGGTTAAGAGAAGACATACCAGAGCTAGCAAGAATATGTCTGAATACAACTTACTTTCTATGGAACGGAGATTTCTACGAACAAAAATCAGGTGCAGCCATGGGATCACCATTATCACCGGTTATTGCGAATATCTTTATGGAAGCATTCGAGCAAGAAGCCATTCAATCCAGCGAACAGAAACCAAAATGCTGGTTCAGATACGTGGACGATACCTTTGTCATATGCCCTCATGGAAAAGAAGCACTTACTGTATTTCTTAACCACCTCAACACTCAGCACGAAAGGATCAAGTTTACCATGGAGACAGAAGAGAATAAGGAGCTTCCCTTCCTGGATGTTCTAGTGAAACAAGGGGATAACAACAAGTTGGCTCATAGTGTATATCGTAAAAAGACACACACCGACCGATACCTCCATGCCACATCACACCATCATCCACAGCAGAAACAGTCTCTAATCAAAACCTTATTGCATAGAGCTAACAAGGTTCCTGACGAGGTTCACAAGGCAGAAGAACTTCGACACGTCCAACAAGCCCTAATGAAGAACGGCTATACCAGAAAAGAAATAAGAACCGCCTGTCGCAGGAAATCTAAAAAAGAGAAGAAACAGGTCACCACCTACGCTCGTTTGCCATTCATTGGTGGAGTAACTGACAAATTAAGAAAATCATTGGAGAAGAAGAATATCGGTGTCAGGTTTGAAACGGCCAAACTGGACGCAACATAAAATGTAGATTAAAAGAACGTCACCGAGACGCCAAGTCCAGAGCGGTAAATAAATCAGCAATCGCAGAACATCTACACGAAAAAGGAAAATACATCATCAACTTCGAGGAAGCTAAAGTTTTATCAAGGACTAACAACTACTATCCAAGGATAATCAGAGAATCCTTAGAAATTCTGGAAAATAAAAACAACTTCAATCGAGAAGATGGTTACCGATTAAGCAACACGTGGAAACTAACTCTTCACAAAAACAAAGAAAACAAATGTCGCCACAAAATTAGTCGATACCAAACAGAAGATCAACCAACCAACAAAAACCAACCACCCGTCACTGATCGACATCTACGAACCGTAACGGAACATAGGTATATAACGAGGAGCAGAGTAACTTCTGAAGAAGCTAATAGGATGGTTAGCGAAACGTCAAGCAGAGAACGTAGGAAGGAAGGACGAACACGGCTCAACCCGGAAGATAATAATCTTATATACGCTAAGAAAACTACAACATCATCTCCTAAAAATACACCCGTTTTTTACTGTGACTTTAAGCTGTCCTGGAAGAAATTTTTTTGGGAAAATACGACAAAGCTTAACCTTGTTCTAGGAGCAACCAAAAGAGTAAAATTTTTCAAAAATACCATAGCAGTGCCAAACACTCATGGTTTAGAAATAATAGGCTTACAAGGAAAAAGATAGTGACTTGCAATCCGTTAAGAGGGAGAACCACAGCTCAGCCTCATCGATGGCAAGAAAAAACATTGTAACTTCTGCAGATTGTGAGTGTGGTCATAACTTCCAAGATGCCGACCATGTTATTTAGGATTGTACGCGCTATATTAATCAACGCCTGAATACAATTTCTAAAAACATAAGGTTACAGTTTCATTCCAAGCACTAAACACCAAAGTGATTAAAATTATCATTAAGTTTCTGAACGATTGTGTTATAAATTTGTAAATTTTTATCAGCTTTTCTTTTCACGTAAAAAAAAATCTGTTGTTGATTGAAATATCTTCTGTATATACGTTAACTCAAGTCTGGGTACGCTTAAATAAAAAAAATTACTTCTCATTATAATTGTGAGGTATGTGCTTGATTTTTGTTGTTTGTGATACAAGTGATAAAGTCAAGCTCTACCGATTAAGACAAACAACTGCAGGTGTAGGGTGGCGCTCCGTTTTGTTTCGAAGCATCTATTTATTTCTATATCGTTTAAAACATCTTACAACTCCAGATAGTTATTTAAAATAATTATTTTTTTATTAGAACAAACAATGTTCTTTTATTTGACGACGTATCGACCAGTAGGCGCGGTTTGTGTAGGTAAACTTTTTTACCAGAAAACAAAGTTTTTCTTAGAAGAGAATAAAGTTTAGGATGGATTCACCGAGTTCCATTTATGCACCAGTTATTGTTTGTATCATCACAATCACCAAAAACCTTCTTGACGCAACGCACCTATATAGGTCACAAGAATCTTAACAAACTCAAAACTATTATTTGTTTCAGGAAGGCAAAATCTATGAAAACAATCAGGATCCAGTTAAAAAACAAAACTGCTATAAATTATTGGTTTGTGCGTAGCCACATTAATTTACTCATTGCCATACAAATTTTTACATACTACTGCTATTATCTGTAGCCGATAATTGTTTACTTCAAATCAATAATTTAATAAAACATTTAAACTTATCTTACGATCTTGAGAGTACCAATAATTGAAGATGGTGTAATAAATAAGAGAGATATCGGTGTAACAAAAAATAAGAAAACTAATTCGGCGTCGAAAAGGGCTATGAGAGTTTCTAAGTATAATTTCACTTTTTTATAGGCATCGAAATTTGTGAAATAGGAACAAGAGCCTATTATCATATCTATAAATTGTGATATCAGAAAATAAATGACACCAAAACTATCATAAAAACAAGTCACCAATATTCCAGCCAAGTTTAACCCCCTACTAAACCGCAGCGTCAGTCTAAAGCAATGATTGATCGTCTAAGATGTTAGATAGAACTTATATTAGGATTGCGATGTCAAAATTACAACTTCAGCAAATCTATCTTCCCGTTTCTCCTTGAAACGTTCAAATAACTATCAAGTAGTTATTACATCTTAAATCTGTTTACACACTATCGATGAAGTTTGAGGAGCTTTTCGCGAAAAGAAGCTTTCTGGTTGTAATAAATACGGTAATAAATGCTAATTGGTGTAACGTCAGAAGTGTAAATGCAAGTATTTGCATTAATGAGAGTTTACCATTCGGCGTAATGTAAATTTCCATTTGCACGTGTAATCCGTGATATTCATATCTTTACCCTCGCCCTATGAATTACTCTTAAAAGCGACTGCCGTTACCACACATATACATCCTTCAAAACATTTAATCCAGTCGTCTTGATACATCCCCGAGCAGCAAAGTTATTGAAAATGATTCCCCCGTTCTAACTGTATGGTGTCAAGTACAAGTCTAAAGCCGGAGGGTTCGTAATAAATGAAAATATTATTTAATATCGCATTACATTTCTAAATCTCTTTTACTCAATCGCTTTAATAACGAAAGGAAAATATTCGTAAACGTTTAAAAGACTAATCGATTTAAGGATTAATTATTTACACTTTTTAAATATGCAGCAACTGTAATTAAGGTTTCAATTTAAAATCAACAAAGTCTTTGCTGCTCAATTATTCAAAAGTTTCCCGTCTATATATGTCTGTTCATGCGTATATCAAAGTCTCCAGGTATTGTATGCTAATTGTCGGCAGTCGGGTCTTCACGCTTTGGGTCCCCTAGGACCCAAGCTACACTGCGGTCTGGACTCATTATCTCATCCCGAACCCGGGCTGTCTGTTCTATTTAACAACGAGCCTTCTACTAGCTAATTGCATTAGCTTCCTGTAACTTAACTCTATTTCTCTAAATTGTAATTTACGTTCAACGATACTACACGAATTTTCATATTCGGTCGATAAAATTGGAATCTTCTTTTTACAACAATTAATTCGGTATCTTCCGTTTTCTTTCTGACGATTTAAGAAGATTATAGAACAGTAGTGTACGAGTTCGCATCCCGACACCGATTTAGTTCCTCTAATTCCCTCCATAGGGGTTAAATGACCGACGTTTAGTTCAAACTCCTAGCTATCAAAGAAAATACAGAGAGCTAATATTATCGTCGAAAGGTTCGAAGAAATGTCTGGTCCACCGAATTAAGTGTAAGTTCACCAGGAGATCGTAACTTTAAGGATAAAGCTAATGTACACGTTCATGAGCCTGGTTGTGCGCTGACTGAGCGATCGGAAGAGAGATTTTACGTTTTAACCACCCTAGATAACTTTGATGCTGAAACATCCAATAAAGGTTTTTTTTTACAGAATTTTTATACCTTTACATGTAGGAAAATATATTATGTTTTATAAAATTTTTAAACAAGTTTCCAACTTTACCTTTAAAATATATAGTATTTCGGTTATCCCGGATAGTGAGATACATGACGTGACATTTTGTTATTCATGCGTAATCTTAAAGTGGAAAACCCTTAGGACGCCCTTTGCCTAATCTGATGACTTTTGGGTTTCTATATTTTATGAACTTGCCTTTCGTTGGATTAAATGGATTTTAAATATTACTAGTAAATGAAACAAGTGTTGGAAATGTCTATCATAAAAAGAATTAACATCACTAATAAAAAAGGAAATTAGTTTTGAATATAATTAGTAGCATTTGTTTGTAGGTCAATAGTATAATCTTCTCTTTTATTAGAACCGATTCAGGTACAAATTATGTTAAAAATTTTAAAAACATTATCTTTAGTTACTTTTTTCATATTTATTTGCAAATGGATTCAGATACACCTGATTTGGCGCCAAGATGTAAGGCAAAGCCCCAAGTTGCAGTGACATAAATGCTATGAATTTGTCTTTGTTTTTTCTTGTAAACACTATCACTCCTTTATTCAATAAAAGAATTCTTACTTTACAACAAACAGACCATTGTTTTCATACATATTGTTAACAACCCTTTACAATATTTAAGCAATTTTTCGCACGTACCCCGTACGCTAAAGAAATTTGACACCTGATCTATACAGGGTGGTCAGAACTGATTGTAGAAATCTTAAATGGTGGAAAGTACATCAAAAATATAGGCCAAAGTGTCATATAAACTATAGACTAAAGGTGCCTCTAGCGGGAGATGTGAAAAATGCATTGATGCCAATAACATGCACTTTGAACAAGCGTTGTGATAATTCAATTTAAAATTAATTTAATTCTATCTTTTTTTCATTTCAATATTTGTAATTTTAAAGTTAAAAAATAAAATTTAGTTTCTAACGCAAATTTTTTCATCATGTATTAGTTTATAAAAATGACGTTATCTCAAAAACTACGCAAAATAAAAAGAAACGCTTTTCGAAGGAAAAAGTTTGGGCTATAATATGAGCTGCATCAGAATATCCTAAAGTTACAGCTTAACAAAATTTAAATTTGTCAAACTTTTTAAACGGCCCCCGTATGTGTCCAGATTTTTTTCAAAAATTGAAATAATTCGCAAATGACCACTTTAAAATGCTGAACGTGCCTACCAAATTTCATTTAAATAACTTTTTTCGTTTAATAATTAAAAATAAAAAACTAGTTTTTGGGGAGCACTTTTAAGGGTCGCTAGCTCCGCTAGGGGGCACTTTTCTACTATAGTATATATGACACTTCGGCCTTTATTTTTAATGTACTTTCCACCTTTTAAGTTCCCTACAATCAATTCGGACCACCCATACGCCTTGTTAAATATATCATACGTTTGCGTGATTGCATGAATTGGTGATAATCTTTCAAATTTGACTACAAATGAATACAATTAAAAAAAATTAAATCTGCGTCTAACTTTTCGTTGTCGGTTTTGTGATGTTACAGGTAGGTTCTAGTATTGTATCCTACAGATATTCTGCTTTATATTGAGATGGGTATTGATTAATAATAGAGATGCTACAGCTCCACGTTGGGTCTAGCATAATTAGTGATATTATATTAACATTCAGCAAGTACAAAATTTTAAGATCAATTAATTCTGTTCTCATAAACAAATTGGTGTCACAAGGTTTGTTAATAATTTAAAATTCGTTTCGCCGGCTAGCTTTTTAATTTATTAATAATGATGGAATGTTACTTCTAAGATCTTTAATACTGAAAACTTATTTTTCATAAAAACAAAACACTGATCATATTAGACATTTATTGAGTTTAACACGTTAAAATTTCTCAAATTTTTATTCCAAATATTATGATTGTTTTATAAACGCGTTCAAATAAAATTAATCGGCACGAATATTTGAAAGACGCTTTAGTTAAAATTACTGTTGTACATAAAACTAACCTTCGGCCATATGTAAATGGTAACTATTTTTTACTTCGTTAACGGAATCGTAAATTAGGTTATTTGGAAACTACTAAATGTAATTGTCGATTTTCTACCTCACTTTTAACTTTTAGTTTATTTTGGTTCTATAGAGAACAAGGTAGAGTTCCTTCTGCACCTGTATTTATAACCTTATCAAAGCTCACTTTAATCTTCCTTCGCTTTTCCGTTAGAATTCGCTAAATTTATCGCGTTGTTTGTGTTTTTCCTAACGCCCTCTATTTGTAGCCCCGTCGTACCACTACCAATTTTCATCAGACTTTTTAAATTTGCTAAATTACCGCGTAGTTAATTACTATTACCATATTCACGTAGCCCATTTTCTTACTTTATCTCAAAGCTTTCTTCTAAAACTTGTTGCTCCGCAAAGAAATCTTAAGTAAAAGTTTTACATACATGGGCTAACCTCACTAACCTCTGGTAACGCCAAAGCATTTTTATTCATTTTCTTATCGAATTTTCTCTCGTGACTAATTTTTAGCAAACATACTTGTTCACTCAAGTCTTTCTTATATCTACTTTCATCCATTTAGATAAACTTGTCTTACTTACATGAAATTTACTTAATTTTATAAACTAAATCTAATTGTTTTGCAGATTTGGTGATGAATTTGAGCTTCAGGATTATGGCGCGGTCGTGTAGGTTTTTTCACAGCAAGTCTTGCACAAAACAAAACATTTTAAATCTGCTTTTCGACATTGTACATCCACAGGATACAATGTCTAAAAGTTCGTCTGGTATCGGTTCATGACTGATTGTGATTGGTTCCAAGTGTTTTTTTCTCTGCACCGATCCACTTTTGCACTTGATGATATGTTCAAAAAAAATGTTTTCTTGGTGCTCGTTTTCGCAGCCTGACTTAAAAACCAAAACCGACTTATCGCGTTTACCTCCCACGAGCTCAGCAGCAAGGCAAAATTTTCTTCAAACATTTATCATCAAGTGTAAAAGTGGATCGGTGCAGAGATAAATGCACTTAGAGTCAATGACAACCAATCAAAAACCGATACCACGCATACTTCTGGACATTTCATCCTGTGGATGTACAACTTACTGTAGCAGGGCTTGTGGATGTCGAAAAGCAGGTTTCAAATTTTCTTTTTTTTTGAAATTTTTTTGTGGAAAATTCACCACCACCAAAAAAAAAAAAATAAAACACAAAAAAAACGACGAAAAATAAAATAAAAACCACCCCCCATAACTTCACCAATAACAACCACCACCCCCAAAATAAAAAAAAAACCAATCAACCACCAATAATAAATAAAAAAAAAAAAAAAAAATAAAAACATTATTAAAAAAAGTGTTACGGTTTATTTGTAAATAAACTAAAATAAATATATAGCAGTGCTAGATGACCTGCCGGCAGCTCTTCTTAGTCGGAAGTGGTCGTGGGTTGATTGAGAATCGTTCGAAATGAAGGCCTCTACACTGCTCGAAAAATTTATAAGGCGCCACCTAGGATTACGTATAAGAAATATCTAGAGCCACTAGGAACTCGTAGAAACAGAAACAAACCGTACGTGAATAGAAATATGTATATTGTTATAGCGACTAGAATTCAATTAACACACAGAGAAACACATAGACACAACAATAGATAATATCATTTAGAATGAATAGCACAATATAGTTATCAAATAATAATAATTCACGAGAGCGAGTTAAAACACGAATATAAATTCGAGGCACAAACGCCCCAAATAGGTTAGCGTATTTGACAGTCGATAACACCGATGAATCCCTGCAAGTGATTCACGCGACAAATATTGTTCAAAATGTATTTAACAACAATTACGGCGAGTACCGGACCTTGGCCGATTATTTAAATAGATTCAAAGCGCACAAAATTAATCAGGTACTTGAAAGATCTTTCGAGTTTACAAAGTTATTTATAAGCGCCCAAAAAGGTACGTTGTTAAACTCACGACCACGGTACGTATACATAGGACGCGACAAAATTTATGAATGACATGCATAAAAAATTAACTTAGCTCGTGTAACTAGGAAGTCTTCAGTGTTCGACAGTTAATCGGCAGAGATAACAGCTCTCGTATCCAAATCTAATATTTGATTATCCAACGAAGAAAAAGGAAAAGCCAAAATGGACTCCGTTGATAACAGTTGCTGGGCTGCTCACAAAGGACTAGATAAACGGCTTATCTTGAGTGGTGGCCTTGAACCGACGATGGCTTCAAGGTAGGTTGAAATTCCAACGGTGGTGTGATATCAGATCCACTTCGATATTTTATAATTTTCGGATTATTATCCTTGCCAGCATAACCATAATTAAATATCCATTGACTAATTAAAACGGAGTACGTCTGCAATGACCAGCAGAATAAGCCAAAAGGTAAAACCCACAAACGAAAAACCAAAAAAAAAAAAAGGTGCCTGCAATTAATAGAACCCGTAAGAACAAATATTTTATTAAAACAAAGGAAAGTAAAAAAAGGTACTTACACCGGAACCGTAATCGAAGACTTATTCCCTAATTAGAATGGGATGATTTTACTTCAATCGATATTACAAAGCACATGTCTAATTGTTCAATTTTTAGACAGCATTTTCCATGTACACCTTTTCGCAACGGACAGCAAATCGGAAATGAAGTGTAACTTTTGCAAGAAAATGAGGACAAATCATCGGAACTGGCAACTCCAAACAACTAAAATCCCCAAAAGACTGTTCAATATAAGAATGCATATTCAAACGCATTAGTGTAAACACGGCTGCCTATACTGTAGGGAGAAATTGGTCTATAAATCAATTATTTGCGAAATAATCCCGTCACAAAAAAAAAAAAAAAAAAAAATTTTTAAAATTATTTTTTTTGGAAAATTAAATAAAAAAAAAAAAAAATAATTTTTTTTTTTTTTTTTTTTTATTTTTTTAATTTTTATTTTTTTTTTTTTTTTTTATTTTAATAAAAAAAAAAAAAATATTTTATATAAAAATAAAAAATAATTTTTTTTTTTTTTTTTTTTTTTTTTTTTTTTTTTTTTTTTTATTTTTTTAATTTTTTTTTTTTTTTTTAAAAAGAAAAAAAAAGGGGGGTTTTTTTTTTTTTAAATTTTTTTTTTTATTTTTTTTTTTTTTTTTTTTTTTTTAAAATAGTTTAAAAAAAAAAAAAAAAGACTTTGTTGTTATTGCACAGAAAACTTCAAATTTTATATCTTATGTATCTTAATGTATTAACATATGTCTTTCTAACACAAAAATGTAAGAGAAGATGATCATGCATATACTACATGTTACTAATAATGACAAACTAGATACAACAAACAGTTTTTATTTAATGTAGTTATACGATTCATTTCTGCTATAGTACATACTCATATACAGTGCGGATGTAAATAGTCCCCCCATGTTAAAAAAGTTACAAGCACACTCATAAAAGTTTGACAAAACGCCGTCTTGGACTGACTCTTTCAAACGATGTATTACACGATCCTCTATGTTAAGAAAAATTCTAAATGACGCCCAGTCGCTATCTTAAAATTGAAGCTAGCAATTTTATGTCAAAATGTAGTATTTTAGGGTTTATTATAGCCTCCAAATTTCAACTCGATATCTTAGGAAACAAAATAGGTGCACTTTGCGTGCAGTTCTCGCCTGTGGCTCGTATTTTAAACTCGGCAACTTGTGCATAAAAACCACACATCACACTAAATAATTATTTTAAGTTGTTTTTAATGTGTTTTAAAGATTTTTATAAGAAAACCCACCGATTGGTCTGCGTTACTTAGATTTTTTAATTTGTTTGTATTTAACTTGCTTTGCGTCCACTGATTAGGTGTTTTTTATATAAATTTGAGCATTTGTATGACGTACGCTTTAAATATTTTAGTAAATATTGTTATTGATTATTGTTTTTGAATCTGTTAAATTGTTTTGTTTCTATTTTGATTGCTTTTGTTTGTCTTAAGAAAATTATTAAGTTTATTTTTCACGATGTTTTTAATTTGACAAATCAGGATATTTAAACAAAGATAAATTGAATTCCTATTATGCACAAAATTTTAATTCCTTACATCAAAATTAACTTAATTTTCATTAGTATGTAGATAATTTTAATCCTTAAATACAAAAAGATTCAAATTTCGATACATTTAATTCTTAAATAAAAATACATTAAATTTCCATAATGCACATAATTTTAATTCCTTAATTCAAAATTATTTAAATTTTTATTAAGTCGAAAATTTTTTTATAAAGAATTTGTAATCGTTTTAAAGCATCACCCGACAGATTTAGCCGGCGAGGGGTCGTGAGCGATTTTTAGCGGTCTAGTAGTTGAAAAAGTGCTTTGAGACAGAGGGGCATAAACTTATAAGCAAGTAACGAAAATATAATTAACAAATAAATTACGTACACATTACAGATCGTATCACAGACCATTCGACTATATAGTTAGCTAATAGCAATATCGTTGTTTTTCCCAAAACAAAAGAAAACACTATGACTAAAGCCGAATAAACAATTCACGCTTGGATAACAAGTACCCTAATTATTCTAATACGAATTTAATTCTAAATAAGTTACGTCGGCTTTCCAAAGTATAGCAACTAAACCGTGACAACGATTAAAACTAACACCAAAATATTGGAACAAACACATGTGGAAATGATTTGTCGAGAGGTCCAGTGATCGGTTCTTAATACACACGTAATTATAATTAAGGAAGTTTCAAAACTATACGCATAAAACAAAAATGACTTAAAAACTAAAGAACATTAGGTGGTTTAGATACGGATCGGCCAGAATTAAAGAAAGTTAAATAGCTGATACGGTCACGACTGACAGGTATCAATGTTAAAGGCCGCCTGTTTTAATAAGATGCAACAGTTCCTTCGTAGAAAAATAACTCCAACTCCTGCCTCATAGAAGAAAATGTTTTGAAGGATATCACCTTTAGTGCAAGTAAAGAATGTAACGCAATTAATAGAATAGTTTTTCCTCCAATTATTTCTAAATTTGTTCTTCACGTAGAAGTTTTAAAAAAGATACTAAAATGGCGCTTGCATTAATAAGAAAAAATTGTTTCACTTACGGCATTTGACTGCGTGCACAATCAAAAAAAACAACTTACAGTACTTAAATAAAAAAAACTCGTAAACCTACAATTAATTACATAATTTAAAGATTTTATTTAATAAAAGAAAGTATATCTAATAACGAGAATGCACGTGTACGACCGCCAAAGCCACTAACGACAAATAATGAAACGGAAGTTTTCCAGAATTTCAACGCCATACATCAATTGAATAATCGACTTCAACGTTTGGTTGCCTGAACACCAGGCAAAAATTGCACAAAACCGAAATTCATTAGGCAAAAATTCATGATAGATAGAAAAAACTGCCACACAGTATTGAATGCAGAATACTTTGAACAGTAGTGCAACAGTACAATAGAAAAAATTAAAAATACAGTGTTAATGTGTTATTACATCTCTGATACATAAAGTACTAGTAGTAAAATATGCTATACTACCAATCGCAACACGATGAAAATAAGACCCAACGCATATATAAGATTCTGAATGTCACAGAGAGTGGTCGTGCTCCCTTATCTGTGCTCAAGGTGGTTATATTGTGTATCAGTAGTATTTAACATTATGATAATGATGATTAAAATTACATTTATAATATTTAGTGCTTATTGTGAAGTTTAATTACGATGAAAATATTGGTATTTGTGTGCCTGATAAATTGGAACCTGCAGATTTATTTTCTTTTGAATTCTTATTGTTTTGAATGTTCCTGTGTGGGGTTTGTAATTTGTCTATTGCCAGGCAGGAGAAAAAGAAAAACGAGTGCTCTAAGTGTTGTTTTTTGTATCATTAGAATTGTGTTAACATCAGTAGTGCTGAAGCTGACCTTCTGGGTGAAAATTGGTTTGTCTAAAGTGTCATAAAGATAGGAGGTTAAGTAGATTGGAACCAAATTCTGCAGTCAATTCAAACACTATGGATGAGTTTAAAAACTTATTAAGTAAGTTAAAAAATTAGTTTAAAGCTGAGATTGCTAAGGTTGTTGAATCTCAAAAAAGTTTAGAAAAAGATTTCAACAAGTCATCTAATTCTCGATTCAAAATTGAATGAAAATTTTAATTTAATAAAAAAACAAAATGAAATAATAAACAATCAGCAGAAAATAATTGATCAATTAATGTGCGAAAATGCTGGTCTCAAAAAGCAAGTAAGTAACCTAAAATATGATTTGGACTCGGCTCATCAGGACTCACGCATGAACTCGGTCGAGATTCATGGCATGCACGTGGATAATAAAAGCAGTTTGCTCTCTACTTTGTCCAAGCTTGCTTCAGTGATAAATTTTCAATTGGAAAACTATGTTTAATAGTTATTTCCAAATTAATAAACGTGATGGCAGTCAACCACCTGTAGTTGCTTTGGGGAAAATAGATAAGATTAGATTCATGCGGAGAAAAAAATTGGTTAAAGATTTTAATACTACTCATATGGAAATGCAGGTAAGCTGTCCAATTTACATCAATGAAGCATTAACAATGGAGCGGCGGATTCTGCTTTCCAAAGCTTAGAAACTTAGAAGAGATCTTAAATGGAAATTTGTGTGAGTTAAATCAGGCAAAATTTTTCTGAGGCAGACGGATAATTCTGAAATAAAAATATCTTCTAATTTAAATGAACTGAAAGCTATTTTTCCCACTAGTCATGTATCTAAATGTGTTTTAATAATAGTTCAGACTTTAAAAGTTTATTACCAGAATGCCCGCGGTCTTAGAATTAAAACTAAAGATTTATATATCCATTTTAAGTGAAGACTACGATATTATTTCTCTGAGTGAGCCTTGGTTCTATGATGGGATTGGTGATGGTGAGCTGGTTGATGGCAGATACTTTGTGTGGAGGGCGGACAGACTGGGTGAGAGAAGGCGGAGGGGAGATGGAGTTCTTCTGGCGATTAACAGGTTTCTAAAACCTAAGCTAGTATGTAATCAGTCGTCGGAAGATAGGCACTTTATAATATGTACACTCAATATCAATGGTCATATCATATATGCCTAGTATATTTTAAACCTAACAACTGTAATCAAGTATATTTAGATTTTAATGAAACTCTCAATGAAATTTGCTTCGTCTAAGTCGTTAAATAATTTTTTATTGTTAGGTGATTTTAATGTGCCTGAATTTTTGGTTGGATTAGTGACTCTGTCAGTTCAATAAGGGCCAATAATAGGAAATTGTTGAATATTATGAATCTAATGTCTCTTTATGGTCTCACTAGTTTTAACAAAGTAATTAACAAAAATTCAAGGACTTTGGATCTAGTCCTATCCAATATTGCCAATGTAGTAGTGGTAAGAAATCCATGTTCCCTTTTCATGGAGGACTTGCACCATCCTTCCCTGCTAATCTCATTTCAATGTGTTAATAATTTTTGTGTTGCCTCGACTATAAACCAGGCAGTCACTTCGTACTACCAACTTGCTAAAACTAATTTTAATGAGTTAAAAAAATGTATAGACAACTTAGATTGGGACCAGTTGTACTTAATTCCAAATGTTGATTTAGCTGTTAATTATTTTTATAAGGTGTTGTATGAAGCTTTTGACACCTGCGTCCCAAGAAATTGCACTAAGATAGAAAACAAGTATCCGATTTGGTTTTAAATAAAATAATATCGTTAATTAAAATAAAATCTAAATTTGCAAAAATAAGAAAATTGTCTACTTGTTTTGAGAATAAATTTAAGGAAATCAGGAAAAAAATTAATAAATTAATTAATGATGCCTACTTAGATTACATTAGGAATGTTAAAGAATCTGTGAGTAATGATGTCAGTAAGTTTTGGACGTACGCTAGGAACTTAAAGTCTAAGTCCAAGTTACTGGATGAGATGTGCTATATGGGTACCAAAGCTCGAGGGAAAGAAGATTCCTAATTTTTTTGCTGAATATTTTAGTTCAGTTCATAGCAAGGAAGTTTCTACGTATGATTTAAACTCATTGAATGAGGACTGCGAGGGAATTGAGGAGGGTGTTCCCTTTAACTTTGGCACTCTGTCTGTGCAAGATGTTTTGAATGGTTTTGATGATTTATGTAACAAAAAGGGTGGGAAGATTCCCAATTTTGGAATTAAAAATGAATTATCGCCGCATTTATGCCTTAACCTTTCTTTAGAGTCAGGCGTTTTCCCGAGTATTTGGAAAGAAGCTAAGATAATTCCGGTCTTTAAATCGGGTTCTGAATGTGAAGTGTCAAATTATAGGCCGGTGTCCATTTTAAATAGTTGTGCTAAAGTTCTTGAGAATATTATTTATAAATTACTTATGAGCAATGTTAAATATCTAATAGGTTCATATCAGCATGGTTTTTTAAGGGAGGTCTACTAAAACAAATCTTACGTGTTTTTCTAATTTTATTAATAAAGTAATTGATAATACTGGGAGGGTTGATGTTGTCTACACTGATTTGTTTAAGGCGTTTGATGTAGATAACCATGATTTGCTGTTAAAAAACTTTACCTGATGGGGGCGACTGTAAGGTTTCTGAGTTCCTACTTGTCAAAAAGGAAATGAATAGTTAAATTCTTAAATTTTGACTCAGCGCCTTTTTGCCCATTGTCAGGTGTTCCACAAGGTTTAAAATTGGGTCCTCTGCTCTTTTTGATATTTTTTAATGACCTTCCGTCAGTTTTTAAGTTTGTATTTTGCTTAATTTATGCGGATGATGTTAAAATATCAGAGAAATTAAATGACGTAATTTGCTTACAAAAAGATCTAGACATACTTGCGCTGTGGTGTAGCAAAAATAAACTCTTGTTGAATATCAATAAATCCAAAGTAATGTCAATAACGCGTCAAAAATTGACTGATACGCCTAATTATACTATGTGTGGCAGAACTCTGGAAGTAGTGACTAATTTTAAGGATTTTGGAGTTGTTTTTAATAATAAATTTACTTTTTGTGATCACTTGGAGTATATTATAAACTCAACTTACAAAATGATAGGGTTTATTAAAAGAAACTTTTAGGATTAATGGTATTTTAACTTTAATCCAAATTAGAGTACTACGCAATTGTCTGGATGCTTTACTCTAAGAAGGAGATGAAAAGGTTGGAGGTAGTTCAAAATCATTTTATGAGATTTATTTACTTTAAACTTAACAAGGTAAGGTGTGATAGAGATACTCCCTCATCTGCCCTCAGAAAAGTGGCTGGAGTTTTGAGCTTGGAGGTGAGAAGAGATGTCGCCAGCCTAGTATTCTCGTTTAAAATAATGAATAAACTTCTAGGGTTATTTAACTTGTCTGTTCCAAGATCCAAATATGTTAGACATCATGCTCTTTTCAATGTAGCCAGAACAATACTCAGGAGTACCAATGTTTTGTTATCAATCGTATTACAACACTATATAAAAATATTTAAAAATGAATCGAAAGATATTTTTTATTTAGTATTCAAAGTAAAAATTGTTGAATTACTAACAACCGCGTGAGTATGTTGCCTAGGGCTAGTTTAATTTTTCAAAAAGTGTTTGTTAATTTTAAGTTTATTATGTAGACTGTTTTGTGACTTCGGTCCTGTAGTCTAATTTTATAACATAAAGTTTGTAATTGTTGTTGTTAAATAAATAAATAAATAAATAAAGATATTTTGTCTGTTTTGGGACTCATCAGGATTGGAAAAACTTAAATGTCGATTCAGAGTTTCATTATGTTACTTTCACAAATTAGAGTTAAGCATTCTTTAATTTAAAAAGTAAAAAAAAACTTTTTAGGCTAAAATAAAACATAAAGCTTGATGGAGTTTATAAAATGTTTGTGTAATGTGAATAATCAATAACGTAATAAATTTTCTTTTACTTTAACTAGAAATTCAAAAAACACCTCATAAAATGTTAAAGTTATTATCGAATAATGTAATTAAGTAATTAAAGATTCTCTTAAAAACGTTTACGATCCATTCAAAAATTTATCGATAACATAAACTTTCTAATTATGATATTAAAGTCAATTAAATAAACACTATATTAAATTTTAAATTAGTTGTAAGTTTCGTTCTCATAATGCAATCTATAACCTGGATTTCCAACCGACCGTGCCAATTTTACTTTAAGGATTCTAACTAACAGTAGCAGTATTTCAGGGCAATTCCGTTGTAAATTTAGAAGGGGGGAAACCATACCACTTGGGGATCGTATCAACTTCTACCGAGTTCAAATCTTTATTATCGAAACTACGTTTAACTCAAATGCGTGCCCTTATTCAACGATTGCTTATCGTTTTGAATGTATTTAGAAAGTTTTTAAAACTTCGCTATTTGTCATTCTCCACATAAAAAATTAAACTTTAATATTTTGGTTGTAAAAACGCAAAGTTTCTCGATTAAACTTACACCAACGTTAACACTTTTACAGCAGTTAGATACCTTGTCTTACTGAATAATAGATGGACGTTGTCGCAGTGTAATCGTCTTTAAGATTTATCCCAGCTAAGCTTCTTATAATAGATTGAAATTCTAAACTGTTTTTCTAACCTATTCTATATACGTTTCATGACCAACTCTAATTTTATTTGTGAAAGAAAGACCAAGTAGATATTTGTGGGCGAAATCACACCTAACTCAGATGAATATGACGTCACGTGATGCACGATACAGTTAGATCAATCATGAAAAGAAATGTATGAAAAATTGCTTTGAGTGTGCGTGTCCTGAATTATTTATATTGTGCGTGACAAATTTGCGTGTTCGCAGAATTTAATCTTCTTTAACTTATTAATGTTTATTAACACGCTGCTAAAAGTTAACTAGAAATAGAAGTTTAATTGATTTAATTGCGCAAAACGTTAAATTTATATGCGGTGTACCATTCCGAGTAAATGGCACTGAAATTAATGTGTATAATTTTTCAAACCGTCCGAGAAAATATACACTTAATTTGGCATCATCAAATAACCATAAAGATTAGTTATATCACTTACCGAGTTTGAGTCTGGGAAATCTGCAACAAGAATGTACAATTAATAACGGATGCCTAAAGACATGAAATTTTTGCCAGTACCCAAGCGGTAACAAACGTAAAATTAGCATTTTTAAAACAAAACTGTTTTTTTAAACAAACAAGTAAAAGAACATACTGATAAATATTTATTTACAACAAAACGTTCGTTGTTATCGGTAGAAAACCACCCCTAAAAACAACAAACGTTTTATTTATGTTAGATAATATTTACTTTAAAAACGATGTTATCCGCTTATAATACTACTGCAACTTTTACGCTGATAAAATTTATGTTTATGTAGTTAAAATTTTTGCAATTAAAATGAAAAATACGCGTTAGAATTTTTCGTCTTAAATCAAAGTTTAAAGTAAACAAAAGAACAAAAGCATATGCCCGCTTTTGTTGAACAAGAAAGTGAGATTGTTTCGGATGTTTCAATTTTAGGTTGAGGAAGTATTCCCAAGTTGTGTTATCTCATTACAAAGTAGAAACGCAACTGAAGAACAAACAGCAACACAGTTTGCATTTCATCTGTGAAATTAAAAATAAACAAACCTACTCTTTATTTTCAACGTAAAAATCGCTTTTCCACTACGTTTTTTTTTTGGTACAAATTGCTTGAATATATAAATGCCGTCGTTGCCTTGTTTTTATCAACAAACTAAGTTACGTGCGTCACGACGCCACTACTTCTTTCGTTCGTCTTTGTTTTGATTATCCCCAATTGATACACAATTAGGACAAGGGCGAGTGGCGGATTTTTATATCGATGATGAATTATTAATGTACGGATTTGGAATGATGAATAAATATTAAATAAAATATTTATTTTTCAATTTGAACATTTGTTTGCTTTTGAAGAAACAAACAATAAATATAAGTAGCATGTGAATTCGTTGTAGTATGAACTGAAAAAAGTAAAACATTTATTTATAGCTAAAAATATTGTTTCAATTGATCAATTCAATTAGACGATGCCTCTGTTTGCTAAGTTTAGCGTGGTACCTAACATTACCTTCCTCAGAAATCAGCGCAATATTTATTTTAACAACAACAATTCTTTCTTGAACTGGATCGTACTTATGACTTAAAAAAAATTTATAAAAGAAATAATTTGTTTGCTGAAATCAGTGAATAATAAAATTGCTTGGCTGTACAAATAAAGTCAATTTTTATTAACAGATTTAGGATTAACGTTCTAACGACAAATTATCTTCTAACGGCCCGGTTGACCTCAAACTTTCGGATTTCGAGTTGATCTTATTTCCGATTTCACCATCGACAGTCATATAAAAAAATCATTTTGCAGAAATATTAACTAAAATATGACTCTGCAAGCTACCTCCGTCACTCGTAATCGAAGTCATGAGAAAAGTACCTTAAAAATTGGTCGAATCGGGAAATGCTTTTAGAACGAATTTGAGTGATTTCTGGTCAGACCAATTCTCTAAATTTGAGCACAATCTCTCTGCGAGAGATCCTCGCACTTCGTAATCGCAGTCAAAAGGGATTTACTATAAAAATACGTCAAATCAAAAAATTCTTTTCCAAGAATGTTTAGTGATTTACGAGAAGTCAAACCACTCTAGTGCACGACGCCATCATATAAATACAACAAAATGCTACATTTTTGAATGCTAAGTTAGAAAATATGAACATTACGAAACCCGGGAATGGGGAATCAAACATAACAATTGGATCTGCCTCCTTATGAATCGCTAATTATTACTGTAAACAAAATTTTCAATTCGACTGATTTTCTTCCTTCTTGACTTCGCTTAGGGAACGGTATAAATTCGAAACTTATATTTAAGCAATATGGTGTCTTCATATATATCATTTAATATTTTTTCTAAAGATTATTTTTATTTGACCGATTTTCTGAGTTTTCCTCTCCTCATTGCAATTACGAAACGCAAAGATGGCTTACAGAGGGCCGGTGTTCAAAAATTAAATATAAGGCATCTTGACTGCTCGTAAATGACTAAATATTCTTGCAAAATAATTTTTTGATTTGACGTATTTTAATGGTAAATCTTTTTTGACTGCGATTACAAAATGCGAAAATCTCTCGGAGAAGGATCGTGCTCAAAATGTATCGTATTTTCAAAAGCTTTTCCCGATTTAACCGATTGTCAAGGTTCTTATCTGTTTAATTTTGTAACAGTTGTTAGTTTAAAAATAACAAAAAAAGGAGCGACTAGCGGAACAACCTAAAAAAAACAACTAAAGGAAATTTGGCTCGATGTAGCGCACTAAGTTTGTAGAGGATAAAGTATTTATAGTAGCTATATCAGCAGCGGTTTGTTGTAGAGTGGGAAGTCCTTAAAGAATTCTTAAAAAATATAACGGAATATTCAATACATCAAATAAATCTTAAAATACTAGGAGAATGTGACAGAAATAGAGAGACTGTCAAATATAGTTACGTGCGTTAGCAGCAGCCTCACATAACAATAAATAAGGTTTTGCAATTAATGTGTCGGATTTCAAATAAGCTTTAGTTACACCCGAGTTAAAGTCATCATTCCAAATAAGGATTGGCTACTAGTAAGGCTTTGCGTACACATATCACTTACACACGGCGATTTAAACTAAACTTAAACTAAGGATTAAAAGGGTAAGTACCTCCCGCAAACCCAAAATACTTTTTGTGTCCGCGTCAACCGCTCTAAGTAAAACGTTCCAGCCCATATTAAGCTGATTAAAACAAACGTTCGGTTGTGGAGTGTACACCAAATAAAAATTTACCTAAATATTAGAGATCAAGCCGTTTTATGTCAAATGTATGTACTTGAACTTAACGCATTATTACTGAAGAAGTGGTTTAAATACTAAAACTTAGCTGTAATCGGTAGGACGTAGTTCCGAGAATAAAGGCATTCTGATAGCGACGGTACCGACAGTTCGGAAAGTTAAATAGTCCCAGGATTTCTCTTAAGGGAGGTGTGCAGAAAAGAACAAAAACCGATTGGCTCCCTCGATAAAGTTATGAAGCATAACCGACCCCTGTAGACGTAGTATCCACCGGTTGTCTACAGCTTAATTAATGCGAAACCGTAGTGTTGTCTTTAATTAATAGGAAGTGATCGGGATGATTTGTAAGGTACTGGTACTAAAAAATTAGATTTGAAGTAATTTGACTTTTTATAACTCAGGGTGAGTACTTCTATGTATACTACGAAATGCAGGAATAACTCGCAGATAGGTGCTGCTCAAAAGTCAGAACTACGATATTCTGACTGCTCATAAAATGCTCATAATTAAACTATTTAAATCAATTTGAACAGTGTGAGTAGACACACGTTTTTACTTTTTTCCTAATTCTCGCTCTCTCTTGTTCGATAACTGTATTTTGCTTCTTTTTTTTTCTCCGTTCTTTCTTGTGGTTGTGAATCCTGATCTCTCCTATTACACACTTTTTCCTTCTTGCATTATCCTTCTTATCTGTTCTCTCGCACATCCTCCTCTTTCGTAGTACTTTCTCATCTCCTCTTCTCGATATTTTTTTTTGCATTTCCATTTCTTTCCGGTATTCCTATAATATCTCTTTCTCTCTCTCTTGCTTTCTATCTTCCCCTCATACATCATCGTCTTCTTGTTGTCTAGATCCTTAATCTCTCTTTATCTCTTCTTCCACTATATGTACATCCAGGTGTTCCTCTCTCCAGTCAAGTGTCTACTTTCAGTATTTCTATTGAATTCACTCTACCTCCTTCCATTCCTTCCATCTCTATATCTCTGTTTCATATGTCATTACTCCTCTCACTATCCTATCAAATTGTCATCTTCTTTTCTCTAGGTTTTTTCCAAATATTCTTTCTCTTATCCCCACATTTGTTTAACTATCTTATTTCCTTTCTGTTTTAATTATTTGATATGTTCTTTATCTGTTCTCATAGTTTATCATATACCTCAAATTCTTTTCTGCCCACCATCATATTACTTTTCTTTCTCTCTCTTTTTTTAAACTCTATAACCTTCTTCTTTTCCACATGTGCCTCTAACTTTTCACCATTAAATAGTTCCTTATTACTTTTATTTTCTATTTCATCTCATCCGCATTTTTGCCACCGCCACTAGGTCATTCGTGTACACAAGTACCTTCCCAACACAACTTCTCCCACTTGTTGCTTTTTAAAATCAACCTCTATATTTCCTATGTTCAGAGCAAACAAACACTGACACATTGGACATCACCATCTTAATCATTTCCTGGTTTGGAATTCACTTTCTAACTCTTCTCTCACTCTTGTCCTGCAGAAAGTTTCCTCGTAACTCTTTCCTATTGTTCCTACTAAGTTTATCCCTTTTCTCCTCAATCTTATATTTCACTGATTTATGCAATACGTATACGTTGTCTATCTTTTTAATTTCCTTTATCAATTGCGTCCTGAGTATTTATATGCCACATTCAATAAACTCATTCATCTAAAACTTTTTGTTTCCTTTTTTTCTCTCCCTTGTAGATCGGGCATATTATTGTTTCTCTCCATTGAAGTCAAAATGCTTCCCATCACCATATCATTTCCATTGTCCCTCTTAATCTCTCTCTCTCTCTCCTCTCTCTCTCTCTCACACACCCTCTCTCCCGTATACTTCTACTGCTCCCCCTTGTGTCCTAACTTTAATTAATTTTTAATTTGTCCTATTGTTTCTTTATTTCCTCCTTTTCCTACTTCTTCTCTTCTTTCGGACACGTCTTTTTTGTCATTTCCTTTATTCCTCCCAGCTTTTTTTTTGCAATGTTCCTCCTTTTTTAAATACTGTCATAACGTCACTTTTTACCTAATCCTTAGTGTATGTATAAGAAGAGTTTGCAAATATACGTACTTCCAAAATTAGCTGATGAAGAAAGCGATGTGAATTCTGTTGAAAACCATCTTGATCACCTGATTCATTCTGAAGTATCTGCAAATGAATTGGATCGGATGTTGATTCTGTAGTGACAACCCAAAATTGTAGATTGCACTAATGCCTATTTGAGGAAACTTCAATTGAATTATACGTACCGGACACCAGTGTAAATTAAAATAAAAGTTTAGTTTTGACTTTTGTACCTAGCATGGCTGCTCAGATTGTTAGACTGATATGTGCACAAAGAACTTCTCCAAAGATTTTTAGATTAGTGTTTACAATATTGCCTGGATAATAAACTCATAGAAAAACATACAAAAAATTTTCCAAAAAAAGCCAAAAAACTGATATTTTTGAAAAGTCGTTATTTTTTTTGAAAATTTGCACGTAGACGTATAATCTAATTCTGAACAACTTTTTACTTACTAATTTCATACTGGAAGGTACACAAAAATTAGGACATTTTAAATGTAAAAGAAAGTGCTGTCCCCTCCAATTTACATCAAAAATAAGAACGGATTTCAAATTCTCATCCCAAAAACTATTAAAAATTATCCAAAAAAAACTAAAAAAATAATTACTTTGACGCTCTATATTTCCAAAACTATCAACTTTTAAACTAAGGTAACTTGGGTTAAATCGGCATATTTTAGTCCCAGAAATCTACAGTTGCTCTATGTACACGGAATATCAGGACACCCTGTATATAATCTCTTTGCTAAGAAATTCAATATAATTAAATCTAAGTACGTGAATTTAGAATTTGCTCTCATCTTTAGCAGAATCATAATAATAACTCTGTATTAGTCTTCTGCTGAAGATGAGAGCAGATCTTTAAAAATACATGTATTCAGATTTAAATAAATAAGTTGTGGTAGAAAATATATACAGTGTTTTCGTTTTTTAGAAGATTTTAAGAAAAAAGTTGATATGGGGGTAAAAATGTATCCTATTAAAAATACAGGAAATTCACTCTTTTGTTTTTTAATATCTGAAAAATGTTGTTGTTTATCGTTTTTTTATTCCACAATGTAAATTTTGATTTTTATTTGTATTAAAATTTTTGTTTTCCCTAAACTATTCAAAAGTAGGAAAATTCATGAGACAATTTTTGTAAGTTAATAGAAGTGGGTTTTAAACACACAAATTAGTGGCAAACATAATAATAATTATTTCACTCAGAACACCACATCGTTCTGAGACTAACAAACGTGCACAAGAATATCGAAAGTGTGCGTCGACCTAAAACATTTTGCTCGAAAAATAAAATAAATGCTAACAGCGTCGCTACTTAATAATTTTGACAGAAAAAGTAAAAATAACATTACATGTTTTAGGGAAAAAATCCACGTTCAAAAAAGAAGGAAATGTGCACCGCAAAGCAATTCGTAAAATTGAATTATACGCTTCAGTAGCAGCCAACAACTGTTAAATGCACTAGTAAGTCATTAATACGAACGCTACCTGCTACTTATTACCACTCATACGGCATGACAACACGAGACATCATGCGGCCGCGCGCGTACGTTTATATTAAGATAAGTTAAAAATAATTCAAACAAAAGTTATAGACAATAAAGTTTCTAACAACTTTTTCTCATAACTTTTTGTGTAGTTGATATTGGTAGAAATATTGTGAAAATAATTAGTGGCAAGTGATAGTCATATAAGCAATTCCACGCATAAGTCTACCATAAAAGAACAAAGTAAATATGTGATTTTGGTAATATTTTTTGATATTTTTTGTCTGGCAACACTGTCATTTACGAGATGGCGTCGTGAGCTCAGCTGATAGCTGTTTTTTGTAGTAAAGTTTTGATTAAATTTTCACGGTAAGTCTTTTGAATTATTGTTATATTTTGTTATATACTGACTGTTCAAACGATGACTTATCGATAAAGAGTTCGTAGCTCATGAAAATTTTATTATTTTAAGAGATATTAGGTTTATAAGATCACAGTGTAAAGATGTAGTGTCGGTCACAGAATAGACATCAGTTTTCTCTCTAGCTACAGTAAAATTACTTCATTATCATGAAGTGTTTTTTTCTGTTTGACGGCATTACTCAAATGATGTCGACGGTAAAAATTTATTACATTTGTTTCTAATTCCCCTAAATTCTAAAAACATTTGTAGTGTCATTTGTAGAGTAGGTCACGTAGTAGAGGTAAAGTCAGTCACAGAATGTACCATAAATTAAAGTTACGTTTTTGTTTGTTTTTTTCTTAAAGATGGCAAAAACAGCTACAGAAAGGAATCTCAAGCAGAGAGAGAAGGTGAATGCTAAAGGAAAAAACAGAAAACGCCAACAACGTTTGATAAATCAAACAGCATCGGTTGACATGCTTAAAACTTCACATAAAAAAAATCAGTAAAGATGAGTTAAAATGCAAAATAAACATTTGTTCAGCAATGTACTCGAAACATATACTCTGATTTGTGATGAATTCGGAACGATTATAGGCAAAAGTAAATTTGCTAAACTACGACCAAAACATGTTCTCCTGAGCTGCCAAACACCTGAAAATGTTTGCCTTTGTAAGTATTATAAAAATTACATATTAGATGTAAACGCGCTGTCCAAAAATTGCAATGACATCACTGGTTACAACAAAAACCGTTTAACAAAAACTGCTCTTTGTGAAGCACCAACAACACCCTGTTGGTATGATACATGTAATAAATGTAAAACTATAATGCACTCTGAAAAGAAGAAAATGCTAAGACTTGTTCCGTTAAAAACAGAGAAATTAGCTGGTATGAATGGAAAGAGGAAAATGAACGGCTTAGAACGGTTTTACTGAAACGTACAGTGTCGATGTTGCATATTTGGAAAATGACTCCACAGTTTAAGGAACACAGTTACATAAAAAGGGAACACAGCGCCACAATAAAGATAACAGAAATACCAGAAAATGTAATAGTACAGTCATTTTACACAAAGTGGGACTTTTTTTTGGGAAATGTGATAAGGGTCGGAAAAGTAAGGAAATTTTCCGTAGATTACGAAAAAAATAGTCCGAGAAAACCGCCAAACCCGGAAAACATTGTTTTATATATATATATTTAAATGATAACTTTTTCGACATCTAGTGTGACTCGTGAAAGCTTCAGTTACGAATGTTAGATTTGCGAGTGCGATTCTTCAATAATTATAGCCAACCTAACAGTTGGCAAAGTATAAAAATTTCGAATCGCCCGCAGTAAAGTACGCAAGAGGTTGTACAATAGCAAACAAACACTGAGAATCACCTGACAGCTGTTTCGTCCTTTGGGACTCATCGGGAGTGAGAGAACTCGAGTGTAAGTTCACTATTGTACAAACGCGCGCTGTCGACTATATGCGCTACTGAGGGATCACAATATTTAAACGATAAGTTTTTCGACATCTAGTGTCGACTCGTGAAAGCGTTCACGTACGAAAATGGACGTTGCGCGACAGGTGTGTAAAGCAGTTACATAGTCGATTCTTCAATAATATACACAAGCAAAATTCAATCCTCATAAATACAAGTTGTAATAACAACACTGTTAGGTTGGCTATAATTTTGAAGTGGTATGTAACTGTTTTTTTGCCGACAGGTATAGTAAAGCAGTTACATAGTCGATTCTTCAATAATTGATAGCCAAAAGGACGAAACAGCTGTCGGGTGATTCTCAGTGTTTGTTTGCTATTGTACAACTCTTGCGTACTTTACTGCAGGCGATTCGAAATTTTTATACTTGCCAACTGGCTATAATTATTGAAGAATCGACTATGTAACTGCTTTACATACCTGTCGGCAAAGTTGCTAACATTTACGTACGTAAACGCTTTCACGAGTCGACACTAGATGTCGAAAACTTATCGTTTAAATATATATATATATACAATTTTCTTTGTTTTTCCGCACATAGTCGTTAATATCTTTATAAGCATGCATTTTAGGAAAAAAAGTTTCAAACAAAAGTTGTTCAGCGTTAAATTTTCCACAAGAATTGACTATTCCGATTTTCATTTTTATTAGATTTGGAGTTTTTCTCGGACTATTTTTTTGTAATCTACCGAAAATTTTACCACCTTTATCTCAATTTCCAAAAAAAGTCCCAAATCTCGTAAAAACCTGTAAAATTACTGTACTCTAAAAGAAGTACGCATATGGTCAGATGGTCCAGCTTCACAATACAGGGTGTAACGAAAATAGAGGTCATAAATTAAACCACATATTCTGGGGCTAAAAATAACTCGATTGAATCTAACTTACTTCAGTACAAATGTGCATGCAAAAAAAATTACAGGGTGTCAAAGTTATAATTTTTGAAAAGTTTTTGGTAATATTTCCCTTAATAAAAGCACGATTTCAACGAAATTTGGTATTCAGTAGTTTTCTAGCATGAGAAATCTAAATCTACAGTTTTAATGTACATTGTAAAGGGCGCCCCCAGCAGCACTTCTCGTACATTAAAAAGTTCATAACTTTTTTGCCCCTCGGTATTTTGAATTTTTGTTTGAAGATTTTCATTTCTTGACGTGATAAGCTCAAAAAAGTATACTTGAAAGATGTCAATTCGGCAAACCGTTGCCAAGAAAATCGACATTGAATCTTCAGTTGTTATTGAGATACCCTGTAACTTTTTTTGCATGCACATTTGTAATGAGGTAAGTTAGGTTTAATCGAGTTATTTTTAGCCCCAGAATGTGTGGTTTAATTTATGACCTCCATACTTGTTACACCCTGTATAAAAACCGATTTATTGCTAAGTTCCTTCCATTGATGGAAACACGTCATAATTTGAAAATCACGTGGGATTTTTTTGTCACTTCTTATGGGAAAGGGCCTATAGACAGAATCGGAGGTGCCTTTAAACGTCGGGTACAAAATTTAGTGATAAAGAGAGAAAAAATTGTGTCAAATGCACGCGATTTTTGGAACTATAAACAAAAATGATGATGAATGATGAGGACTTCAGTAAATGTCATGAAGACCTAGGATTGGGGACGGTTTTTGAGAAAGTTATGGCTATAAATAACATTAACAAATGAACAAATTTTATGTAAATAAGTTTAAATACGTCAAAGCCCTGCAACCATCTTGGTTGCAAAAGCTACGACGTATGAAGAAGTGCTTTCTGATGAATCGGCAGACAATAATGAAAGAAATTAGATTAGATGTTGGGCCCAGTAGTTTAGAACTTACTGCTAATAACATCCGAAATCGTGTGTTTGTACTGGCACAGTTTGCCACAAAAAATAAACGTCAGATCTATCGCTACGTCATTATATGCCAGAGTGATGTAGATTAACAGAGCGAGATCAAACTTATGAGCCTAAAAGTAACAAATAATGATGCCTTTTTATTTAAAGCTGATGCGGAAGATAGATCTTATTTGTCATTTAATGACATACTGCAGATATTACCTAGTCCTAGTCTGATTATTAAGGGCAATAGAGTCTAGAGTTTTCAAAAGTCTAGATGTCTTTGAAAAAGCTTAATAGAATTTATACTTTGTTAAAAAAATTGTTTAAGTTTTTTAAATAATTGTTTCTAAAAAGGTTTTGTTTGAACTATTTTAGTTTCAATATTGGTTTCTAACATATTATCAGTGATTTTGTTTAGGTAGCATCTTTGTTCAAAAATAACATTTTAAGTTGTTTATTAAAAACACTTTTGTTTCTTTAAAATAATTTTACAGTCCCTATTTTATGTGATGTGATTTAAATCTAAGGTTTCATGTAAAATTACTTACTTTTACACTACATCAAGTGAGAGAGAAAAGATGTGTAAAATAAATTCGAAAATCTATACAGGTTAACGGCCTTTGGGATCGACAGATTATGCCCAAAATTCTAATCAAATCTGTAATATTATAAATAAGACTCATATGCAAAGTTTTATAGAAATCGGATCAGCGGATCAATGAACAAAAATTTTTTTTTACTTGAAAAAATTTTCGGTTTAGAAACCGTCGTATTTATAAGATGTGGAGTAAAAAATAAATTTCAACGCTCTTAAATTCGGAGAAAATTGATGTAGTGGTGTCCTAAATTTTAGTTTCAGATTGCAACTTCCCTCCGATATATTTATGAGGAGGTGTTTAAAATAAAAGTTGTTGGCCTTGTAATGTCTACAAAATGGTATAATTAGTTCATTTGTTCATCACGTTTAAGCTTTAGTCAACTTTATTTTTTATAATGGGTTTTTACATAGTACAACATTTATATAAAAAATCGAGATAACTTTTGTCCAAAACATTGTGTCGTTGATTCTTTCAATTACCCCATTTTGTAGACTTGTCAACAAAATGGCGTCATTGAATAATATCAGTTAGGATGATTGGCGAAAAATAAGAGCACCATAATTCATTTATTGAGCAGAACACTTTGGGTCTGATGTTGGCCAATAGTGCAGTGTTTCGTAGTCATTAAGTCTACTGAAACCGACTGAAACTATTTTTAGACAGGGGTCATTTTAAAAACTGTTAATGCACGTAGGAAGAATTGGAACCACAACACGTAAGTCAGGGAGACGAGTCACTCCGTAAACGCTCCATACCCCAACTTTGAAAAATTAAACGAATAGTTATCGACAATAATATTTTAAATTTTTGAAACAGAACATACAAAAACACAAAATAAACTGCAATTTTTGAAAAGTTTTAGTGTGGGGCATCTACGAGGTGATTCGCCCTCTGACTGAGGTATGACAAATCAGGTTCTCTCTACATGTATAACATTTGTGTCAAATGGCGTTTTTCCACCTCTCATCAAATGAATCCACATTTCATGTCATCATTACGATTCACCACATATAAAAGTTCATGTAAGGACAAAAAACGGAAATAATTGTACCTTAGGAAATCCTTGACTAGGATTGCATTTTGGTTGCAAAAACACACACAAACACACACGACCGAATCTCAACGTAAACTAGCTAAACATAAGTATTTGACCTTTTAACACCTGCGTCAAAACGATATCTTATCAAACATTCTTATATTAATTATTACCTATTGTTAAAATGTATACTTCAGTCGTAAATTCATGAATGTATATATCCCAATATTTATAAAATAACAATAATAATAATAATAAGATTTGCACGTCTGGAATCATAAGAATTGATAAATTAAAATTAAAAATGTTTTGTTTAAACTTAAATTTAAAACCTCAAGCACAACAAAAATTTAATTTTTTATAAATGATATGTAGACGACATAATAATATCATACAGCGTCATCCCCAAAGTTCGCACCAAATGGGAAACTTGGTTATTATGGGTTTTCGATAAAAGGTATTTTTTATAAAAGTTTGTACATCCCCTAAAACTAAAAATGCACCAACAAAATGTGGCGAAAACGCGTAATATACGAGGCGCATTTAAAAATTTGTTTATTCAAGAATAAATTGCCCTTATTTCAGTAAATATCAAAAACTTGTATTTGAAAAATTGTTAATAATTAAAAATACATTAAAATTTGAAGTCATGGCCATCTTGGAGAAATTTGAATTTTTTCATTTTTTTTAAATGGTGGCTATAAGAAAATAGATTTGCTTTGAATGATAATTAAACAATATCTTGTATACAACAGTTTATTTAAAAGAGCTTGTAAATTACAAATTGCCCAATTATTGTGCAAATTATGGTTGATTTTTTTATTCATTAGAAAAACTTGAAAATTTTTGGTGCAAAGTTTTTGATTTTTGTTGACACCAAAATTGCTTAAAACAAGTCAGTATCTTAACAAGAATATTATTTTCAATAATATTGAGGCATTAAACATCAAAATTAAATTACATCTCAGTATGATGTCCATCCCGCAACATGCACAGTTCGGTTCTTCTTATTGGAAATTGGAAAAATTAAAATTTATCCTAAATAGCCATGACTATAAAGCTTGATGTTTTTTAATTAAAAATAGGTTTTTCAAATAAAATTTTTTGATATTTATTGAAATAAGGGCACTTTACTCTTGACTCAAAATCAAACTTTCGAATTCACCTCGTATATTACGCGTCTATCGCCACATTGTGTTGGTGAATTTTTAGCTTTAGAGGATGCACAAACTTTTATAAAGAATAACTTTTTATCGAAAAACCTGTATAAAGATGAAATACAAAAAATACACCAATATATTCAACAATTACCAGAACAGATTAAAATTTGCTATAGAATGGAAAAATAGATTTCTCACAAGCAAAAATTTGAGCAATTGGTTTTTTTCCTAGATGATTTTTTTGTGTGGGTTGCCACCCTGTCTGGACCCTTTTTATTTAAAGTAATAGTGTTGTTCAGAACCAAAAATTAAAATAATCAGTAAAAAGCAATTTTTCTCAACAGAGGTAGTTGCTTCATTAGGCCTAAGCCAATAATTTTGAAAGAAACTGATGGTTAGATATGAGGTCATTTCTTAGGGGGGCTCTTCCTGGTTTGATGATAAGTACGAGGCGCATTCATTCAACTAACTACTCACCCGAAAACAGTTGTTACTTTTTGACGTAGTTTTCCTGCAGACGTTCAGATTTTTCACAACGTCGACGCCGTGATTCCATGGCTGCGGCAAAGGTTTCTTTGGGAGTTTTGACCGCTGTAAAATCGCTGACGCAATAGCAGCACGGCTGGTGAGTGTATGACCACGGAGAGTATAGAGAGTAGGGAGCATAAAAATTGATTTCAAAGTTGTTTTTACAAAGAAATGATTGTGTAACATCAGCCCAATCTGCAGGTGCATTGTCTTGGTGAAACAGCACATGCGCAACCTTTCCCAGACGTTTCTGTTACAGTGCAGGAAGAAACTTGTTCTTCAAAACACTTTCGTAGGATGCACCTGTCACGGTAGTACCCTTTAGATCGCAATGATTGCACGTTGTTCAAGTAAGTAGAACGTAGCCATTGTAAGTTGCGAAAACAGTTCTCGTTCTCGACGCTACGGGTACGATTCCATCTGTCGTACAGTGCTGCCATCTCTGTGATGTTTCTATTTCTTTCCCGCCTGAAGAAAATAAACCGGACGCCTTAGAACTTGAATGCACCTCGTATAACTTGTGAAAAATTCATTTGTTTAAGCCGGTACTTTAGTCTTAAAATTAAGTTCAAGGTTTTCGTCGATTTTTGCCTATTATGCTGTATTATTACGTGATGATCTTTGTGGCTTTCCATAAAGAGTTATCTGGGTTCTGATATTTTTCAGTTATTTCTTCGTTCCACCATTTTCTCCAAGTTTGTTCCTCTTTACGTCCACATACAGGAAGTTAATTAAGTATGTGTCCAAACTGTAAAATGTTGTTCCTTACTAATATAAAGACAAAACGTTTTTGTTTTTTCAAAAACATTTATCTTAAATAACTAGAAGACGCAATTAGTATGACGTTGTTAGTGACAATTTTTAAAGTAAATAAAGGAATGTTTTAAACCAACTTAAACCAAAAGTGGTTTGTATTATTTTACAAGGGATGTGCACAGAGGTAACGCCCGAAGTTTAATGTAAAAAAAATATAATAGACATTTTTTTCAGCAGCTATTATAAGTTTAGTGCCGATTGACATATTGACAATTAGACGTAAAAAATATTTTTGTAAAGTCAAAAAATAAGATTTTTAAATTTTTTGAAAATCTATCGTTTATGTTCTTGTTAGACACCGCGTAGCTCAGTTGGTCCGCACATGCGACTATAAAGTAGTAACTAAATTTTACGTCTGATATATTACGGTTCGGATCCTTAGCATATTTTTTTTTATTTCTTTTAGACTCAATTAAATGTTTTGTTGTTTGTCTTTTCAAATCGTTGTTTCTGCTTTTATTCTGCATTATAATGTAACTAACTTGATAGTACATAAAAAAAAGCTTAATTAAGTTTCATAGAAATTAATCATATCATCTGTGCAATTTGGTTACTACTTTATAGACACCTAGGCTCGTGGCTTAGTGGTAAAAGTACCCTACTACAAACCTTTGTCACTGGGAAGACTCGGGTTCGATCCCCACAAAAGTCGGCTAGTCTGCCGCCAGTTTTTCAGAGGTTTTCTCACGGTAATTATAAGTTACCACTAATAAGCAGGTGAATGCTAGGCCAGTAACTTCCTCTGCTTCTTATTCACTCCTTAAATTTCTTTATTCTTCAGGCACATTCCTGGTGTATATGTATGAGCATGCGTACATATACACGTGCATCCCTTTCCGGATGAAGTAACTACCAAATGTCAGAACTGTCCACATCTCAAGGAGAGGGCGAACAAGGGTGTCTGTTTCTCCTCTTTTAGTGAGGAATGAAACACGCATGTTTGCTTTTTTATAGTCGCACAACAAATTTAAAAATCTTATTTTCTGACCTTAACAAAATATTTTTTTAAAACTAATTACGTCAAATTGTTCCTTGTCACACCAGGTATGTCATCTTTTACTCAAATTTGAATAAGAAAGTGCTAGAGAGATAATATTCACAAAAAACTGATTTTGCATGTATTTTTCCTATGCCCCATTCAGTAGTGGAAACCCTGTATACACTTTATGTCTTAATATTGAATAATTAAGTAAGAAACTACACCCTAAAGTTTAGCCACATACGCCGAATATACATCGGTAGTTTTTCATCTCCCATTTTAAGAACTTCTTCATCTCTTTTTTATTCATCACCCAATTTTCCCACCTGTAAATATCCACTGGTGTAATCACTGTTTTGTGTAATCACTGAACCGAGTTCACGAAACTGTTACTTACTTTTTTCAGTTCTTCTTCAGACTTTAGCGAAATGCCAAACTCATCAGCACATACAATACATTGTTGTTCTGCATTGTAGATTGTTCCCGTAAGATATATTATGCTGCCAATTATTTTTTGTAGAGCCAGATTAAATATCAATGTCAACATCAGAACACCTTGACGTAGACATCTATCACCTTTAAAAGGCTTAGTTTTTTAGTTACATATCTTCACTATATGATCCATCCCTGCAATGGCATTTCAATTAATGCCACTACCTTTTTTGGTGGGTGGAATTTCTCTAATGCGAACCTCCTATAATTTTCACATAATGTTTCATTCCTTTTTCCATGTATCAATTTCTAGATGCGTTCGTGTAGCTTTTCACCTCCATATTGAATAATTTCTGCTACAACACCAATCTCTTCTTCTTTGCTGGGCGATTTCAGTTCATGCTCAACTTGTGTAGTTTCTATCTCAACTATTTCTTCTTTTTCTTTGCTAACTCAATTACTCAGTTACTCCTTCCATCTATCTACCACTTCTTTTTTGTTTCCTATTAGTTTACTACCACTTTATGTTTTTTAACATCTTGATACACATTTCATATCGTTTGATTGTTTGGTTTCCTTCAGTCGCCTTCATCATGTTTTCGTTGTATCGTTCTTTTTCTACACCCTCACTTAGCTTTCATTCTATTTTTCTTATGTCTGTTTATATTTAGTTCCGTCTTTTCACTTATCGAATTTTCTCTGGCTATTCTTCTTCTTCCCAAGTTTCTTAGAGGTCAAAATTTTCTTATTTGCTTTTTGATCATACATTCTAACTACTTTTCTTTATGGTTCTCTTTTCTTTTGTTTTTCTCTCTTCCATTTAGGTAAACGATAGTTCTCTGTTCTTTCTTTCTCTTGCTTTTCCGATTTGGTCTCCAAACTATTATTCTTCTATTCCATTTCTATTCTCTCCTTCTGCCTAGTTTTACCTTTCACCTTGCACTCTGCTTTAACCTTCTTTAACTCTTAATTTACTCCAGCTAAATTAACCTTCAAATCCTAGCCTCTCCCTTTACTGTCGTTAAATAGGTGTATTATTATTTTTTTTAATTGATTAGGTAATAATATAAATGCTAGCCTTTTGTAGTTGTTATTCATATGCCACACAATGTGTGACCAACTATTTCAAAATGATCTCATACCGGTTTATGTTTTAACGTGGCTATGATTATCTTGTGGTATTTTAAGAGGCGGTTCAAAAGTGACATCAAGAGTGATGTTTTAGAAAAATGTACAAAATACAAAACTTTTATTAGTGGCACAAATTCCGGTTCTGTTGATATTTTGTTTTTTTTTCGTATAGTTTTTTTCAAAACCTAACGTGGTTACAAAATAATAAACTATTTGAAGTAAAATTGATTGCAAACCAATTAAATTTCCAAACAAATATAAAATAATGTTAGATGATGATTTGCAGTTTATCCATTCGTCACCACACCATACAGGTTTATACTGATCTTCTGGGGCACCATACATAACACTTACATCACAATGCAATACTAAAAATGTACCATACGATTAAATAAATAAATAATTTGAAATTGGTAATAAATAATAAATTTATTTAAGTAATGCAAATTGCACAATTTTTTTTTAAATCACACACTTTAGTTTAGGATCAAACTACCCTTTAGGGATTTTAAAATGTGCATTTGAGATCGGGTGAACTTTTCTATGAATCGACTTGGATTTTAATTACATGCTAACGAATAAAAAATAAACCAATCATTTCCCACTAACATAAAATAGAACATAAAGCAGATTACTTGGAAATAATAAATAATAAGATAAGAAATCCATAACTCAGCCTAAGAATTATTTATACAAAAATCTGCGCTACGAACGAATACGTTTCTAATTCCCAAAACAAAAGTAAGAGAGTGTGTTGAAATCAGATAAGGGACTCAACAATCCATCCAAATTTAATATATGTTAGAATTTCTTGACCTAATTAAACATATCTAATTTAGGATTAAATGTATATAAAGGGATTAATTATTTGAAAGCTACAGAGCGACGAAATGTTAATAATTCAACAAATTAAAATTGCTCTAAGGGTAGAAAATTTAATACATTTTTCAATGCTTTAAATTTTTTAAAACCAATTATTAGGAGTGAATTTATAAACGTTGCTTATAATGGAAAATTAACAAAATAAAATAAAAAAACAAGGGTGTTCAAGCACTCATTCGTGTCTTCATTATCCATTAACATGCAGCTCAAATTCGTGTTCGAAATTCGAACGTTTACTTTAATATACTATAAATCACTGACAGTGTCTAATTTTGATTGCGACCATAGCATATAATCGTTACGTCAAAATTTTGCAATGGTACCAATACCGCATATTCTTTTTTCCTGCATTTTCTTATGTTTGTTGAATATTATGTTTTGTTTTTCACATATTTATATGGTTTATGTTACAATAGTCAAATTGACATGCATATAGTAATGGTCAAAGATGAACGAATTTCATGGCAGTCATGTTTAAATTATTTTTAATAATGATTAAAATAAGTGACAAGAAGGGAAAAAGAAAATTGTGGCATTCCTATTCAACATTAGCATTCAATCAAACGTTGTTTATTTTATTTGTTCAACTTATTAGGTACTACTACTCAATTAATGGTACTTCACTTCCATCATAATAAAAACTCGAACAAATGTTTTGATGTTTTTACTGAAGTACTAAATGCCGTTAACGAAGGAAAATTGAATCAATATTTTGTGCCATCCATTGAAATTATCATAAACTATTTGTATCTCGGGACATCCGGTATAGTACCAAATCAAATTCTTCTAAAACATTTCAAAATAAATTTGTTAGTGTTGTATTAATTTTACGATTAAATTTGTACAAAGCCAACAAACAACAATTTTTGGCCTAAATTATGTAATTCGAACATAATTTGTCCCTATAAAACTCTTTTTAAAATCTTGCTTGAAATATTAGTATATTGAAAAACACTGTCAAAACGAAACATCAATCATATATGGTCCTTCGACCTGGTTATCATTGCGCGTATTTTCGTTAACTAAATAATTATTATTTTACACAGTCACTTATATAAATAATAAGTTTTCTATACAATGGAAAATAATTGAAATATGTATGTTCTTGGTAAGTATACTGTAGATATAAAAATGGAACGTAGGTACCTCTTAAATATAGATTTATACATTTTACGAATTAACTAAATCGAATATAATACGTTTATCAAGGCACCGTTTTTAAAAGCTTAAATTAAACCAATTTTTACATTTAAAGTAACTGATTGCATAAAACGTTATTATAACACGCATTTGGTCGTATTACTAAAATTAACTTACAAGCCTGATTTTTACAGATTAAGTGCTCCATACTTTTTCCAAAATTGTCAAAATTTATTTGTAACAATCAGCTGATTTATATTCCAATTACAAAACAATTTATAAACAAAATTTTTAAAATTGAAGGGTATAATATATTATCTTACTAATAATACGGTTTGGAATAAATCTATCTATATCCATCAATCACTTTTGTTGAAAATAGATTCCTATGCCAATTTTCTTTTGATTTCGAACGAAACCTATGCAAATATAAACCTCAATAATATATATATACATAAAATAGAACTAAATACATTTTCTTTTTCTTTTTAAAGATAATCAGTTTCTGATTTTAAAAGATTTTCCGGAGTTTTTATCATTTCCCAATTTTATTTTGAAAAGAATTGCAAATAGTTTATTTTTTAAATTATATATGGTAAACTTAAAATGTCCTTTGAGTGCAACATAATAGTGTTACAAATTTTATTAATTCAATCATGTTGAAATATCTACTTTCTATTTAACTCAGAGTTGTCTCTACCCGTTTTGTGTTTTTGTAAATCAGAAACATGCAATAAAGATGTCATTTCGTTTCTTCAACATCTACCGAATGCACGTACTAAAAAATTAGAAAATGGCCTATAGCAAAATTATTATCCGTTTAATAAAACAATGAACTCACGAAATATTAAATTCACTTTTACATTATACGTAATTAATATTATTTTTTAAAAACAGTGTAACAGTTTTTTTTACCTCATGCGTTAACCGGATATTACAAATGCACGATACTTCCTCTCGCTCTCGTACCTCTTCCATTCATTGAAAACGACGTCTTTCCGACAATGTTTTTTTTATAAATTCCGAAAGCAAAACCGTCTAAAAGTAGGTCAAAGCACAAAAAAAAAATTTTGAATATCGGTTTTATTACTTTTTTGACTTTAAAATATTTACGATTTTATCGCCGCCCTAAACATCGTCGTTTTACGCGGCATTTTACAAAAAAACCAAGCACAAATCGGTACGCCCTTGAAAATGATGGGCATTTTTGGAAAATTTTCAAAACGAGCCAAAATTTTCAAAATTATTATTTTTTATATTCTAATCGAGATCAAATAGACCAACGCGCCAATTTTGTTCGAGCAGCAGGCCGGCAATAAAATTCCACCTCTAATTTTGGGGGCTAATATCCTTAGAATTATCAAAAAATAAAACGCCAGCGATAAGCACATGCAAAATCTTCACCGATAAAAACGTAAATTAAAAGGCGTAAGTTATTGCCAGAGCGCGTACGAAGTACCTAGAGTGTAACACAAAAACGTAAAAAAAACTTCAAAGCAGCGTAACTGGATAACCGTTTGAGATAACATGTATAAGAGGATGAGAGAAAACATTTCAAAATTTAGTCTGCTCGGCCGAGAAGTTCCAAAAAACAGTTAATGCACATAAACACATTTCGGCTACCCTTTGACGTAGAAACAATTAAAAACGAAGGAAATTATAATTTTGCCAAAAAACTCTTTTACGCTCGCCAATAATGCCGGGAAATAATTGGTTTTTTATAAATGGGAAAAAAGTGCAAATAAATTCCTACGCATGCACTTCCGATGTATTAAGAGTCGTAATAATACTGAGGGAGCTCCCTGAGCCCTTTAGTGATGTTGAGGTAGAGTCGGCCGTCGGGTTAACAAGGGTGGGAAAGGCCCTGAGATCCCATTATTGCTAAACATGTATGTACGGAACTCCGGGACTATTCCAGAATGCTGCTCAACTCCCAGCTGACAATGGGGATTTTCTCTAAACCCTGAAGGCATAATGAAGATCTTGAAAAAACCTGGGAAGGGTAGAGCGAACTCATATTACCCGATCTGCTTGATCAGTGTTTTCGGAAAGATTTACAAACGGTTATTGGTTGATTATTGGCACAGATTGTTGTGATACGTAAATGAAACTTGGTTCCAATTCCCGTCAATTATCCCCCCTCTGTATCGAGACATGAAAAACCACAAAACGCTTAGCGTTCGATAGAAAGGTAAACATATGCTCGACGAAATCGTATATACAAATACTCGGTGAGTCTCGTTTTGCAACATGATGGGGTCCATGATTAAGAGTCGTACAGAGCTGATGGACCGGTAGACATAAGTAGCCTCGATCAAGCTAGTTCTTACCTTTATGAATAGCCACTAAAAACGTGGACCGGTCCCCAGTGCCGCAACTGTGATGAGACGACGTCCTGAGGCCAGCTGAGTGCTGACAGACCCTTGCCTCACATAGTCAGGGTGGTAACCTCCGGAAATAGCAATTGGTCTTAACAAACCGGGACATTTGATCATAAGTTGAAATTAAGTTAAACCTAACTAGGATCCTAGTTTCAGGGTTCGCGAATTATTTGCGTATCTTAGAAGTTTTGTGTGTTGTTAATGGCACCTCCTGTGATGGTTGGCTTTTCCGTACACTCATTATAAAACAAAGCGGCAATTCCGTTTCTAATGACACCCTGAGTTATGCACGGATATGAATGGTGGATACACAACACCAAACCAAGTATATTACAGTATTACTTGTGACACCGCCACCTATGGTTCCAAAATTGGAATTGGTAATAGTCAAGCTGATTAATTGGGTTAGCGGGCTGTGCGAATTCTAATTACATATCGATAGAGTATGAAACCAAAAGCGCTTTGATTGCTGCCGTGCCACACAGTCGACACTTCCAGGAGCTTTTGTTACAGAGGGGTTTTAAGAACGAGGACTTAAGAATTGTTGTTTCTTGGTTACTGATCCACTTAAGCATCTCGATCTGAAGTTACCAATCTAGACCTAGTGGTCTTTCAATGTTAGCAAATTTTAGGCTGGAGTTATTTGTAGAACGGCAACCTCTAATGTTAGAACCTGTAGAGTAGTCTCCCCACTTCTTGTCCAACTCTTTCATCAACGTAGCCCTAAGGCCTCTGTGCACATTACCGTCGGTAGTCTCAGCAAAGAAGTAGATAGATTCGGACCGTGGTGCACTTGGCCGTTGGTCACCCGGCTTACGTGCAAGTTGGGACATGGGCTCCTAGGGTCTTTGAAGGCTTCTTGACGTTTAGTCTATTGCAGCACTTTCTCATGACACCTATCACATACCTGTCAGTTGTCGCCGTGTTCTGTCTTAAGTGGCGTTCTGCGTCGCCGGATATGCGGTCTGGTCACACGAGTATTGGCTGAATCTATTTCCAGATAAGTCCTGGTACTGTGTGATCCAAAACCTGTTAGAACTATAAGTTGTTGGCAACCCAACTGGGTTAAGCATACTATCAGCTGACCAGACGACCAGGATTGAATTTGTAGTGGCAGTTGGTATTGCGACTTACAGTTAGACGTCTGTGGAAGTCAGCTCTGAGCGCTTGACTTTGTCCGAGCGATAGCCAACACGTGAGGACGTTCACTGTTCAAACGCATAAGGAGAAAAAAACGCTAGAGATTTCAAAATCTAAAAGACTATTTTGGGTTTGGTTTTACTTTAAAAAGAAGAAAAAACTATTTATAGTTTTATCTACTGTTCAGAAATAAAAAACACTAATCTGTATTTTTTAAGAATGTAAAAAAAATACTTATTGGTGTTATTTTTCGTCTTCTTTAATTTGTACTTTTTTTTAATTTTTGTTGTAAAAAATATCAAAGTAAGTGGTAAAGAATGAAATAAGTTTCTTACTCTTTCTCTCTTTTTTTTAATTGCGTTTTCTTTTGTTTTTTTCTTTTTTTTATATATTATAAAAGAAGTACTATTAGATCAAAATAAAAAGCGAGAAATGGAGACTTACTCATTATGAGCAGAATATCATAAACATTCATAAATTCCAAGGACCTATTTTTTTTGTATACGCATTAACTTTGTTTGACTCTAATAATTGTTCCCACAAAATTGACATTAGTATTAATTAATCAGAAAAAATAAACCTATGCAATTTTGTACTCAGCATCTTACAAATAAGATAGAAAAATTTTAACACCCCTTTTTTTCCTATTTTCCGATGAATTCGATTTAGTACGTAATCATAAAGCAAAAAAAACTTTTTGTCCGATGGCCAGCCGGCTGGCCGCCCGTCTGTATGTAAACAAGATATCAAGAAAACCACTCTTCTTGTTTTTATGAATCTTTGCGCGTAGGTCTTAATTGTAATTCTGCAGATGCGATTAGATTTTAGACCTAATTTATTTAGCCAAAAAGGACGTTAACCTACACAGATTTTCGAATATTTTAATATTTTGCTCATTTTTGCTTCAACTAAAAGTTGTTTGTAATTTAATTACAACTTTTGTTTAAACTAGTTTTTATCCGATAAGTAATTGCTCAGATATTACAATCACGTGACACTAATTGTTGCATCAATATCTCCACCGATATCAATTATACAAAAAAACTTGATGGGGAGAGGTTGTTGGAAATTTTATTATCTGTAGCTTTTGTTTGAACAATTTTTTTCTAAAACACAATTTTATTTTTGATTTGTGAGAGTGAACATTTTCAACTTGGGCGTTTTGAGCAGAAAATTGTTTCAAATTTTTTCATAAATAATCCGAGTTACCGCCATGCTGAAAGAGGCTCATATTGTTTATGGAACAAGTCCAAACAATTTCTACTCTTTGTAATACAAGAAGGTACTTTGCAAGAACTACACATCCATTCTGTTCTTATTTGTTTGTCTTTGTTTCAGCAAAACCCACATCGTCTTCGGGTAGTTCTCGTGGGTTGATGTCTAAGATTTTGCTTTCGAATTTGTTTGGAAACGTAACGTTTGTGCCTTTTTATTTCTAGCACTACGGGCGATTGAGATTTGGATTGTTTTACTTTTTGAGGACCAGCAGTAAGAGTTTCAGGAACAAGTTCTTTTATTAACTCCTTCGAAAATTTTCAGTTTCATTTTTGGCGACTGGAGCTTTGTGTAAGGTATTCAGGAAGTGAAAAAATATCCTGTGTCACCACTTGTGGGTTTTCCGATCAATTTCGTATGCTGATTTTAGCTGATCTAATTTATCAATGCCGTTCATATTTTGGTTGTTGTTGTGTAACAGTATAGGACATAGAACATCTTCTTGTTGTCCTTGTTTGTTTCTTCTTTTAACAACCGTGGTTAACGTGGGGTCATAATAATTTGAGACTGAATATACGCTTTGTTTGTCCATCCTCTTCATGGCTGATGGTAATTACTGTCAGAATAATCATACTCATCACGATGCAACTCTTTGTAAAAGTCCTTTCTGGACTTATTTATTGTTTCACAAGCATGTATTCCCTTTTCCCTTCAATCTTCCATCAACGGAAGGCTGGTAAAATAATTATCAAAGAGTTTTCGATGTGTGCCTTCTATACAATCGCATAATTGCTCGCCAACTCTTGCGTCTAAATTCTTAATTATTTTCTGCAGTATTGCCTCATTTTCAGATTAATCGCTAATACCCAAACCTTGTAACCCTTTTTAATTGACTTTTTGGGCACATATTGCTTTAATGATAATCTGCCTTTAAATTTGATCATAGATTCATCAATGATCATGATTTCACTTGGTTTGAAACATTTTAAAAACTTAAAGATAGGAAAGGCTGTTTTTCGTTAAGATGCAGGTCAATCAGCAACCAACGAAAACAATTTACGTCCATTATAGAACTTATATAATAGTTATGTAAATCAGGTGCTGCCGACCAATAGCATCCATAGCTATAAGAACGTTTGATTCCCATAAGGAAATTGATACCAAGAAACGCACGTATTTCTTTGCTGAAGTGAGTTTGTAACTGTGTCCAGATTTTGCTTCTGTCATTGGCAACGGTGGGACAACGCTATTTCTTTTATTCCACCTTGATGGAATTCGTTGCGATTACTCAACGGTAGATGGACCAGGTCAATTATTTCTTCTAACTTGACTTAGGGGTAGGTCATCATCAGAATCCGCCGGTAAATTGCAAACATAATCTTCTATTATAATGTCATTATTATTGTCTAAATTTGGAATGACACCCTCTTCAGATTCTATGTCATCATCGTCATCGTCAGTATTGGACCCATTTTTTTTATGGCTTTAAACATTGTTCATTTGGCCATAAATCAAAGATTTAGAAGGTGTGATATTATTGAGTAATCTAATCAATTTTTAATGCACATCGGCAAAGGAAGTAATAAATTTCTTTGTAAACATTATCATTATTTAAGCACATCAAAGTCGAGACACTGCTAGAAAGATCTACGTGGAGATTAGTAAGAGACTCAATAAAGGATATTCTAACATTATCATACAAAGGGCAATTAAATAAAATGTGGTTCATGTCTGCGTTTTCATTTCCACAAGAATAAGAAGGATCATTTTTACATCCAACTTTAAACAGGTGAGAAGATGTGTGTAAAGATGGTGAGTTACGTCGAAACCAAAACTTATGTACAAGGTTGGCCAGCCCAAGCTCCAATAAGCTTTTGGCTAAGGGCTTGTTAGATTTAGTTTCTATTTTTAAAAGTTGTATTGTCGCAAGTAGGGTCCAAAACGTCTTAGTTTTTAAGATACAAGGTGTTAAATTGGAAGAGGTGATGGCGGTTTTTTGGAAATATTTTCGAAACACGTAAATATTTTTAATTAAAAGTTTTTACAGTTACTAAACTTCTTGGGCTCTATTTAATGAGCTAAAACTTAGTATTGGATTGTCTTCAGGGGTGGGTAACACAAGAGGGGCGTGGGAAAATTTTGCCCCAAATTTTTTGTATGTCGAATTTTTGTAGTTTTGACTGCAGAATTTGAACATCTGAAGGTTTTTACGTAATTAAGGTACCCTTGTCGCACTTCGCTAGAAAAATACAAAAATAAAATCAAAAATACTTTTGAAAATTTCATTGCAAATTATTTTTTTATTATTTTGTATGTTTACAATCGATATGCAGTTAATAATTAGTAAGCCTTAAAAGTTAATGGCGCGTTTTATTTGTTTGTGTTACTGTGTAAACAAAAATTATATGTCAATTATTCGACAGCTTTTTAGCTCATTAAATAGAGTCAAAAAGTTTAGTAACTGTACCAACTTTTAATTAAAAATATTTACGTGTTTAGAAAATATTTCCAAAAACCGCCATCACTTCTTCAAATTTAACACCCTGTATCTTAAAAACTAAGACGTTTTGGACCTTAGTTTATATAAACATTTATTCTTATTTTGGGCAGCAGAATACGTGGTTAAAATATTGACGTCTAATTTCGGGACACTCTGTATATACGGTACTCTCAAAAAACTTTTGTTCTCTTAAAAAAATCAATTTATACATCTTCTACAGTGTACTTACCTTTACAAGAGTCCAATTTCTCTAAAAACATTAAGTAAACCAAAAAATAGCAACGTCATTTGACAATATTAACTGCCGCCACTACTGCCAAGAGCCTGAATCAAATGAATAAATTTATTTATGCGAATATTGAAAACCGGTCCCGCCATCTCTAGGAGAAAATCAATACACAAAGTGTGTAACCATGCTGGGTACGTTCCAGCTCATAGATACTTAAATTCAAATACACTATTTGAACCATCATGCATCCACGATTCTAAAAGTAGTGGGGTAAAGGTTGTACCATTACGTCTGAGAGAGTTAAGCAGCGAGTTATTTTTAGATTTATGCAAACCTGTTTTTTACCTGGGAGAGAAACAACGGTTTCTCTCCTTTGTATTTTAGTTAGTGCCCTAAGCGACTTGCAGTCAAGCAATCCTACAGAAAATAAAGTTTTAATGTGAGATGAAACATCCACTATTTTAATAGAAAAGTAGAAAACTGATAATATTTCGAAAAATAACGATTTTTGGAATAAACAACCCCACACCATTTTTTCTTATTTTTTAATGATAAATTAGTTCTAGTAATAAAAACATGGGGTTTCCATTTCAAAAAAGCAAGTTTAAGCCGTTTTTCATATGGGTTTTTGTACACCTTTTTCAAACACTCTGTATCAATAAATTCAGTTATATCATTCAAAGTATACCTTCTTCTATGAGAAAAAAAATTCAAAGCACATAATTATGTGTTGTATATGAGAAAAAGTTACATTATTTTCTGGCCCGAAAACTTAAATTTTGAAATAAAAGTTCAAATATCTGAAGAACTGTTGAATTTAAATGTATAATGTCATTCACAAAAAGTATTCATAATTTTATACAGAATAAGGAAGTTGACATCTACTTCCGGTATAACTGAAAGAGCCGCCATCTTGAAAATATTTTAGCCAAGTGTCCCTTAATAATAAGCACAGTACTAAATTTTAAAATTATTGGTGCCACTGGTTCCCGAAATATTTCTAATTGACGGTTTAGCACCATGTATAATAGTGCAGATTAGATTTTGAGTTTAATCATTCAAACCAAAATGGCCGTTAACCTATATAGATTTTAAAATCTTAAAATATTTTCAAAAATATTTATTTTTCACATTTTTATGCTTTTTTTCAGCGTATTCATTCCTTCTCTACGTTTTTTGACTTTTACTAGTATCAGGGTGTTGTGGAATTCTGCCAGAAACGCTTGTTGTAATATTAAATCCTAAAGTCAAATATGTTTGAAATTTTTTTTATATGTTTTTTAAAGAAGAAGATTAATTATTTTTTTTTACAAGTGACACAAAAAATCGGTTGCTAGACACCTTTTAATTTTAATAGGAAGATCTTCCGCGTAGCAGTTTTTATTTTTCTTAGTCCAATAGATTTAAGTTTGATTATTTTAAGACAAATTTCATTTTTGTTTATGAATTTTTTGTACTCGCCGCTTGGGAAATGACATTTGAAATAAGTGTGTAGCCAATCAGGAAGCTATTTTTCCCGCATCAGTTCGGGATAAATTACAAAAACACTGGCATTCACAGACATTGAAAACATTGAAAAAAATATTGTACAAACCTCTTGCGTGAAGATTATTCTAGCATTCGCGCTATTTAAGAAAAAGTTTTTCCCGAACTTGGTTTGTAAATAACTATTATACCTTGACAATAAATAACTATTATAAAATGCGCAATACAAATTTTTGTAGGAAATTAACTGCTCTATAAAAATTGTGTCTTATGTTTTAGCGATTCAATTAAGCGTTCAAAATATATTCATCATCAAACTACATTAATCAGCATTTGCAGGAATCCTTACTTCGAGCCCTAGATGATATCTCAAATCCTGTAGAGTATTGGCTGGAATTATTATACGCAATTAAGACGGCCAAATCTAAGTATGTGGCTCTTAAAGTAATTAAATCTGAAAAGCACTAGCCATGCATAACATCTGAACTTAAATAACAAATACGAAGAAAATGTAAATTGTGGGACAATTACAGAACCGAGAAAACATCACAAGCTTTCAACAACTGTAAAAGTTACGCTAACAATTTAAACGCTGAGTTAAGAAAAGCTCAAACAGTATATGAAAAAAATATTGTAGACTCAGGACCAAAACAGTTTTATAGATAACTAAGAAAAATCTTACATCCAAGGTATCTAAAATCACCCTTTGTTCGTCAGATGGTGTTCTACATTATGATCTCACTATTACTAGTGAAATACTTGCACAACAATTCCAAAGCGTGTTTCTGGAAGATCGTTACCACTACCGGTGATGAATAGAATAACAAAAGTGCACAACTCCTTAACATATATAGAGATTACAAAAGATATTTTTGCCAAACAATTAGTCAATATGAAGGTAAACTCCAGTCCAGGTCCAGATAACATATCTCCTAACATTTTAAAAAACAGTGCTAGAAGTTTAGCCAAATCTTTCAATCAAGACTTGCTACCTCCAGAATGGAAACAGTCAATTATTATACCTATTTTCAAGAAAGGAAACAAACTTTCACCTAATACTATCGACCAGTAAGTCTCACTTCTGTTATCTGCAAATGTATGGAGAAAATTATTGCTAAAGACTTACAACATTTCTAATATCGAACTCGGTCATTCCTAACTGTCAACATGGCTTTTTTCCCAGGTAGATCAGTTCTCTCAAATTTGCTGCTAAATTTAGATTCATGGACTAAAGCTATCGATCTTAGAATTCCAGTAGATTTTGAAAAAGCATTCGATAGAGTTCCGCATCAAAGATTACTGTTAAATTTGATAATATTAATTTTTTATTTCTTTTAAGAGAGACGGGTAATAGAAATAAAAAACTAACTTATTTCAAACTAGTTTTTTTTTAACAATTGTAAAACGTGTTTTCTTCATCAGGCTTCTGAGGTGAAGAAAAAATAATATATACAACCATAATGACAATGTTTTAAAATATAACAACAAACTTATAAAACTAATACTTACTTATTGAACATAAAATAAGCGTGTCCAAATATTAAGAACGAAGTGTTTATCGTCAAAACAAATTAAAATTAACACAACTATAATAAATTATTAAAATAACGAATTCAACAATTAACTAACACGGCAATACATGTAACAAACAACTAACATGTTAACGTATAAATACTTATACAATTGATATCAACATATGTAAACATGATATACTAATCAGTAATAATTTAAATTGCTGGACTATCTAACAAAATAATAATATAGGTAAAAGCTATTACACTCTTAATCTTATAATCTTTATTTGGTTTTAATTTTACTAATTATGTTTTTATAGCTACTGTTCAAATTTTGTGTATCCGTTCTAAAGTTTGTTATTTTTGTGTATGTTAATATAAATCATTTCTGATATTAATCTTTTATTTAGATTACTTTCTATGTCTAATATGATTCGATACGTAAAATTAAAAATATGACCAGTATCTATATGGTGTACGGCTAGTACTGTGATATCACTCTTTTTTACAATCGTAACTATGATTTTTTATTCTGTTTATGAGTTTTTGTTTAGTTTGGCCCACATAATATCCATTACATCCTAAACAATAAATTTTGTACACAATTTTGATTTTCTGTAAGGTGTGCTTTATCTTTTAATTTTAAGTAGCAATTATTATAGATGGTGTTAATATTGTACATGATGATTTTTATTTTTTAGCATACTAATTAATTTTTGACTAAGACCTGGAATATTTATTATTTTCTAAATTGAATGTTATGATCACTATCAATAAGAGAAGGATTAGGATTCATTATAGTATTAGTCATAGTGTTAGGATTGGCTGTATTCCTATGGATCGGAGGTGGTGGAGTAATATTACATAAGATTTTACAGGCTGATTGTTTCGGGTAATTATTATTTAATAAAATCGTCATTAGTAATTTTAAGTTTTTTTCTCTTAATTGTATAGTGCATAAATTATTGATTTTGTTGTTCATAGAATTAATAATATTCAATTTTTGATGAAAAAAGTGCCTTGAGTAATAATTTATAATTCGGTTGGAAGCTATTGGTTTTGTGTAGTAATCGATAAGGATAATGTTATTTATTGGATCTCTTATTAATTCGATGTCAAGAAAAGGTATTTTATTGTTATTTTCTTGTTCTACTGTAAATTTTATATTATGGTCATAGTTATTCAGTACTGATAAAGTTGTATTTATACTCTCACTAGGAATACACGCGATCACATCATCTACATAAACGTATAAAAACATAGGAAAATAATCCAGCAATTTAATAGATTCTGTGAGTAAATCATGCATCACCATATTAGCCATAATAGGTGATGCAGGATTAATATTTGGACACGCTTATTTTATGTTCAATAAGTAAGTATTAGTTTTATATAAGTTTGTTGTTATATTTTAAAACATTGTCATTATGGTTGTATATATTATTTTCTCTTCACCTCAGAAGCCTGATGAAGAAAACACGTTTTACAATTATTAAAAAAACTAGTTTTGAAACGTCGCTAAATATTGGAAGTTTGAAATAAGTTAGTTTATCATTTCTATTACCCGTCTCTCCTAAAAGAAGCTAAATTAATATTATCAAATTCAGTCACATTTTAGAGAAGAAATAATCGACTAATTAAATTACTGTTAAAACTTGAGCATTATGGTGTTAGGGGAAACTTGCTAAAATGGATTAAATCGTTTCTGTCAAATAGAACATTTCAAGTACGAGTAAGTGATTCTCTTTCGCGATCCTATCCAGTGAAAAGTGAAGTGCCACAAGGATCAGTTCTTGGTCCGATTTTGTTCCTAGTGCACGTAGCAGATTTAACTTCAGGTATTGAATCAAATTCTAGTGTGTTCGCTGATGATACTTAGATTGACAACAATGCTTTGCAGAAATCGGCCATTATACAGTCAGATCTTAATAAAATAGACTCTAGGTCGAAAACATGGATGCTAACACTTAACATAAACAAATGTACCATCTTACATATTGGCACAAATAATCCCATGATAGACTACACTCTATAAGAAAGATCGTTAAAGAAAGTTTTTGAACATACCGATCTCGGCATACTTATTAGCAACGATTTGAAATGGTCATCCCACATCGCACACCTTGTTAAAAAAGCTAATTCATTGTTGTATATGATTAAGATAAACGTCAAATGCCTAAAACAGAAAGTGTTCATAAAGCTATACTAAAATTATGTGCGACCCATATTAGAATTTAGTACTAGTGCCTGGAACCCTTATTTAAATAAAGATATAGAAATTCTGGAAAAGGTACAACGTAGAGCCACAAAACTAGTTTTTGAATACAAACATTTACCGTATCATCAACGACTCTTGCAAGTCAAATTACCAACTCTGAAAGAAAGGCGTGATCGTGGAGATTTAATTGAGATTTATAAGATAATGCAAAATCACTATAACTGTCCGCTACGTGATATGTTTGTGTTTAGTGAAAATGTTTTTGTTGTTCGTGTGTGTAATCCTTGGAATTCCCTCACAAATAAAACTGTTAATGCTGAATCATTAAATACATTAAAAAATCAAATAGACGTAGTATTAGGTTTAAGCTAAGTAGTGCAAATTGGTTTACTTCATAAGTTCCTAAATTTTTAAATAAATTATTGCTTAAGTTAATTATGTACACTCATGAGATTTAAAACTTGGACACCACAGTTTCTGTAAACAAAAGTTTGCACATTGTGAAGCGGGCTTAAGGGTATCATTTACAATTCTAGCAGCAGGTAGTCTCAGCAGGGGTTATCTTATAGAAGGACTGTAGAATGAATCATTACACTAAGCACGTTTTAGAAAATAGGTAATTTACGTTGCTTACTTAATTTTTTCTTTAAAGAATATATTTGAAGGTATCGCTAATTAAACACCATAGCTCGATTAATTATCGAATCAAAATTTTGTTTAGGAAATGTTTACAAAATAAAATTAGAAATAATTTTGATTTAAAAACGTCTACAAGCAATAACTTTTAAATTAAATCAAAAACTAAACATGGTTATTTGGGTTGACTGATTATTACTTATTTTTAAATAAATCTAACCTACTAATTATTGTAAGTTATTAAAAAAAATCATTAAACTCTCTATTCATAATATTTAGTCCTTACAAAATGTATATTTTATGACGTTTCATTTTTTCTGTAGTTAAGTGAAAATAAAAACTAAGGCAATTCTTATTGTCAACGTATATATTTAGTTTTTGACAAGAATTTATTACATAATTATAATTAAGATACCAAGTTATAGTTTAAAATTAAATGAAAACTTTTTTTAAATAAAGGTATTACTATATAAATAAATATAAGAAATCAATAATGGGTGTGACCTCCATTATTATTGATACATTCTTGGAGGCGTCTGCTCATTGAGGCTATCAAGGTATCAATATAATTAATATTAATCGTTTCCCATGCGGTATCAATGGATGCAATTAGTGCATTACGGTTTACTGGTATAAAATTTGGCCCTTGTGTTAAAATCAGGGCTTTTGCTGGCCAGGGTAACAGCTCCAAGTTATTTGCTTGTATCCAGTTGCGCACAACCTGCGAAGTACAGGGTCATCATATCCCGATAGTTAATTATCGAATGTTCCAAGAAAATATGTGTAAATAGTAAATCGAATCTACTAACGTAACGTTAAGTCGTTAATTATAGTTACATAACTCTCCTTTCATAAGATATAGTTCATATTAATATGCTTATTGTAAAGCTTCGTACACACCTGAACAACAAACCGAGGAACAAACAGAACAACGAACCGAACGGCAATCGGAACATTAATTTGGACGGTGCTACGTACGAATTTTAGAACAGATTCGCAAGTCCTGATTGTTCCACGAACGGTTTGCGGCGGTTTTTCTCCGACATCAAAGAAAATGCGCGCGAATGCGTTTGCAGGTTTGGACGAATCTAAACAAAACGGCGAACAAACTTATGCGGGAGAATTAAATTATTTATTTTGTCCTCCCTTTTTGGGTTTTGTTGTGTTTTAGGTAATATTATGGAGTTGACAGAAGAAAAATGTTTTAACGATTAATATTAATTATATTGATACCTTGATAGCGTCAATGAGCAGACGCCTCAAGAATGTATCAATAATAATGGAGGTCACACCCATTATTGATTTCTTATATTTATTTATATAGTAATACCTTTATTTAAAAAGAAACGTTTTCATTTAAATTATAATTATGTAATAAATTCTTGTCAAAAACTAAATATATACGTTGACAATAAGAATTGCCTTAGTTTTTATTTTCACTTTTTATATTAACTACAGAAAAAAATACGTCATTCAATATACATTTTGTAAGGACTAAATATTATGAATAGAGAGTTTAATGATTTTTTTAATAACTTACAATAATTAGTAGGTTAGATTTATTTAAAAATAAATAATAATCAGTCAACCCAAATAACCATGTTTAGTTTTTTAATTTAATTTAAAAGTTATTGCTTGTGGACGTATTTTTAAATCAAAATTATTTCTAATTTTATTTTGTAAACATTTCCTAAACAAAATTTTGATTCGATAATTAATCGAGCTATGGTGTTTAATTAGCGATACCTTCAAATATATTCTTTAAAGAAAAATATTAAGTAAGCAACGTAAATTATCTATTTTCTAAAACGTGGTTAGTGTAATGATTCATTCTACAGTCCTTCTATATGATAAACCCTGCTGAGACTACCTGCTGTTAGAATTGTAAATGATACCCTTAAGCCCGCTTCACAATGTGCAAACTTTTGTTTACAGAAATTGTGGTGTCCAAGTTTTAAATTTCATGAGTCTACAGGTATGTTCTGTAATTCTATAGTCATTTGCTTTGCGCGAGATAATCGGCTAAACCGCCTCTCGCTTGAATATATAATAATAATATAAAAACTGTTTAAATCAGTTCACATGAAAATTTGATGATCAATATCTTTTGAACGCTAATTGAACCGGTAATACCTAAGACACCATTTTTATAGATCAGTTAATTTCCTACAAAAATTTGTATTGCACATTTTATAATAGTTATTTATTGTCGAGCTATAAAATTCATAAACAAAAATGAAATTTGTCTTAAAATAATCAAACTTAAATCTTTAATATCTTTCAAATGGTGAGGTTTACGGAAAAAGTATAAGATACCTTTTTTGTAGGGCATTAAATTTCCTACAAAATTTTCCTAGAACATTTTTCTGTACAATTAATTAATTAATTTTTCTATTGGACTGAGAAAAAAATAAAAATTGCCATGCGGAGAATCTTTCTATTAAAATTAAGAGCTCATATTTGGTAATAATTTTTCTGTCTGGCAACACATTTTTCCGTGTTACTTGTAAAAAAATAATTGATTTTTTGACCCACCCTACGGTATACGTTAGTTCGTTTTAACGTTAACCAATTCAAGTTAACCAGTGCTAATTACAAATTCGCGAACAGGACACATTCGTATTTCGCCCAATTAGTTATAATTACAAGATTTTGTATTTGTAATTGTTTTTTTCTAGCCCACTTGTAATGTAAATAAAAACTTATGTAAACATGCCAATAAAAAATAAAATTATAAAACAAATATTTGTAATTTCAAATTAATAAAACTCAAGTTTTCTCCGAATACAAAGGATTTTAAAGGTATGTATGTTCTAAAAAAAAGTAAATTTGGTATATAAACTGTAAATATAACAAAGCTTTACGAAAAGTTTTAATATACTCAAAAAGCAAATTGCTAAATTTATATCCTCTAACAAAAAAAAAACAACAATTTTTAGTTAGGCATTTAAAAGTTAAAACCATGCGCAATTCTATTTAGCTTTAAAGGTTTTTAGGGCGGGCACGCCGAAAGCAGTGTCAACGCAAATTTAATTAAAGCCGAAAAGAATCTGTCAAACATTTTATCCGTAGATAGTTTTATAATTGAATATAATTTTATTCGTAGTAGGCAAGAGAAAGATGCTGCGTTCCATTAGCGTTAATAAAGTCCACCTGCTCAATTTAAAATCCAAATCGTTAAAGACAATCAAAAAATGTTGTGTGGATTCTTTTTGGGCAGGTGTAAGCGGTCCATCGAAACGGACAGGTGAATCACGAGATAAAATTCTTTTCATTCACCTGCTTGTAATTTTGAACGATAGCTCGTCTTTAAATTTGAGTAATCACGTAATGACGTGATTTAAATTTTTACATTTTAAATTTTTATTTGATTTTTTTTAACTGTTTAGAGCGTAAGCCTTGTGCGGTGTGTGTGTTTTTTTTTGTATATTTTTGGTTGTTTTTATGTGTAGTTTGCTGAACTAGGTCATGGTGTAACCTATTGCTACGTTTTATATATTCGGTATAAAGATAACATTTATGAACGTATAAAATCCAGTAAAATTTTGGCAGCGTGTATCGAACTATATTATGGATTACAGCAGGATTCTTCCATCTCAGTTACGAGAAAAAGCTAAACTTGCATAAAATATTCTTGTAGTTAATTAAACGAACTAACACAAACGATTAACCACACAACTTACAGTCATTTCAGTTTTTTTCACGTTGTGTTGTAATTACACTTCGTAAATTACCCCTATAATAAATAAAATAAACTTATCCAAATCATAAAATACCGTTTTTCCTTTATTATCGGTTGGTTTTCAAGCATTTTCTAGAACGAATATTGATTTTTAAATTAAACATGGAAATTACCTTAAACTGTGTAGGACTTGAGTTAATTTTTTAATTAAACTTTTTTTATTAGTGTTTTTACTTTAAACTTTTCTAAATACTTTTTTTTCTAAAACCCTTTAAATTATTTCAAATGTTAAAATAAAATGATTATATTAGCGAAACTTTTAATTATGAACGAATACGTATAAAAATTAATTTTAAAATTTTAACGCTTGTCGGTTCTGTTAAGCTAATATTATCATTATCGGTTTTCCTTCTTATCACTAATCAAAAATGACTAAAATGAATATCCTTCAAACTTTATAATGTAGTGTTGATTTTGTGACAAATTTGCTTATGACAGCTTATATAATCCATTAAACTGTATTTTAAAATGAGCTAAAAGATATTTGATTCCCGCTTTTTCATACTGCAGATTTTTATAAATTATTTTAACCGTGAGGTAGCGTCTACTTCGACACTCGCTTATAAAACAGCCGCAAGATGCATTGAAATTTCTAGTGATTCTTATGTTTGAGCTACCCTACACTGACGAGCTCCAAATAAAGCGAAACACGGGTATGTAAGTGCCGTTCATCCGTCTTTCTTTCTTGAATTTTGGCTAATAGATTTCGGTTTCGTGCAGTTTTTCCCCAGGTATTTAGGCAACTAAATGTTAGTGTCGGAATTTCGATCTGGAGGTTGGTCGTAAATTGACTTTCTTCTTAAGTAGAATTCGATTTTTAGAACGTCCGTTTCTTTTATTTTGACTCCCTTTTTGCGTTTATTCATTATTCCATTTCCGGATTATTTGTCGTGGCGTAGACGGTTGTACACGTCGTCTTCATTATTACTGATGGTGAAGTACTTTCTTTTATTAAATAAAACCCTCTAACTATTTATTTACTTGGTTGGTTGGTGAGTTGCTTTATCATTTACAAGCTGTAATAAGTAAATCTGAATTATGCACAATGTTGAATGCCGTAAGTGAAACGTATTTTTCTTATCTATGCAAGTGTCATTTTGGTATCCTTTTTAGAAATTCTACCGGAGCGACCAACGATTGAATAACTATTAGCTCTTAAATGGTAGCAAAACTAGCCAGTCTATGAGTTGCGTTCCATTCTTTACTTGTACTGCTTGTGTTACTTATCACAACCATCTTTTTTGTGGTAAACTTTTTGATCGCTAGACCTATCGAACACTTTCACGGTTCAGTAGTTATAATTAGAGAAACCAACCTAACTTGTTTGAAATTAAATTCGTACTAGAATAATTATAATACTTAATTTAAACTGTTAAACTAATACTATCCAAGTTATTCTTACTTGCTATACATTTATGCGCTATGTATTTTTGTCTGTGACACAAGTGGTATCGTTAACTGTTTGTTTCTTTGTGTCTTAAGTCTCTACAGCTTGGCACTGATAACTACAATTGTAGGGTGACACCCTTTCGTTTTGAAGCATCTTCTCTACTTCTATATCGCTAAAAATAGCTCACGACCTCTCACCAACAGTAGCTATTGGGTGGTGCTTCGAAAACACTAAATTCCTTTTAATCTAAATTTTTAAAATGAGAAACTATAACAGAATTCACAGCCGGCACCTTACATACTACAGATTTTACAATTACTTCAATCCATGAGATGTCGTCACTGCTATTACTTATTATAATAAATATATTCCTTCTCACGAAAATATAATTTTCAATGTAATAGTAACCGGTTTGGTAGCTAACATAATAATTAAAAAAAAATTAACATACTATTTAGCAATGATTCAAAAATTAAAAGAAATACTAACAAATAATGATGATACTTAAATTATTCGATGACAGACAAAAATTTCTAACAATAAAGTCATTATAAAATTAGCAACATTTGATAAGATAAGAGCGTAGATTTTAATAATCATTTTTGAATGTCAAAGATGATTTCATTAAGACAAGAATATCTTTCTGTAATTAAAGAATTTTCATAATTTTAAGTAAAAAATATGGATATAGCGTCCTCCAACCCTAAAAGATGGACGTTACATACGATAGGAAGAAACTAAAATATATATACTAAAATTTTACCCTTCTAATTTATTGAAATATGTAAAACATTTGCATATGTACCACAACTTTGAGAAAACTTATACATACAAACTGCACTAAAAAGTTTTTATTTTAAATAAAAAAATTTGAATTAAAATTTTTTTAATATAAAATTAATATTAATATTAAGAGAGGAGTAATGATTTGAAGTTTAATGTATATGATTTATTTAAATAAATTAAGTCTCATTGTTCAATTAATTTTTTTTAAAGCATAATAAATATACATTGCAATACATATGAAAACATATGTACCTTACATACATACAATTATATGTTTTATTATTATCTTATTTCAGTTTGTAGGACAGTTTCAAAATGACACCTGTAAGTTACGTATGTTACAAGCTACGTATGTCAACACATTAATCAAAGTCAAAAAGCGCTTCCAGCGACTTCGACGCCATATTACGCAGGTGATGTCTTGATTCAACACCATAATGCTCAGCTTCACACCAGTTGGAGAACTTCTGAACACATCACAAAACAGTGTTACCCTATCTACTATACAGCTCTGATCTAGCTTCCTCGGACTTCCACTTTTTTTTGCCACTAAAGTGTAAAAAACATTTTGGGGACGATGAGAAGGTTACTTGTGCAATGAGAAAATGGCTTAATAACCAAGAAAAGAATTGGTACCGGCAGAGTATACATGCCCCTGTGCCACGATTAGAGAGGGCGTAGAACTGGAAAGAAATTATATAGAAAAATAGGCTGTGTAGATAAAAGTTCATTTTTTTATGTAAGCAATTCTAATTATGTTCTATAAATAATTGTTAAAAAAAATGGTGGTATACTACCAGAGACGGTTTGCAAATGACCACTCTACCCTAGAGAAAATTCCTGAATATTCACTAACCACTTGTGTTCTTCATGACATATGTGTCTGAAAGCAGCATTTGTCAAAAAAGGTGATTTAATGCAAATTAATTTTTGGACGTGTTACGTTACTATGAGTCGATACTATATGTCGAAAAACTAACTAGTCGCATATGATGTTTGCTATTGTACAGTGTGTCCTATTTTTGATATAATTGGGGGGTTTCCGGTATTTCGCGAATTGATAAGAGAAAAACCGTGGTCGGGACCCTTGGCCCGATTTTTGAGACAAATTTATTGGTCTAAACAGCACTTTGATATCTCGATTCGTTTGGAGATACAGAGTGTTTTGCGTTTTATGCCGTTTTCTTTAAAACTTTATAACTTTTTGTTTGTGAATATTTTTATTTTAACCAAAACATTTTTTATGCATTTTTGTATATGCAATTCAATGGCGTACTCAAATTTATTCTATTCGTTTTTGAATTACAGACCAAACATGCATTTTTTTAAATGGAAACCATAGTTATGACTTCATTGATTAGAGATTTTTAGCTTTCTGAAAATATATAGCTTTATATATTTACCTCTGCAAATAAGGAAATTATAAACGATTTTTGGAAAAATACCTCTTGATCAAAGTCATCTATGAACTTTTGTTTACTGCGCGCATTCGTTGCTAGTTTTTTGACACTTTACGCAGTTGTTTCTTATAAATAAATGGCCGAAACATACATAGATGTAATTAGATTTAATATTTCAAAGCTTTGCTTAAAATAATAATTAATTACTGAAATTAATAACTTTTTGGCCATTTATTTATAAGAAACAACTGCGTGAAGTGTCAAAAAATTAGCAACAAATGCGCGCAGTAAACAAAAGTTCATAGGTGACTTTGATCAAGATATATTTTTCAAAAATAGATTATAATTTCCCTATTTGCCGAGACAAATATATAAAACCATATATTTTCAGAAAGCTAAAAAAAAACTCTAATCAATGAAGTCATAGCCAACTATGGTTTCCATTTAAAAACAATGCATGTTGTTCTGTAACTCAAAAATAAATTAAGCTAGAATAAATTCGAGTACGCCATTGAATTGCATATAAAAAATGCACAAAAAATGTTTTGGTTGAAATAAAAAATGTTTACAAACAAAAAAGTTATGAAGCTTTAAAGAAAACGGCATAAAACGCAAAACACTCTGTATCTCCCAAACGAGTTGAGATATCAAAGTGCTGTTTAATCCATTAATTTGTCTCAAAAAATCGGGCCAAAGGTCCCACCACGGTTTTTCCCTATCAATTCGCGAAATACCAAACCCCAATTACATCAAAAATAGGTTTTTGAAACGAATTCCTTGGATTGCCTTATGTATATCTTATTACAATTTTTACAGTTTATTTTATAGATTCGCAATTTGTCACACACTTATTAGTTTTTTCAAAAAGTCTAAATTATTATTATTAGTCAATACATTTTTGTAATAAAACTTTGGAAATCTTTAATTTTACGTTCGGGTTACATCATACTTGATTCCAGAAAACAATTGTATAATGCAACTTTTTGAAATTTATTAGTCTATGCTGTTACGTTGTAATCTTGTAATAATTTTTTCTATTACATTAAACGATTTTAATTTACATATTTTGTAGTGGAAACTGTATATGTTCTCTTTGATTTACTCCTTATATGTTTTCTGCATTTATTTACATCTATGAAATGCAGGGGATTCACTCTTTTCTACTACGAATGCGCAAAGCACCTGAGTCCCTGTGTGTACCTTTAACGTCATCTTAATGGTTAGCATTTATCTTCATTAACAAAACCCAAATTTTATTTTGGTAAGTTTATTTTTGTTAACATTATCTTTATTAAATTTTTTTTTTCTTCTATCTTTATCTTGCCGTCTCAAATTATTTTGTTACCTGCGATTCCGCATCGTCCATTGTGATAGAAACCAGAACGGTTACCGTATTTTCTTATATCACTCACGCAAGATTTTGAGGATATAACCAAAGATATTTATTAAGAAACCATTTTATAGATTTATTTATTTACCGCTGAAATCCAACGGCAAAATACATCTTAAATTAACGGAGGAAGGTCAACGTACGTTTAAATATTAATACTGTAAGTACTTCATTTACAAAAATTGTTTCAACGTTTTCGTTAAATAACGTGAATGGGTGTAACCTTTTATTTAAAATTTATTTATAAATCAAATTAATATTGAATATGTATCTACCTATCAAGAAAATCGATCCAATTCTTATTTCATATTATTCTTAAAAGATTTAATTTTGCTTTCACGTATTTACTTTCATGAAAAATTATTTACCTTTTATTTATATTGAACCCTTTAACTTTAGCTTGTGTAATAAATTTTGTTTCTTAATCATGTGCGTTTTGAAATTATCTATTTATCGTTGGCTTTTTTACATTCTGGCTAAGAAATTAAAATGTAATAACATCCCAAAACAACATCTATACGATATGAGAGTGGATCAATTATTAGGCAAGAATTTGTCCGATTGTTTTACATTTCATTTCGATAAGTCTTATTACTTACAAAAATTAGAAGCCCCTTCTCTCGGAAGTGTTGGAAGAGACTGTTACAATGCGTTAAAATTTGTTATAAAACTTTCTTCAGTTAAATCTTCGATCAAATAATGCGCAATATACATACCCTTACATCACAATACAATCATGAAAATGTACCATACGAATAAAAAAATAAATAAATAATAAATACCATTGAAAAACTTAAGTAAGCACTTCAAAGAATAATTTTGCAAATTTTTCATTAATAAGCATAATGCCTGCAGTGTTAAACTGAAACGTTCCCCAACATTGAAACTGATAATAACAAAATCCGTAGAAAATGCTAAAGAACATATTAAGTTGGATTTCCTGGAAACCCATACAATATACAACCAATACATAAAATTATGGAAGTGAACTAACAGTAATTCATTCGACTAGTATCAGATATGTTTAAGTCTGATTTTTTTAATGTAGGAATATATGTGTCATACACACTGGAACCAAAGTATAACACCAACTACGTTTTGTTTAGGTAATAATTTTTCATGGAAATTCTGATTTGTCTGCTCTCTTGCAAAATGACTATCAAGGTAGCTCTTGTCCGGAGACCCACGTTTTGTTGAATAGAAGACACCATAATGAATAAAATCAGTAATACCATATACCATACTATAATATAAAAAAATTAAAATGTTATTTAAGAAAGCAATCTGTATTTTAGGTTACTGAGTTATACTAAAAGTAAATAGAACATTCTGTGAAATCTGCATTATATTCAATGGAAAACGATCAAACACCAAGTGCAGACGTTTTCGAAACGAAAAAAACCACGATATGTAAGTTGATAAAAAAAATTCTATAAATCTTGATTATAATTTAACGGGGTACTCAAATACACACACAAATAATTGATATTTCTAAATCTAAATATTTACTGTTAACTGTCCGATATATACTGTTCAGTGAACAGATAAAGTTAAGCTACTCCGTCACTAATTGATAATCATTTAGACGAATGCATTCACAGATCAGTTTATACGGTTCAATTAATTCCACCAAAGGAACGGAGAAGTCAAGTACATCGTAGTGTATATTTAAACCGTATGTAGTGGGTTAACTGTTTCAGTTCGACGCACAGGGTATAGAATTTATTTCAATCTGTACTTCAATAAAACTCATTCAGGTACAAGTGTAAAGTCAGCGTTAAAGATAATATAGGACGTTTTCTTAAATAACACAAAGCGGAATAAACAGATTTTACAATTAAATTGCAAGGCGTGATACAAGCAACACAAAGCATTTGTTGTGACAATTGTGTTAGAAATGAAACCGAATTCGAAATCGAGTTTAACTTAGAGAAACCAAAAAACTGCCAAAACATTTTATGCGCGTTCTTTCTTTTCCCGGATAATATTTATCTATCGAGCATTCACAAAAAGCTCGTCCGTGTTTATTCGAAAGCGTGTGCCTTTGACGCGTGATAACATTTACGAACCTCCCATGTCCATCTATTTTCCATGTTATTGGTTTGATTTTGTAGTGTGTCAATATAGACGAGATATGCTTTGACCGATACGACACAAAGGAATCAAGTACATGCGACTTTATATCAGAGATATTTTCTGAATCACCTTTTGTTTGCAGATCAGCATAACCGATCCGTTCTCCGAAACTATTTCATACAACAAAATATGTATTTAATTAATATCGTTAAATAAGTGCAAAATAAATACAGCCAAGCATATTGCAATTAAATTAGTAGTGCCGCTGAAAATTCATTTTATTTTAGTTTCAGTTACAGGATAACTATAGTGGAAATTTAATTTTCCACGCTACTGCACTACATTAAACATTTTAATAGCATAATTCAGAAACTCATTTTATAATTAATGCAGGAGTTAGATGTTTGCGTGCAAGTAATTTACACGTGGTTTTTGTTTTGTTGCATAAGCGATTCGGATCGCAAATGTGTATTAACAAAATTCATGTTCTTTTGTTGTGAAATTTTTGCACGACTTAACAAATTGTTAACAAACGTTTTTGTCAATGTATTTCGTATTTATTTTTAATTCAAGTGAAGTGTAACCGAATACTTTGTTTCAATTATGTCCATCAAGGACTCTACTATAACAAAGAAAAAATTTAATTTTTTATTAACTGATGATAAAAATATTATAAATTTCTAAATTGTAGATAATGTCACTTGTGACATATACCTATTGGACCCAGTCTTAAATTTCACCTTTTGAAAATTACGCGGGACAGTCGTTTTCTATTTAAATAGTGATTGAATACATATTCGCGACGTACGCATTGATTGTTGAATGTACCGGGTGACCCAATAAGACTGTTCTTCGGCCATATCTCGCGAACCGTTCGTCGTACGACTTTGGTGTAAAAAAAATATTAGGTAAATCGGCCATGAAGAATCGCAGGAAAATATTTTCAAGTTTTAAAAATGACCACCAGAGGGCGTAACTGCCATCTTAAATTTTTAAATTGCATTTTCTATAAATTCCGTATAATAAACAAAAAAATTTTTCACATTTGTAAAGAGAACCAGTTTACCTATCATTTTTGTAAAAAAAAAGTTCAGTTATTTCAAAAACAAAGATGGCGGGGGTGTTCAATTGTTTTTGCAATAACTTGCTTTAACTTCTTAACGGTTTAACCAATTTTAACAAATTTGGTATCGTTGAAAATAGAATTTCTTAAGCAATAAGAGTCGACCAAAATATAGTTAATTTATTTGAATTTTTCTCCGCCAGGGGCTAGTTTTGACACCATGCCCATATTAAAAAAAATCAAAAAAATCAAATGGAATTATATGACATTTTTTTTTTGATAAAGTAGCCAAATAACATCCAAATAGGCCAGTAAAAACCATTTTTCAAAATCTTGCTCCTAACCTCAAATATTGGGTAAATGAGAATAATGGATGTTTGAAGATCGAGAACCGCGCGGTAAATTTTCTAAAACTATTAAAAATTTAGCACAAAATGAATAAGATGTTAAAGAGACAATTGTGAGTCTAAATAGAATTCATTTAGGTATTATTTAAAAATATATATCATCAGAACATTCATGTTGCTCTAAAGGGACTAAACGCATTTTGAACTTATTGTCACTTTAATATTACTCTCGTAATTCTAACCTTTAATTTAAAAAGTAAGCCTAAAAACCTAAATAGGTATACTATATCCGAATTCAAATATGTTAGACCATATATTTTGGAACCATTTACAAAGATTCTTTGTAAAATTTGATGCCCCAAATCTAGTACTTTTCGTAAAGTTTTAAGCTGTTTTTTTTGCAATATGGTGTGTGGTCTTGGAAAAAAGAAAGATAGGTAGGTAGTTCAGTTCATCTTTGCCAAAAAATATAATATATTTGAAAATTAAAAAGTATAAGGTATAACTTTTTAATCGCAATAATGAAAAACAAGGTAAGTCTTGGCTTGGTTTTAAAGTAAAGTAAAAGCACCCTACACTTTAGGCCTTGGAAAATTAAACAAATGGAACACGATGCATTATAAAATGACAGTCGTAATTTTGTAAATTATTTTGTTGTGTTTACATTCAGAAAGTGCAGTTTTTGAATTTGTAATTTTTTAAAATGCCGATTTCTAACCAAGAAGCATTTAATATGCTGGCGATCTATTTTGAATGTTTTCAAAATGGGATTATCGCTGCTCCCACCTTCTATTTGCGCGAATCGACCGCAATACCATCGCCGCGTGTTTGTGCGTTTAGCCCAGCGCCTGTTAACAACGGGTAGCATCCGTAGACCTGTCATGAATCGGAGAAATAGGCAAAATAACAAACAAAATGTTATTAATATCCTGGCATCTATAGAAATCAATCCCCAAATTAGTACTAGAGAAATTTCTCGAGACTTGGGTATTCCTCAAAGTACGGTTCATCGCATTATTCGAACCCAGAGGTATGTAAGAGGTATACCCTTTTTATAAAGTTTAATCTATTTTACACTCAAATTATAAACCCCCATGTTTTTTACATTTTATGCTATTTTAGGCTACACCCCTACCATATCAACTTACACCAAGGCCTTACTCCTCCGGATTTTGACCGAAGGATAGATTTTTGTCACTGGCTATTAAACATTCTCAATTTCTGTCAAATGTGTTGAGGACTGACGAAGCCACTTTCGGTAGTAATGGGCAATTGAACTTACATAATGCGCACTTTTGGGCCCGAAATAATCCGCGCTGGTTTGGAGAAGTCCAGCATCAAGGGAGATATAGTGTAAATGTTTGGTATGGGATAATTGGAGGGCGGGTTGTTGGTCCGTTTATTTTGGACGGAGCATTAAATGGTCGAACATACCTACATTTCTTAGAAAATGTTCTTCCAATTTTAATGGACGTCCGTCAAAATATGTTTCTCCAGCATGATGGTTGTCCCGCCCATTATGCCTTTGCTGTTCGCCAGTATTTAGATGCCACCTTCCTGACCGTTGGATCGGAAGAGGAAGCCTGTTCCCTTGGCCTCCAAGGCAAGTTTTTGTAATATTATTCGCAGTAAAATTGCTTTAGTATTTAACACAAGAATCTTTGGAATGATTCTGTTTATAATTGCGCACATATTAAAACTTATTAAATATTTCAAAGTCTCCCGATTTAACCTGCCTTGATTTTTATCTCTGTGGAAGAATTAAGGATATAGTCTTAGCAACAAGCCCAACTTCCCGCGAGGATGTGATTGCAAGAATCAAGAATGCCATTTTGAACATCCCAAGAGCTGAAATTGAGAATGCTGCTCTTTCAACACATCAGCGTCTTCAGATGTGCATCCAAAATAATGGAGGGCATTTTGAACACCTGGGTCGCCATTAGATCCATTTTTTTTCCTTTTATGGGTTTTATTAAAAAACGGTTCTTTTAGAATCACAGACCATTTCATAAAAAGAATTCCGTAAAGTAACTATATTATACCACTAAAATCTTTGTAAATGGTTCCAAAATAGATGGTCTAACATATTCGAATTCGGATATAGTATACTTATTTAGGTTTTAGGTTTACTTTTTAAATTAAAAGTTAGAATTACGAGAGTAATATTAAAGTGACAATAACTTCAAATTGCGTTTAGTCCCTTTGGAGTAACATGAATGTTCTGATGAATATTTTTTTTTTAAATAATACGTAAATGAATTCTATTTAGACTCACAATTGTCTTTTTAATATCTTATTCATTTTGTGCTAAATTTTTAATAGTTCTAGAAAATTTACTGCGCGGTCCTCGATCTTCAAACATCCATTATTCTCATTTTCCCAATATTTGAGGTTAGGAACGAGATTTTGAAAAATGGTTTTCACTGGCCTATTTGGATGTTATTTGGCTACTTTATCATAAAGAAAAGTCATATCATTCCATTTGATTTTTTGATTTTTTTAATTTGGGTCATGGTGTCAAAACTAGCCCCCTGGCGGAGAAGGATTCAACTAAATTAACCATATTCTTGACTGAATCTTATTGCTTAAGAAATTCTATTTTCAACGATACCAAATTTGTTAAAATCGGTCAAACCGTTAAAAAGTTACAGCAGGTTATTGCAAAAACAATTGAAAAACCCCCGCCATCTATGTTTCTGAAATAACTAAACTTTTGTTTTTACGAAAATGATAGACAAACTGCTTTCCTTTACAAATGTAAAAAAAAATTTTTTGTTTATTATCCGAAATTTATAGAAAATTCAATTTAAAAATTTAAGATGTCAGTTACGCCCTCTAGTTCTCATTTTTAAAACTGGAAAATATTTTCCTGCGATTCTTCTTTTTACACCAAAGTCATACGACGAACGATTTCCGAGATATGGCCTTAGGAACCGTCTTATTGGATCACCCGGTACAATAGGTCTATTAACACAGTAGATCACTTGTAAAATGCAATTGAAATTTTATGCATTACGAGGATATATTGAAAAATTCTTAGCCTACTATAGAACTAAACAAAATTTCAATGTCAAAATATTTTATTACTCAACATATTGTCCACTTAATTGGATACATTTATTACAGCAAACCTGCAACGTCTCTAGACCTTTAAAAAAAATGTTTCTTTTTGCTCTGCAAACCAGATCTCCACAGCTTCTATTACCTCCTTGTTGGAAGAAAACGTACGACCTTTTAAACTTTTTTTCAGTTGAGGAAAGAGGTGATAGTCGGACGGAGCCAAATCGGGTGAATAAGAGGGGTGTTCTAGTGATTCAAACCCTAAATCACAAATTGTTTGCATGGCAACATGAGATTTGTGTGCAAGGGCGTTGTCCTGCAAAAACAAAACACCTTTGGATAGCTTTCCGCGTCTTTTCTCTTTAATATTTTCCCGTAGAGTGGTCAATAATGTCGAATAGTAATCTCCAATTATTGTTCTACCCTTATCCAAAAATCAATCATGATTAATCCATGGCAATCCCAAAAACTGAAGCAAGAACTTTTCCAGCAGATTTTGGACACGAAACTTCTTAGGTCTTGGAGAACCAGAGGGTCGCCATTCCATCGATTGTTGCTTTGTTTCTGGATCGTAGAAATGTACCCAAGTCTCATCCATAGTAACAATTCGGTTTAAGAAGTCTACATCGTTTTCAAATCGAGCACAGAACGAACGCGATGCTTCTACCCTTGCACGCTTTTGGTCAACATTCAAACATTTGGGGATCCATTTTGCAGCAATTTTTCTCATGTCCAAATTGACGTGAACCATATGATGAACGCGTTCGTATGAAATATTCAGTGCTTCAGATATCCGTTTTAGCCCAATTCGACGGTCTGATAAAATCATGTCATGAACTGCATCGATATTTTCGGGGACTAACACAGAAACTGGCCTTCCCGATCGGTCATCATCTTCAATGGAAAATTTACCTCTTTTGAAGCTTGCATTCCAATTTTGACGGTCGCATACGAAGGACATTGATCACCAAGGGTATTAAGTATATCTTCGTAAATCTGCTTACCTCTTAACCCTTTTAAATACAGGTACTTGATGATGGCTCGATACTCCAATTTTTCGATTTTCACAATTTCGGTGGACATCTTTTTTTATTTAATTTATTGCGTGACTCTGGTTTACTTTTTGACGTCAAACTTTACACTGACACTTCTAATAAGTTATTGTTCGTTGCTATGGTAACGCAATATTTTGTTTATGCAAGGAACTGGTCAAGGTTAACTAGATATCAATACATCCTCGTATACACATTTTATAAACTATTGAGTGTTAAACAATAGTTCTGCAAAAATTGCCAAATAAAATAATAAATTATTGTTCCACAATTCAGGGTTCAATTGTAAAGACTTACACATTTCAGAATAACTTAATTTGAATTTAAATTCAGTTTATTTATGTAAATCAGTACAGTAAAAAAATTATGTTTAACAAAAACTCTAAGAATGTAAATATTTTTTTGTAATTGCAGATACTTTGATAAAATGGTTTTTCTTTTTCTGGATTATCATCAACCTTGACACTTACACTGTTCACTCAATAATCTACAATACGAAGTTCGTAATTCCGCGTGAAGTCTTTTTTCTCATATGCGTACAATGGAAGCGGTCATCCATCCAAGTACTGACCGCGAGGGACGTTGCTTAACTTTGGTGATCGGACGAGAATCGGTGTTTTCAATGTGGTATGACAACCTATAATTCAAAACCTGCGCACTGATTCAAAATGGCTGCCATAGTAGATTTTTTAGTGTATTGAGGTTTACGGTGCGAACCTGTAGTTGTTTAATTTGATATAAATTTTCATAGCCAAGATTCTTCTTCTTTCTCTTGTCCCGTTTTTACTATTAAGGTGTCGGGTAGTGGTCTGTTATCAACTTTATCCATCCTTTTCGATCTTTTGCTATGTTTAATAGTTGTTCGAGTGTGGTGTCGTGTTTCTTCGCTATCTCTTGTATTACGTTATTTAAAGTTTTCCGTGGTCTTCCGGGTGTTTTCTTTTGTGTTGCTTTTGCTTGTAGAAATTTTTTAGTAATTCTATTTGGTTCCATTCTTGTTGTATGTGCTTGCCAGTTTAATTGTTTCTTTTCTATTTTGTTCCATATTCTTTCTTGTTTAAGTTGTTTAATTCTGTCTATTCTTGTTACTCCTTTTATTTTCCTTAGATATTTCATTTCTGCTGTTGTTAGTTTTCTTTTATGGTCTGGTAGTGTTGCTAGTTAGTGGCTATAGTAGCGTTGGCACTACTACCTACTGTATTGTATACTTGCTGTTTTGTACTCGTTTTTATTCATTTTTTTCCCAGTATTATTTTGTTTATTGCGTAGTAGATGTTATTCTGCTTTCTTAATTTTGTTAGATATTTCTGTCTCAATTTTCCCATCGCTGCTTATTATTGTACTCGAATGTTGACACTTCTTCTAGTTGTTTTCCATTGCACGTGAGGTGAATGTTTCCTTCTTTTATTCTTTGAATACACATTATTTTTTGTTTTAGTTTCGTTGATTTTCATGTCCTTTTTTCCCAATTCTAGTATCCACACGTCTATTAGTGTTTGCATTTTTGGGCCCGTGTCAGATATCAGTCCAATGTCATCCTCATATAATAGAGCTTGTACTTTTACTGGGTTCATGTGTCTATATCCTATTGTTTTATGTGGTACTTTGTCTATACAGTTTTTCATTACACGGTCCATATATATGATAAACAGAAGAGGGCTCAGTAAATCTCCTTGCTTTAACCCTGTTGCTATTTTAAATGCGTTTGAAGTTTTGCCGTTTATTTCTACTGTTCCTACTACGTTCTTAAACAAACTTTTAATCGGTTTTATTAGTTTTGTTAATACTTGTAACTGTCTTAAGCATCTCCATATTTTTAGTCGGTTTACTTTGTCGAATGCCTCTTTTAAGTCCATAAATGTTAGTGTGTTGTGTATTTGTTATTATTCTGTCTTAGATTAGTTTTCTTAGTACACTTATGAGGTCGGTTGTTTGTCGCGCTGCTCTAAATCCCCCTTGTTTATCTTCTATTTTGTTTCCTATTTCTTGTTTTAGTCGTTTTTCTATTATTTTACTATATATTTTTAATTCTACTGGTGCCAAGCATATTGCCCTATAGTTATCACATTTATTTTCTTTTCCTTTTTTGTATATCGGTATTATTATTTTCATTTGGTATTTGATTGTTTTTTCCATATGGTTTTTTAAAATTAGGTCTGTTATCCATTGTGTTAGCTTTGTTCCTCCCTATTTAATCATCTCGGGTGCAATTCCATCCGGTCCACTTGCTTTGCCTCTCTTTATTTCTTTTATTGCGTGTTCCATTTCTTTAAATGTTATTTGATCGATTACTAGTTCTTCCTCTTCCGTTTCTTCTTGTGTTTGTTGTGTACTTTTTGCAAATTTACTTTTGTAGTGTTTTCTCTATGTTTCTAAATTTTCTCCATATTTGTGCTAATTTTCCCTATCTGATCCATAACTAATTTAATATTTTTGTTTTTCTTAGTTTTTTGTGATTTTACTATATTTCAGAAATTCCTTTTGTTATTTTATGCGTTTCCTGTATTTCTTCTCCAAAAGCTTCCCAACTTTCTGTTTTTGCTTTCTTTACTTCCGCTTTAGCTTAATGTTTTTTGTGGTATATTCTTTCTTATCTTCGTCTTTCCTTGCTTGCACATATTTTTTCCATTTTTCTTTTTGTTACTGACTTTCTTTTGGACTTTGCTGTTCCACCATTTTGTTCTTTTTGTGTTCTGTTTTACTGTCTTTTCTCCGCACACGTCTTTTGCTGTTTGTATTACTTTCTCCTTGATTGTACTCCATATTTTGTTAATGGTCTTCTTTCTTTCATCCACATAATGAAATTCTTACATTTTAGCGCATAAGTTTAACAATGTTACGGATTATTAATCAACAATTAAAATAAATAGATAGCAGTGTTTAATGACCCCCGGCAGCTTTTCTTAGTCGGAAGTGGTCGTGGGTGGATTGAAAATCGTTTACAAAGAAGGCCTCTACACTGCTAGGATAATTTATAAAGCGCCACCTAGGATTATGTAAAAGAAATATCTAGAACCACTAGGTACTCATAGATACAGAGATAGACCGTACTTGCATAGAAATCTGTATATTGTTTTAGCGGCTAGAGTTCAATTTAACACATCGAGAAACACATAAACATACCAATAGACAATATCAAATAAAATCAATAGCATATATAGTTATCAAATACTAATAATGCACGAAAGCGAGTTAAAAATACGAATATAAATTCGAGGCGCAAACGCCCCCAAATAGGTTAGCTTATTTGACCGTCGCGAACACTGACGAAATCCCTACACGTCATTCGCACAACAAAATATGGTTCCAAAGGTACTTAATAACAATTAACGACAAGTACCGGACCGTGACCAATTATTTAAATAAGTTCAAAGCGCACATAATTAATTGTACTTAAAGGATCCTTCGAGTTTACATAAGAATAAGAATAGGCGCCAAAAAGGTACGTTGTTAAAACTTTCAACCACGATACAAATACATATAACACGACAAAATTAATTAATGGCATGCTTAAAGAATTAACTTAGTTCGTGTAATTAGAAAGTCTTCCGTGTTCGACAGTTGATCGGTAGAGATAACAGTTCTCGTGTCCAAATCTAGTATTTGAGTATCCACGAAGAAAAGCAAACCAAACGGGACTCCACTGATAACAGTTGCTGGACTGCACCAATGATTAGATAACCGGCTTATCTTAAGTGGTAGCCTTGACTCGACGATGGCCTCCAGGGAAGTTGATTAACCATATAGGTATAGTTTTGAAAAATGGAATGCAGTTTTCTGTATAACTCGCACAGCATGTGGCTCGGATAACAGCTCTTTGTAGCGAAAAAAATCTTTTAGCAGCGGCACTATGACCCCAGATAATTAAACCATATGTAAGTAAAGAATTAAAAAGACCAAAATAGGCTTTCAGAAGAACTTCTTGGGGAACTAGTTTTTGTATCGAACGTATAAGGAAGATCACCGACGTCAATTTGAAGGCAAGGTGATGAACATTATTCCACCACTTGAGTCTGGTTTCCAAAAAAATACCCAATAGTTTGATTTGGTTATCTTGGGTTGTTAATGGTAGAGGTCTAGTTGTTAACGTTAAGTTTTTAGTTTTGGTATCATTAAGGCAGAGTTTGTTTGCGTCAAACCATTTTTAAGACTTAGTTTAGAGTTTTCAATTTTGACGTACAGATTTTGTAAGTCTAAATCATTTACGTAAATTAAAAATAGTAAAGGACCAAGCACTGAACCTTGAATTACACCCATATCTATTTCAAGAAGATGTGAAGTTTGTCCGGAGATTTCGATGCATTGTTTTCTATCAGAAAGATAAGAAATGAAAAAAGAAATGGTGTTTTTGGTAAAACCATAATGTTTTAATTTTCCTAAAAGAACAGAGTGGGAGACTTTGACAAGTCACACATTAGTGCATTAGTGTTACTTTCATAAATAAAATGAGTAAATTCGATGAGTGCAGTAGTTAAGCACGTGTCGAATTGTTCAACTTTTAGACAGCATTTTCTAAGTACATCCTTTCACAACGATGATTTAATAGGAAAAAAACGTATCATTTTTGCGAGCCGACGAGGTGTCACAGGCAACTCTAAACAGGTAAAATCCCCAAACTGCCCAATATAAGAATGCATATTCAGACGCATCATTGCAAACACGACGGCCTATACTGTAGGGAGAAAATTTCTCAATAAACCAATTATTTAGGAAATATCCCGTCACAAATGTTTTTGATTTGTTATTACAGAAAGATTTCTCACAAGCTTAGTTGTGAAAACAGTTAGACTTAAACATCATCTATGCGATTGTTGTTTGAATAATAGAAAACTTAACAAAATTATTAAAGTTATTGATTCTTACAAATGTCAAATTGATAAAAATTTAAACATGTACCTATAGCTTTAGAGTATTTTATATTATAAAATAGTAAAATTAAATTAAAAACTGTAACTTCTTATTTATCCCTTTGAAACATTTTGTGAACTTGTACTGGAATCGATGGTTTTAATCTTTGCCTTGTGCATGAAGCAGTGGTCGCTACCTTGTGTGAATCTTGAATAATTAAATAAATACCATATACTTAATTAGATGGATTTGGAACTAATGATTTATATTTTGATTGAAAATTGTTTATTGTGATTACTCAGTTAAGCAAGTAATCCCAAAGTGACTGCCAGAATCTTCCCCATTTAAAGGTTTTACGGTTCACTACCTATAAAGCAGTATTTTTCTTGTATTTATTCTCTTCACCATATTGTGTTCACTGTGAACGAAATTGAGAATAACTAATTACAAAATATACTTTAACAATATAACTTACTCATTCAAACAATATTTTACTTGCAGAATATAACATAACCTGCATAGTGATTCCATATAGTATTTTATTTCTAATTTATTTTAGACCCTTATTTTATATCTCTTTAGCTTATATTTTGTACGATTTACGAATAATTGTCGTTTCCAGTAAAGAAAACCATCACTAATGTAATAAACAAAAGCTGATCGGCCTCTACACTAAACATAAATAACTACGTGAATGAAATGAAGGTCGTTTCAAAGTACGCGCAGAAATAGTCATGTGACGTTCTCTTTACATCTTACGATTCCTCTACCATATATTTTGTATTTCCTCTATAATTTTATTTTATTTTGATATAATTAGTTGTTATTAAAAACGATGAATAAACTACAGTTTACTCTAATTTAAAAATTACATTGTTCTTTTCTGAAATATATCTGACGATTTCTAAACTCGATTTGAATTTTCTGAATAACATTTAGCGGTTTCTGAATTCTAATTGACTAATTAGTTTAAATTACACTTGATTTCTAAGTTCACTTTGTTTCTTAGTACACAAAAAGTAATCAAGTGTAGCATATATTTTGTATTTTCTCTATAATTTTATTCCATCTTGATATAAGACTTTAAGAAAAGATGAATAAGTTACAGTTTACTTTAATCTAAAAAAAAACTTTGATCTGTTGATACACGTTTTCTCTTAGTACATAAAACGTATTCAATTTAGCATAAATTTGCATTTTTCCTTTAATTTTATTTCATCTTGATATACTTAGATGCTATTTAAACATAGATAAATAAATTAGAGTTTACTTTAATTTAAAAATTACCTTAATCTTTTTCTAATTTCAATTTGAATTTTTTTGAATAACATTTAACGGTATCTGAATTATAAATGAATAATTAATTTAAATTAGACTTGAATTCTGAATTACAATCGGAAAAAGTGAAGATTTTCATCTGCTGATACATGTTGTTTACTTTAGTTATAAATTACATTTCTTCTTTCTGCATTACATCTGAAAATTTCTAAATTCGATTTAATTTTTTCTGAATCACATTTAGCGGTTTTTGAATTCTAATTGACCAATTTGAATTGCACTTGATTTCTGAATTGCAATAAAAAAATTGCAGACTTTGATCTGTTACACGTTGTTTCTCAGTACAGAAAACGTAACCAATTTAACACAAATTTTAAACTTTTTCTATAATTTTATTTTAACTTGGTATTAGGGACAATGTACAAAGTACAGTTTACTTTTATATAAAAATTACATTGTTTTTTTCCGAATTATATCTGGCGGTTTCTAAATTCAATTAGAATTTTTCTGAATAGCGGTTTATGAATTCTAACTGACTAACTAGTTTGAGTTACTCTTGAATTCTAAATTACAATAAAAAAACTGTAGACTTTGATCTGTTGATGCACGATTTTAATTTATTTTGATGAAATAAGACGCTATTAAGAAAAAATTTACAAATTGCATTTCATTTTAATTTTTCTTCATAACATTTAGCAGTTTCTGAATTCAAATTGACTAACTAATTACAAAACGTAATCAATTTATAATATATATATTGTAATATCTCTATAATTTATTTTATATTAATATAATAAGATGCTATTAAGAAGAGTTGGATGAATTACAGTTTACTAGTCTAATCTACAAATTACATTGTTGCTTTCTGAATTACACCTAAATTCGATTTGAATTTTACTGAATATCTTTTAACGGTTTCTGAACTTCAATCGACAAAACTAAATTACATTTACAATTTTCTCACGTACAACAAATTAATCATATTTTCATTTAAGTAATTTTTCTTGGTAAAATCCCAAAATATTTACGTACTTTTCAGTTGCAAATATGAATAATTTTTTTTAATGGTTATTTTTTTGTTTCTCGTAAGTAGTAAGTTCTCGCAATACATCATTGTTTGTCAACTTAATATATTTCATTTTTCGATGGGAAATTTTAATATGCTTTCGTAACTGCGGAAAACGCTTTTAAACTAATGGTACTCTTAGAAAATGAAAAAAAAAAGAAATTACAGTTAAATTTTTTATATCACTACCGTGGTGTTGTAAAACATTTCTTTGTCGGTGCGAACAGTGAATATAAAAATCTTGTTTTTTTTAGTTTTAAGCAATGCATTACACTCTCTGATTGTATTTTTGAAAAGTCAAATAGTAGCAATTATTAATATAGTTTGTTTTAATAAATTTCAGCACAAAATACAAGTTTCAATCGTTTTTTTTAGTTAAATAATTGCATGTACACTCATGAAATTTAAAACTTGGACACCACAATTTCTGTAAACAAAAGTTTGCACATTGTGAAGCGGGCTTAAGGGTATCACTTACAATTCTAACAGCAGGTAGTCTCAGCAATGGTTATCTTATAGAAGGACTGTAGAATGAATCATTACACTAAGCACGTTTTAGAAAATAGGTAATTTACGTTAAAGGTATTACTATATAAATAAATATAAGAAATCAATAATGGGTGTGACATCCATTATTATTGAATACTTGCTGTTATCCGAAGACAACAAGGGCCAAATTTTATACCAGTAAACCGTAATGCACTAATTGATACCGCATGGGAAACGATTAATATTAATTATATTGATACCTTGATAGCGTCAATGAGCAGACGCCTCCAAGAATGTATCAATAATAATGGAGGTCACACCCATTATTGATTTCTTATATTTATTTATATAGTAATACCTTTATTTAAAAAAACGTTTTCATTTAATTTTAAACTATAACTTGGTATCTTAATTATAATTATGTAATAAATTTTGTCAAAAACTAAATATATACGTTGACAATAAGAATTGCCTTAGTTTTTATTTTCACTTTTTATATTAACTACAGAAAAAAATGAAACGTCATAAAATATACATTTTGTAAGGACTAAATATTATGAATAGAGAGTTTAATGATTTTTTTTAATAACTTACAATAATTAGTAGGTTAGATTTATTTAAAAATAAGTAATAATCAGTCAACCTAAATAACCTTGTTTAGTTTTTGATTTAATTTAAAAGTTATTGCTTGTAGACGTTTTTTAAATCAAAATTATTTCTAATTTTATTTTGTAAACATTTCCTAAACAAAATTTTGATTCGATAATTAATCGAGCTATGGTGTTTAATTAGCGATACCTTCAAATATATTCTTTAAAGAAAAAAATTAAGTAAGCAACGTAAATTACCTATTTTCTAAAACGTGCTTAGTGTAATGATTCATTCTACAGTCCTTCTATAAGATAACCCCTGCTGAGACTACCTGCTGTTAGAATTGTAAATGATACCTTTAAGCCCGCTTCACAATGCGCAAACTTTTGTTTACAGAAATTGTGGTGTCCAAGTTTTAAATTTCATGAGTGTACACTCGAGTTTATTTAAATCGGGACAGTGAAGTACCCCTTGACCTAAACAAATATAAAACCTAAAATAGAATTAAAAGGATTAGTTTTTAGTTAACTTTTAAAATGTTTTTATTTCCGCACAATTTTTGATTTTTTTGTTTAAATGAAAAATGGAGCAGAAAAACTCTTCCGCAGTAGTATTTGACGTGGATTAACATTCGAAAAGTCGAACTAAAACAACAAAGAATTATACAAATGTACGTTAGGTATTTAATCGATTCGATAATTTTTCTGAATTTTCCAAATACTGTGCATGTTAGTGTTATTTATTTTCGTGCATGTCAAACCTCTTGATATATGTATCTGTCGTTCTCTTTCAACACGGTAACATTTTCATATATGTAGTTCAGTGCCCTGTCGTATGACAAAACTTAACACATTAATCAACTTTTTTTTTAAATGTTACAACATTCGCAGTTACGTATAACGGATCACTTACTACCCTTTTTCGAAAAGCGAACAAGATTAGAAGTTCGACATTAATCTTGTAATGTATATTTATAGACATATATAAAAAAATTTGATATTAACATAAGAAACGATAAAATTGAAAATCGTAAGAATCAAGTTGAAAGAAAGTAAGTAGTAGAAAGCAGCATTTGTAATGCAACCCGCCCTCTTTAATATAGTTTCTAAAGAGCGGATTGCGGGATTGTGCTCCCGTTGGGATTTGGAAGGGCGACATTTTCACTGAAATCCAAAACACGCAAATCGTAAATGTCCCCTCAAAAAGTCTGCTGCATAACACGTCCTCGCCCAATACTTTGACACTTTTCATCTTCTTTTCGTCTCTTTTACGTATCAGTTAGTTTATCATGTGTAAAATCGTAAATACGTCAACCCGGTATTAACTTTATATTTATTTAAGCTTATCGTACCGTTCCACTTTAAAGAATCTCATTACTAAAAGCATTTTGGGCTGTAACTTATAAAAAACTGCTTTATCAAAAACAAAAGAAGTTAGATATACAACACCTGAGTTGGGTTAATTAAAGTGTGAGCTTTTATGTTCGGAAACATCAAACCAGGATCGCAAATATTTATTTTCGAAAACCACTTTAAACATTTATTCTTGAATTTGCACGCGTCAACAAAGACAGTTGTGTTTCAAAAATTTTGGGTCATTATATTAAAACATTAAAGGCAACTTTTTATATTTTAATTACATTGAAATAGCATATAATTTCAAAAGTCGCATTTTAAAATTAATTACAGAAACTGATCTGTAATATGTTGCAATCTTGTAAACGAGTAAATTAAATACAATGCCGTGACTAGGTTGAGGTAGAAATTTCCCTAAAACTTGCTCTTTCATCGCTCACCCCCAAACTTCCAGCTTGATCAAAAATTTACAATTAAAGTTATGCGGTCGTAGTTCTGCAGTTAAGTGCGATAGCTGCTAAGCAGGCACCTCGGGTTCGATTCCCGGTGCAAACATTGAATTTTTTGGCCGTACTCTCACGCAAGGCAATGGCAAACCAGCGACAGTATCCTTTTTTTGTAAACCTCTCAACTTAAGCCGTTTGGAATCGGCGTTAAACTGTAGATCCCATGTACATGTATCTACTGTCAAGCAGAACACATATACATGCGAGGGGTGCGCAACGTCCTGTAACGGATATGCGACTTGAAGAAGAAGAATATGTAGCTTAAAGTCGGAATATCGTTCGATTTTAACATTTTGTGAATTTTTTGTTTTCAATGGAAATTTGTTTACACCTTACCATCTCCGAGGTTTGACTTCGTCAGATTTTAATTGAAAATCCATATAACCCAACCATGGTATAATCTTGTCCTTGTGCACATTATTCACAGCCTCCTAAATTTAATTGTACCAATCGAAAGCATCTTTTTAGATTTTGAATTTATCAAACAATCATTTTAGCCTAAAAAATACTGCATGATTCATTTAAAAAAATAAAGTTGATATCTTTTCCGTTTAAACCGGAAGTCAGCCATTATGTGCAAAGTTTGGAAAATACTCATTTTGTACACTTTTTTTAATAAACTTTTTGTCTATCAAGGAAAATAAATGAGTGTAAATCTTCATATTTAGTACACCTACACCGCATACTATGGCAAACTAGTATTGATATAGTACCAGTGCAATATTTTATATTAAAGTTTAAATATTGAAACCATAATGGTTCAGTATTGACATATCAATATGCAATATTGCAATAATGCAATAATATTAAATTATTATTTACTTAAAATTGCAAGGAATTTGCAGTAGTAAAATTAGTACAATACAGAGGTAACACTGAATCAATATGTATTTATAACATTGTAAATATAGGTAAGGCTGTATTAAACAAATTCAAAGATCTATTCTCACATTAAAACGTCTGAAAAAGCCATTTTTTAGAAAGCACAATTTTCTTGTCTTCAATCTTTTAGTAATTATTTGTAACTTTATAAATTGCCACTAATATATAACAATATACCAATTTACATAAACCTACAGATTATGCTTTCCTGAAACCTCCTGAGGGTTAAGAAAAAAAAATTTGGTTGACTTTGTTTTAACGGTAACTATAAGTATAACGTTTATTAAGCCTTATTATATGTCGTACAGCTACAGGTTCGGTTAATAAAACACGCCCACTAGTCAAAAGAGAGTTACAACTCTTTGATCGCTTAAGACTTGCGATGCCGTTCTTATACAAGCGATCCAAAGTGATCTTTTGCGGGGGATTTTACGCCCTAAAATTTTAGCCCTCTTGACCAAACTCAAAAAATCGATATTTTTCGAGATATAAGCTCGAAAATGAGTTTTCAAGAAGCAAATGGATTTCACTTGGGTTAGTAGAAATCTATGAGTCGAAGAGACGCCCATTCTGTTAAGTACTTGACGCCAGACATTTTTGGTCTTTTTTTGTGAATTTTCCGAGTTATGGCTTCGGAATTTTTTTTTTACTTTTCCTTATGCAGCGGACCGTTCCCGTTTAAAAAAATAACCTACTCAGATTGGGCGTTGTTTTACAGTCAACAATTTTGGTCTTAACTGGCGAATCCTTTTTTGCGCGCCCGACTTTTTTGGCTTTTATAACCAAGTACAAAAAATCATGCGATAGAGTGGCATTCCGTCGTTTTTTTGCGCGACAATAGCCCACAACAGGAAAATTTTTAAAAGGTTGCTCTTCGTAAAGCCATAACTTAAAAAGTGTCGGTCTACTTAATTCGCGGTATAAGACAAAAAACTGAACAGCATGGGTGTCTTTTAGAGACTCCTGGACTCTGGGATTTCCGACATCTAAACGAATCAATTTGTTTGTGAAAAACCCATTTTCGAGCTTATATTTAAAAATATATCAATTATTTGAGTTTGGTCGAGAGGACTAAAATTGTATCCCTGCAAAATATTCAGCAAAACGACCTCTTTGAATCGCTTCTACAAGTACGCGAGTTATAGCCGATCAAAGAAATTTAACTTTTTTCGTGATTAAGAAACCTAGAAACTCTCCTACAAACCTATGTACTTTATCCCGTTTGCATGAATATTTTCTCACTGAATGTCATTTCCCGGCTACATAACTTATTTAAAACTTAAGACTACGTCAGTGTGGATTTTTAATTTTTATTAAAAATTTAAAAACAACACGGAATCGTCATAAACATCTAATATTGAATAGTGCATGTAGAGTTTTCATCGTCGGTATCACCCAATAAAAATTAATGTGGATATAAATTAGGATAATTTGTTTTTATGAACAATATTACTTATTTCTGTACGATTTTTTATAAATATTAATAGATGCTTGTAAACAAGTATTGTTCCTAATATGGAGTCTACATTGGTTTAATATTAATGTTCCCAATATTACATAAACAACATTGCTCCATACTAAAATAGCAATATTGGTTCGGTGGACGTGCAACATTAAATAACTATTTGTTATTGTTAATATTCATATCTTATATTCCTAAATTAGAATGTCAGTTTACGAAAAGAGCAATATGTAATATTTTATTTTAATATTGGAGTATGTAACACAAAAAGAAGAGAATGATAATTTTTTTTACTTTGTATGCTTTAACTCTTTGAAGGGCGCCGGTACATGGAATGAACCACTTTCATTCTTTTTAAGTGCGCAGTGGGTTTCAATCTATCCCACGTATTGAAAAGGCTACCTCTTTGGTGTGTATCGGTATATTGTGTGCACCACATTATAGATGAAAGTTTAGATTGCGCTACTATCAAACAGATGGCGCTCAAAGTGCTAATTGGTGTATTTTCGCTATATGACGAGTTTGTTAGTGTTAGTTCGCGACAATATTCAGTGTTTTTTATGATACTGCCATAAATTTACTTAACAAAGGTAAGCACATATTATAGTTTTATTAGTAATATGACGTGTGATGCATTATTTCTTTTGAATTGTTTTCAAAACATATTTCTACACCATTTTTCTTACCAGTTTACAAATTGTACCACCGCCCATTATGCTCATTCTTGTCATTGTTTTAGTTTAGTGCAAAATGTTCAGACAAGAGGAAGAACTACCGTTTCAATTGAGAGGTATGACAGAAGATGAATGTTATGAACTGCTCAATACAGATTTTGAAAAAATTCCCCCTGATAACGACTCACTGACCGATGTTGATTGCAAAAACGACTAATACTAATGGAGCAAGTTCTTTACAAGTAGTTTTAGAAGAGTCAGAGGACAAATCAGAACTGCAGAATAGAAATTCCGGAGGAGAAAATTTGGAAGAAAACGAAAATGATTCTGAAACCACTGATAGCGAGATGGATATACCTTTGAGTGTTTTAAAGGAAAAGCTGAAAAACCCCATCAAACCTACAAATAACATCACGTGGGATAAAGCTTTCCTTCCTGCACTACTAGATATACCCTTCACGGACAACTCAGGGGTTGCGCAATTAATACTTGATTTGGATGATCCGTCACCTGTTGATATATTTGCAGAATTGCTGACTAAAGACATGTTGGATAATATTGTCTTCCAAACCAATTTGTATGCCACACAAAGGTACGGGGCAAATTTTAGACCTACAGATACAAGGGGAAATTAAAACATTTCTTGGAATAAATTTATTAATGGGAATAAAGCAACTTCCCAGTAATCGTGATTATTGGTTTAGCAATAAGTTTTTGCATGATCCGTACATTTCATCTCTCATGCCTGTGAAGAGACACAGTTGGTTCCTGTCAAATTTGCATCTGAATGACAATATGAATATGCCATCACGTACAGATCTAAACTACGATAAGCTCTACAAACTCGGTCTGTGTCTTAATGATCTGCAATCGAGATTTTTAGAATGTTATAACCCCGACCAAAACGTAGCCATCGACGACTTCGATGATCAAATCTAAGGGTCGATCTACCCTCAAACAATACATGCCAAAAAAACCTATCAAGAGAGGTTACAAAGTATGGATGCTGGCAGACAAATACGGATATTGCCTAAAATTTGACATATATACTGGAAAAAAAGGGGATACTGTGGAAGCACGCTTGGGAAATCGTGTAGTGAAGGAACTATGTACTGGCCTAGAAAACAAAGAATATCGTGTTTTTTTGACAACTTCTTCACATCACCACAACTCCTGGAAGAACTTCAAGATAAACAGATACATGCTTGTGGAACCGTTAATTTTACGAGGAATCACATGCCAAAGTTTGTTTCTGATAAATCATTACAGCGAGAAAAATTTGATTACAGTGTTAGTAACAAAGGAATAATCGCAATCAAGTGGAAAGATAACAGAAGTGTACATTTATTGTCAAATTATCATGATCATCGTGATACTGTTCAGGTCAGCAAAAAGAAAAAAGATGGAAATACGGAAATGATACCTTGTCCACGATTATTATCTGACTATAACGTTAATATGAATTTTGTGGATAAATTCGATCAAAATAAGCAAACATATCAAATAGACAGAAAAAGTGTGGTGGCATAGGACTTTCTTCTATTTCATAGACGCATGTGTTGTGAATGCGTTTGTTTTGCGGAAGCGATTGAATTTACCACATACAACAATGAAGAAATTTCGGTTAGCAATAATCGATAGTCTCATAACTGAAAAACATCACACAAGAAGATCTTCTAATATATCTCAAGTACTACCTGTACCGATCAAGAAGCACAAACCATGTGTGCACTGTGCAGCACCAAAAGGAGGATATTCGATCAAACTGGCAGTGTTCTGTGTGCAATGTTGCCTTATGCCTCAACAAAAACAAAAATTGTTTCAAAATCTTCCATAGTCATTAGTGCGCGGCGGTTCATGTTATGAACCACCAATAATTTTTTTTTTTAATTTAAGTTTGTTTAAAAAATACCACTTGTATTAGTTTTTGGAATATAAAATTGTGTCTAGTTTTAGAAAATCGACAAGAGATGAGTTCTAAATAATATTCTGCCCAATTCGAGTTGTTTCGTTGCATTACGTTTGCTCCTCAAAGAGTTAACAACGTTTAGAGTCATATTGTGGATAATCGTATTATTTGTTATAGACGCAATATTCAAAAGTAACTATTACTGTTGTTAATGTAATGTAAACATAAATATTGTACTAGAGGAACTTTGTCGACAGATGTGTAAAATAAACACCGAGAATGTCATTAATGTGTTTTAAATTGCTGAATTTTCCGAAAAAAATTTGGTTTATAATTTTTCATTTTTATGTCGTTTTTAGACCTATCTATACTAATCTCATAAGTGATTTAATTAAATTAAGATCCTACTAGCTACGAATAAAGTAAATAAATTAGTTAATCCTTTTTCGCACCAAGTCAAGGTCGATACTATTAAGTAATTTGAGAATTTTGAATGAGAAGTTTTTGATAAGTAATGCTACCAAGTGTATGGATACAATGCCTACCAAAAGACCATTTTTAATTTTTTAGGTTGCTGTTTTATGCTGTTACTATGAGTTAAACTATTAACAAAGAAAATCCAATTTTGTATAAATATAAAAAATTAATATTGTAATATAAATATTGGTACCAATTCAATGTTCGCATTCCCAATATTGCGATAGGAAGCATTTTTACCCATAATTTTAGTAGTAATATCTTTTATAAGGGCAATATTGAATAAGTAAATATTAATGTTTTTCTTATAACTATAAATATACACAGAGTGACTCATTTAAAAACGGAACATTTCGATAAAATTTATGTTTATTGTCCGCTTTTAATTATTTTTTTAAATTATAAAACTATACTTTATGATATACTATTATCTCACTAATTTTTTTCTCTCTCGCTTGATCAAAACAAAAAAAAATCATAGAAATAATGTGATTCATAACTTAACAAAAATTGTTAATAATTAATGAAATTAAGTAAATTTTCATCACTAAAAAATTACGTAGTAGGCTTTGGTTTTTTAAGAAAAATGTGTACAGGGTGTTCTATGACGAGAAGAAAGCACTTGATGAGATGATTATAATTCATGTCCAACAAAAAAGGTCATATAAATAGGAGTCTGTTCTATTTCAAAAAAATTTAGGTTTTGACTGTTTTCTTGATTCTTGGCAACATTGCTCCATTATGATTGTCACGATATAATTCACGCTGATTTGAATTTACTTTTCTAGTTGTAAAATTTCCTTGAGTACGTGCGTTGTGCTCGCTCCGGTCCTGTTTAGATTTGTTGCGTTCAACGTTGAATTCTAATTCGAGTTGCAAACGTTCACATTCTTTCTTTGCTGTGTTAACTATGAGTTAGTGCGCTTCGTTTAATACAGAAGAAACTGCGAAATGGAATATTAATTCGTTAAGATGGATTAATCTAAAATTTCTCTAACCTTCCGTCTATTGGGATTAGAAATTTAATTATAAATAAAATAATATTTAATCTGGATTGGGTTTTGTTATTACCGTTTTGCAGGTAAGACTTCTAACCTATTTTGCCTCGTGTTAGGAATCGTCTACATTCGAATTTCTTCAATTACAGTTTTATTTATGAATGTGGCTTTCTCTCCTTCGTTTGTATTGGTTTGCTTCTACGTCCATTGTTTGTTTGATGCGCTCTGAGATCGTTAATGCCTTATCATGTCTTAATTGAGATGGTTAATACAACGACACTTGCTGTTCACGAGGTTCTGTACTCGAAGAACCGATGAATGGATAATTTCGTAAATCCCGTATCGCTAGCTACGAAAGATTATCAACGGTACAGTCATCTCGCCTTTCCACTTGGAAAAAGTCTTTATTGGAATTCTCGGCAGACTTTTGAGTTTAGCGTGATTGTCGGATTCGCAAAGTACAAATACTAAGGATTCTACGTTAACATAAAAACTTGGAAGTATTGATGTCGAACAATCCAAAAGACGCATTACTGTGCTACTACCGGTACACGTATGTTATTTAGCTTAAGTAATTTGCCACAAGATAATTATATCTTTAATTCTGGAGAACTTTATGTGGCAAGACAAATTATTATTACTCGACGGTGTTTTATCAATTCTGGCATGTGTTGTTATTAAAGTAACTTTAACTACTTTGACGAATCACTTTAAAAGTTAAAGTGGCGCTTAGAAAAATATCTACTAATTTCTAAATACAAACTCACACGCTCTGTTTTTATGCTAAACTAGTTTGGTTAAAATCGCCATACAAGAAATGTTAAGAATACGTCTCGTTCTGTATCAAATGTTACCTATGTTTTGTTAACTATTTATTTTGTGGGTCACCGATATAAATGTGAAATGTAAAAGAGAAAAATTGATATCCTTTTAGCTTTTATTGTTTTATATTTATTTTAGGATTATAATCAATTAAACAGTGCTTAAACCTACATTTATTTTAATTTCATGTAACATGGTATAATTCAAATAGTTTTCATAAATCGATTATTTTATGTCTATGTTTTAAAGATGGTTCTTTTCTGTATTTTGTTGAGCCATTAATTTTAACGAACACACAGCAAGAAGGATCCTAAGTACTTTTGGTCATACATAAAATATCAAAAGAAAGATAATCATTTACCCTCTGAAATGAGCCTTGGTTCGTCAGTCAGTACTAATGGGCAGGAAACTGTAAACCTCTTTGCCAAACATTTTGGTTCTGTTTATAAGACAAATAATAAGAATTATTAGAAAAAGAAATTATTTCCAAAACAATGTTAATTTAAATTACATTAATATCGACGTTAATCAAATTATGATGGAATTAAAAAGATTTACCCGAAAAATAAATCATGGTCCTGACGGTATTCCTGCTCTTCTCTTAAGAAATTGTTGCTACGTGTTAGCATATCCAATTCAAATATTGTTCTCTAAATCTTTAAAAAGTGGAATTTTTCCTGATACATGGAAATTAACCTATGTTGTACCAGTTCACAAGAGTAAAGATAAAACCGATATCACTAACTACAGACCTATCTCAAAGATATCTGAAATTCCAAAACTTATTGCTAATAATATGTTTCCGTTATTAAAACAAACAATCATTGAAGAACACCATAGATTTTACCCAAATCGCTCGAACACCTCAAATCTCTTAGTTTTTCAAAATTTTATATATCAAGCTTTTGTTGAATATACACAGCTGGATGTCATATATACTGACTTTTCAAAAGCTTTTGACAGCGTTAACCATAAAATTTTAATTAAGAAAATCGAAAACGTAGGTATTGGTGGTACTTTACTTTCTTGGATTGATAGCTACATTTCCAACAGACGTCAAATGGTCCAGTACAAAAATTTTTATTCTGATCATGTTTTAGTCCATTCAGGAGTACCACAAGGTGCTCATCTGGCTCCTTTGCTATTCTTAATCTTTATTAACGACATTAAAAATATTTTTAAACACTCCCAGATTCTTCTTTTCGCTGATGACACGAAAATCTTTAAAACAATCAGATCTGTAAAACTTCCTACCTTCTTAATTCTCCTCTCCAACGGTTTATGGAATCAGCAAATTTGCATTTTAACCTTAACTTTTACAGTACTAGTGCCGACAGTTTAAAAAAGCAACTCAAAACTAAGTTAAATAAAATTGATGCTTCTTTTATGCTAATTATTGATTTCTGTTATAACTTTTTGTACCATTTTAGAGTGTTTAGTTAAATTAATTTATTGTTATATTGATTTCTGTAATTTGAATTATTCTTTTATTTATTATTATCTAATATAGTAATTATAATTTTACTTTAAACTAAATTACTTGTATGTACACAAATTTCCTGTATATAGGGCGTTGCCCGTAAAATAAATAAATAAATAAAAAAAAACTAAAACAACAAATCAATTGGCAAATGTAAACAATGTTGCCAAAAATCAAAAGAAACTTCTCTAAAACAGTTGAAAATCGGACACCTGTTTTTAACGCTTTTTTATTGGAAATGATCTGTATATTCATTTTTCTCTCAGCATAGAACATCCTGTATATAAATATAAAACTTGAACTAAAGCAACTCTGTTGACAAATGTATAAGCAGTTACAAAACTCAATTCTTCAATTATTATCGTCTTAGGGTCTAAACTAAACGTTGGCATAAAAAACAATCTCGAATCGCCTGTAATAAATTTGGAAGAGATTGTACAATTGCAAACAAACACCGAAAATGTCATCAATGTGACTTTAAGTTGCTGATTTTTTCGAAAAATCTTACTTATAATTTTGCTTGTTTAAAATATTTTAGTTATTCTGATTGAAGGGTTAATTTTATATAAAGAACATGTGTGATTAATAAGAATGTATTACAATGCATTCAGACTTACTTATTCTAGATCATTCCATACATAAGAAAACCGCATTCATTAAAATTATCAAACATTTATTACATAAAATTACAATAAACATTCGTTTAAAGGTACTTATTGAAATGAATAGTGGGAGGTGATGGAATCGTAAAGAAATGAAGAGGGAAAGCAATTGTCAATTGCTTAGTAAACAGACAAAAGACAGCAGAAAACAAACGAGAAAGAGGTTCGTAAAGAGCCAACACAATAAAAATGCAAATTACGACCCTAGTTAGCGAGCGAAAAATCAAATATGAATTTTTCACTGCATTTGAAGTTGTTCCAAGAACATTTATTTATAATTTTAAATTCTTGACAAATTAACGTGTTCGTTTCAAATTTTTTAATTCTTAATTATTAAAGCACATAGTATTGAATATGGTTTTTTATGCTGCTATAAAAGCATAAGAAAAAGTTCATAAAAAGTTTCAAGTATATAAATCTTCGTCACAATAAAACGAAATGGTTTTTTTTACGAAGTGTAATTTAAGAATATTGTTATTCAAAATTTTGCGGACAGTATGATAAATTTCAATTCTCAACAAGTAATTTTTATTGTTTCGGATAATTTCAATAACTTGGCGGAATAAAAGCTGTGTCAAATATTTTTTGCAATACTCGGTAAAAAGAAAATTGGTTATTCTTTTATTTTCTTTATTCTACATACTCAATTTTCTTTTAGAAAAGATGGTTACTTCTACAATCTTTCAAAAGATTTTACGGTACAGGAAACATTTTATGTGAAATTTAAACTTATACAGAAATGGTGGCAGCGTCTCGCTCTTTTGTTATTTATTGTTGAATGTAGGTCAGACCATCACTTGGTATATACGAGTTCTTTATAAAATGTACAAAAAGGTGTTTAGATATAAAGAAAGTAAATTAAGCTCGTAAAGGTGTAATGGGGCGCAAAGTTAATTTAGTATCAACATTTGTTGTTTCGTCATGTTTATATTTACCCATAGGAGAACATAAACAAACAAGAAAATTTAATATCGGCCAATGTAACCATCAACAGAATATTTTCAAACACGTTCGTTTTAATTTTTGGGTAGCAAAATGTTCAAATAATTCCGTCAATATTTATTTACGAATACCTACAATAAAAAGAAAGAATCGGGAAAATAAGGTGTTCGTATACAAATTTATCTTTAATAAACACGTTTTCTTATTTATTTGCAGAATTTTGCGATACGAGAAATACTTAAAATACGAGAGCAAATTTTATATTAAGTAGTTCTTTACAAATGCAATTTTCAGACGCGACACTTTAAATGTATCCCAGTATTTCAGTGCAATAAACACGCGATAATGAAAATGAAATAGACTAAGATTTGTACGTGTAATTTCGTGAAATGATACAATATACAATTACGTTTCTTCTATTATCATTTTGTTTCATCAAACATAATAAATCTTTTTCTTAAATAACGGTGTAAGGAAAGTTTTCCTCTGTAACTGTGTTTCTTATTTATAAGGAGCGGTTTTGTTAAATACATAAATTGTAAATTGTAATTGTTGTACAAGAATTCTACAAACTAAATTAAAAACTTCATTATTTACGAAAAATATTTGAGTAGTCCAAACACAAACGATTGTTCTTATATCTTCTCAAGATGCTAAATCAAATTACTCGAACAGATTGTGACGACTGGGAAAGTTAAAACTATCTTAAACTTTGAAACTGCTTCACGGTTACGGGCGCCAATATAGTTATAATGATTAAACCTTTAAAACTGCCTCACCATTGTGGAAGCCAAAATAATTGTTGTGAATAAATTCACAACAAATTAAAAGTAAAGATTGATAATATTTGATTGAGTATGTGCAAATAATTATATAATTTCAGAAACGTTTATCTAAATTCACATTGTATGAAAACATGAAATAAATGAACGCTCAAATAACTTATGCTTGCAAATCGTTCCAACTGCTTTTTGGAGGAAAGATACGTATCTTTAATAAATGACAGATATGAAATTCGTAACATCCTGTATACGAATAACAGACCGGGAGCCAGCAAGAAAATCATTTCTAAAAATCACCTGATTTTTAGTGAATCAGAAACGGTGAAAATAATATTTTCCAAAAGTATGTTTGAGATTTTGTGAATAGTTTATGAGATATTCTCGCGTTACAAGTCCTTGTATTTCAAATTTTCCTTTTAATTAATTTTGTTGCAAATTCAGGTTGTATTAATCCTTTTATGATTCCCAGCTCCTTAAAATATCTTAGAAATGTTATGTCGAAGTTCCTTAATTCAATTCAACTAATTACATTATTCGTATAGGTAGACATAAATGTCTGTGAAAATGGATTTTCTTAGTTTTCCAAGGATTAAAAACAATATTCCGGCCCTAACAACACAAAGCACTGGCTGATGTCCTTTCATCACCAACACCAATGTTTGCCAAAGCACCTACGGGGACTTCCACGTTACAGGTTGTAGACGGAAATATCTTCATATTAAGCTTATCACTACGTGACAATGAATATTATTTCTTTCAGGAAGGCAAAGTTTATGGAAATCATGAAGGTTTTGAAGCATTAAACCAAAATTGAAAAAACAAAATATACTAGAAATTTATACACCTGTATACAAAGTCCATAATACTCGTCCTTCAATTAGGGGACAAACTCTCTGTTTTGCTTCAGAAAATGCGCAAAAAAGCAAGAAACAGTATCCCAGACAAAATTCCTCGAAATATTCTTCATAGAAACATTTTCGACCTAGTTACAAACGGTGATGAAAGCTTTGCGGGTACAATTGGATGAGAAGGCAAAGGCAGCAGATAACGTTTTGACCAGTTTCCAAAAATATGCGGTAATGGCACGTTTGTTCCACATATCAAGGTAGACAGCCAAATATCCAATATAATATCTGTTGGTACCACCATATGTTTGATCACGATGTCAGGTTGCGTCAACTGCCGACAAGTTGTTATATTCTGGTAAGAGCCGCCTTTTTATCGCTAATCGACGAACAAATAAATAGTTTTGATTGACACAGAATCTGATCTTTCTATTATTCCCCCAACACAGCAGGCAAGAAAAACAAACCAAATTATAGCTATCTATTCGTAAGGACGGTATCCTCTCAGTTCAGTTGTTGGGCAATTGGACGATTAGAAAAGAGATTGTTCTTAGACTATTTACCATCGCTCAATTGTCAACAGAATTGGAGTAATTTAAAAACATTTTAAATTTTATTAAAATAAAAAAAAAAAAAAATAAAAAAAAAAAAAAGTGAAAAAAAAAAAAAAAAAAAAAAAAAAAAAAAAAAATGTTAAAAAAAAAAAAAAAAAAAAAAAAAAAAGAGAAAATTTAAAAAGGAAAAATAAAAAGAAAAAAAAATAAAAAAAAAAAAAAAAAAAAAAAAAAAAAAAAAAAAATTAAAAAAAACAAATTGCTGGTGAAAATACTTCAAGCGCTGTGTTCTTCACATTACAGAAATTTAGTTTAATCAAAGTTTTCTGTTTCTAAAAAAATTTCTCCGTTATCTCAAATGGAATAATGTAAAAAAGTATTAGAATTCTACAAGTCGACAAAAAATCAAATTTTGTTTGAGAATGGGCGGTTGGAGATCAAAACCAAATAAAAAAAAGATTTTTTTCAATTCAATCATAAGAGAGATGACTGTGTTATCATGGATCTGTTTTGAGGTGCATTTTTCAAAGAAACTCACTAATTTTTGCTATTTCAATTCTTGTTACGCCACCTCATGGCAACTTGAAGTTTATCTCCAAGAATTTCTCTTGCTGATTTTATGATACCGAATACTGCCTGCTCGATACCGAACCATAACTAGTTTCTGAGATACATCTGACTTGATCTGGTGATTCCTAGTTCCAAATTTGACAACTAATATGTACTGTTAGACCATTGATTTCAAACTGTGGTTTTAGCTGGTGATTTCAGTGACTCATGGCCTATCATGTCGTGTTATTATATGTATATTTCAAAGTACACCCAACACTGTTTTATTGAAAATGTCAAAAAATATGTCAGGATAAAATATTCCTTGTTACCCACTGATAACTTTCCATTAGTCAAAAGTACCACTTTGTTATGAAAGTCGCAATCATTTGATTAGCAAGGCAAGTTCACCCTCAAGCGATAAATTTAGAAACGTGAACATTCCAGCGATTTGTCACTGACTTTTCATGTGAGATTTTTTTCCGGAAAAAAGGTGTAGAGTGAACTCCTCCAGACATACAGTCGACGAACTCTCTTATTTAATTATTCGGTACATAGACCAAGCGTTATGCGGATTAACATTCACCGTCAACACATCAAACAGGATTTCGAACGCTTGAGCAAGTATAGCCTTCAGATCAACGTTGCAAAATGCGTATTAGTCAACCATTGATAGAATTCCTTGGTCATTTGTTTTGATACAACGGTATTTAACCGCCAATAAGGTAAAGGAAGTTCTCAATTTACCAACGCCAAAATCCATAAAAAATTGCAAGCATTTTTGGCACCAACAAACTTTTACCGCTGCTTTATCCCAAACGCAGTCGATTTTACAATCACCGATCAGAAATAATAAAAGAAATGATCGTTAGCTGAAACTATGAGCTAAAGGGCAGAATTCAAGAAGTGCAAGCAGGAACTGACCAACGCAGTATTCCTAACAATCTTTACAAGTAGACACCTTAAAAAGTAGATTGTAGCCACTGGGATTCGATTAGAAAGGGCTAACCATAACTCGACGATACTCGACGAACGATCGCTGGGCAGAAATCATTCCTATCAAAAACATTAACGCTGAGACAGTTATCCAAACTCTTGTGTCGGATTGGATTTCACGATTTGGTCTACCATTAAAGATTATCGCAGAAAAAAAAACGTCACTCCAATCAACGTTATTCAACAAGTTGGCAACATTGTTGAATGTCAGACATTTGCTGTCGACTGCCTTTCACCCTCAATCTAACGGAATGATCAAACGCCTACATCCGATTTTTAAGACAGCAATCAAATGCAGACAATCAGCTAAATTGGTAGATCTCTTTCTCACAGTTTTACTAAACCTCCGATCCGTGGTCAAAAAAATCTAAAATAGAACACCTCTCGTCTTGCCGTTTTATCTGTGCAAGGAGTGACAGTGTTACGCCGCTATTAACGCCGCTATACGAAAGGCCTTATCGCGTCATCAAACAAAAGCAATCTACATTAATCTTGGACATCGAAGAAAAATCTCAAGAAATTTCCATAGAACGAATCAAAGCTACATTCATGGATGACTACAACTTCGACCAAAATCCAAACGTTGAATCTGCTCTAATCAGTTCCAAAAACAAGAAACAAGTTACATTCAAAAACCAGGAGCCTTTTGAAACATCGAGGTTTAAACGACTACTTGTGTTATCAATGATACTCGTGACTGTATCAATGAAAAGGGGTTAATGTAGTGACAACAAAGTTTACAGTTAAAACTTTAACCAACCTTTAGACACGACCAGAAAAATAAAGCGTTTCAAGAATTGTCTTCACAGACGTCATTTTCAGCAACAAAGTGCATTAAGGTATTCTTATTGTCTTTGCAAAAGCAGACATCACTCTCTTTTGTACGATACATCTTCCTCTGATGACCATCCTCAACTTCAATTAAATATTCTTCTGACCGCTGAACAACCAGATTTTGTGCAATTGCATCTCAAGTTTTGTAACCAAAGGCGTTTATCGGTAACCAGTTATCGGATCCTGACTTGGACAAGCCCGGTGGATACGTTAAATGCAACATTAGCATTAAATATGATCTTTCCATTTGCATTCGAATGAAAATTATCCTGTAGAGAAGGTGTTCTTGTCAAAAGAATAAGCGTGCGAACCGCATTTTATTAAAACAGATGCTGATGGAAGATTTATCGTCTCCATCCTTTGAAACAACTAAAAGAGGTTCTTGAAGATTTATATTATATTTCCCAGAAAAGGATTCTTAACTCTTGAGCATCGACTTCATTGCAATTAAAAGCTTTTAAATCAGAGTACTTTTATAAACAAGAATATCAAAATTTGGGGCACATGTTCATCTCAAATTTTTAATCATCAGAGCAATGATAATATCTTTGGAATAATTATGGAAAAGATTGACTTGACAAATAGTTGATTTAACCATTCAACAAGATCTATTTGCTACTCTGATTCGCTTTTCTAACCACGCATATGTTATAACAGCTGACAATGTATCGGCAGGTGATGATTAATTCTACTCAAAGGCTACATCAAAAAAATTTGTGGAGATCCTACCATTCAAAACCTATCTAATCTTTTAATTTAAGCCCTGACAATTAGTTGTTTGATTCAACTTGAACTGAAATGTCCTAAACAATTAATTTGTGAAATAATTCGATTGGATTTTATGTTGATGACCTCCTGACTGAAAACTTAGACGATGATCGGAAAATATGTTCTGAAATTGCACGTATTTTACAAGGAAGTAAATTCCATCTTCTTAAGTGGACTTTCAATGACCTTAATGTTCTGCTCAGCCTTCCTGATTCAAAATTGCATTTAAAAAATTTAAAATTTGAACGAAGGGTTGATCTTTCTAAGCAGAAATAAATACGTCAATTAACTGCCAAAAAAGTGACAAAAAGGTCTACGAGGATATATTGAAAAATTCTTAGCCTACCATAGAACCAACATATTCTCCTCTTAATTGGATACATTTATTACAGCGATCCTGCAACGTCTCTAGACCTTTCAAAAAAATGTTTCTTCTTGCTCTGCAAACCAGACCTCCACAGCTTCTATTACCTCCTTGTTGAAAGAAAATGTACAACTTTTTAAACTTTTTTTCAGTTGTGGAAAGAGGTGATAGTCGGACAGAGCCAATTCGGGTGAATAAGGGGGTGTTCTAGTAATCACGAATTTTTGCATGGCAACATGAGATTTGTGTGCAGAGGCGTTGTCCTGCAAAAACAAAACACCTTTGGATAGCTTTCCGCGTCTTTTCTCTTTAATATTTTCCCGTAGAGTGGTCAGTAATGTCGAATAGTAATCTCCAGTTATTGTTCTACCCTTATCCAAAAATCAATCATGATTACTCCATGGCAATCCCAAAAACTGAAGCAAGAACTTTTCCAGCAGATTTTGGACACGAAACTTCTTAGGTCTTGGAGAACCAGAGTGTCGCCATTCCATCGATTGTTGCTTTGTTTCTGGATCGTAGAAATGTACCCAAGTCTCATCCATAGTAACAATTTGGTTTAAGAAGTCTACATCGTTTTCAAATCGAGCACAGATCAAACGCGATGCTTCTACCCTTGCACGCTTTTGGTCAACATTCAAACATTTGGGGATCCATTTTGCAGCAATTTTTCTCATGTCCAAATTGACGTAAACCATATGATAAACGCGTTCGTATGAAATATTCAGTGCTTCAGATATCCGTTTTAGCCCAATTCGACGGTCTGATAAAATCATGTCATGAACTGCATCGATATTTTGGGGACTGACACAGAAACTGGCCTTCCCAATCGGTCATCATCTTCAATGGAAAATTTACCTCTTTTGAAGCTTGCATTCCAATTTTGACGGTCGCATACGAAGGACATTGATCACCAAGGGTATTAATCATATCTTCGCAAATCTGCTTACCTCTTAACCCTTTTAAATACAGGTACTTGATGATGGCTCGATACTCCAATTTTTCGATTTTCACAATTTCGGTGAACATATTTAATTTATTGCGTGACTCTGGTTTACTTTTTTGACGTTAAACTTTACACTGACACTTCTAATAAGTTATTGTTCGTTGCTATGGTAACGCAATATTTTGTTTATGCAAGGAACTGGTCTAGGCTAACTAGATATCAATATATCCTCGTATGCTCTCTGAGATATCCCAGATCCGTTGGGGCTGCTGTCTCTTTGCACAAATTCTTCTTCAACAGTTGTGATTAAAAAAATACTTCATAAATTCTGCAATGCGTCAAGCCAACAGTATAAATGTTACATATATGTCAGAACTCCTAGGTGCAAAATCAAAAGTTGCGCGTTTGAGACCTACTACCATTTCACGCCTCGAACTATGCTCAACCGCTCTACTGTCCAAGCTAATGGAATAATCAATAGTTAATATCTTCTATAAATTATGATCAGATTCTACCTCAGTGATTAGTTGATTAAAGCTCAAACCAAGTCTCTTAAAAACGTTTGTGTGTAATTGCGTTTTCGATATTCTATTTGGTAACCCTGCTGATTTACTGTCAAGAAAAATTTCTTTTCAAACTTTGAAACTCTAAAATATTTAAAACTTTAGTGGTACGGTCCATTATGGCTACCCAAAAATGAATCTGCATGGCCAGGATCCTTTTCCGTAAGTTTAAATCTTCTTGAAGTTCTGGATATTTCAAAATTATATTACTACTCAAATATAAATCGGTTAGAAAGGTGATAGCTTTTTATCTTTGTTTTAACAGCTCTGAGATCCGCATTTTTCTGTTAGTCAAAATTTCTCAAATGGAAGCATTTCCAGATTAAACAAAACAATCCTCATCGCTGTTGCGCTTAAATACATTTCTGGAGGATGATGGCATCCTTCGTGTTGGAAGTATATTTTCCGATCTGTAAATTTTCCTTTGTCAAGAAACATCCAGTGTTACTGTTTGAAAAGCACTATCTATTTATCCACCGAAGCAACCACCATTACTTTACGCCGTTTGGTATCACGCAGAGGTAAACCTTCTTTACACTGATAACCGAACTAACTTTTTAAGATAGTAGCAAAAAAATGCATCATCCTAATGATGTTTAGCCCTAACTCAATATCACTTCCTTATTGGAAGATATCTAACATCCCATCCGCATCTGGGCGTTAGCGAGCTAAAAAAATCAAAACTCACATGTTACCAGCGTATCCAACAGCTCACTAGAAATTTTGGGATTAACTCAATGGAAAAATCCCGTTAATTATTGGCGGCCCTTTTCACCTGTCGTAAGTATTAATTTTTCCTATATTTTTTTTTGTGTGGATTTCTTCTTTTACCACGTGTAGACCTCCGACTGGGATACGGTTTATGGCTACTAAATAAGTATCTAATCTAAAAGACCAACTCGCTGCACATCGATCACAAAAAATTGGTCCCTCAATGGGATGATGTAGCCGTCCAAAGAAAGTTCCTTGAAGATAACCTGTTGACCTTCTGGCTATGGGTTAAAGTTGTTCGAATCATTCATATCCATACGTCTTTAAACCTATTGTGGCTATACATCTCTGTTGTCAAATCCTTCGTCTATATGGAAATTACAAACCAGCCGAAGTTATGGTTGAAGCATCATAAAACGCAAACCGGATAAGTGGAAAAAAATTTAATGTTTTATCTTATTACTTTATATGCACCCGCGTCTGTACCTGTAGTTTGACTAACTTGTTGCCCTTTGTTATTTGTATAATGTAATTTTGAGAAACCTTTCAAAAAGTTTGTTATATGTCATTGCGCTTTGTGCTAGATAACTTTGAATTCGTCATCGAGTATGGGTACTCCACATATTTCTTTATTTTATTGTCTAACTTTAATATTAATATTTGTGACACGTACTTGTCGGTCACAATTTGTGCGGCCACGCCTTACCATAAGCGTAAATATCGCCGCGGCTATTAAATACTACTGGCAGATACTTTCCTACGGGAACAATTAGTTCGTAACTCTCAATCACTAAAATAAATAATTTAAATTGTGTCAATATTTACGTCTTATTTATTGTCTATGTTGTAAGATTTTGTGTTACTAAAATCTAGTCGTTTAACAAAAATTATATTTATGTTAGTCTACGGTTGTTTCTGTATTTGGAGTTCCTAGTCACTCTAGAATATCTCATATACTAACTTCTAGGTAGCGTCCTCTTTATTATCTTCTTCTGCAGTGTGAAAGCCTTCAACTTAACTAATAAGTACAACCACATCCCCTCTGCAACTAACAGAGCTTCCGGCCAGATTTTCAGCATTGCCTCCGTTTTAAATTTGGTTTATAAATAACCGTAAGAGTTTCTACTTACTTTCTTAACAATGATTTTCTGTTCTTAAAGACTTTTTTGCAACTTTTGGATAATATTCAGTAGTTTTGTAGATTAAGATTTCAAAACCATTCTTTTCACTTTTGTTTACATCGGATTTCTAGATTTCAGATTTAGGTTTTGACCCATGTTTAAGTTTTATTCTTAGGAAATTTTTAAATCTTGCTATGGGGGAGATTGTAAAGTTCAATTTTCTGCAGCATACATATGCATTGTTGGTTGTTGCCACTCAATTAAATAAATTGCATTTAAAATTTTAAAAGCGTTGTATCTTTATTTCTTTTGTTTTTACACCAACGAAAGGTACGTGTGCTTAAAATTATATTAAGTTAAACTTTTATGAACTGTAAACGTAGTAGTAACGCAAACAACATTTAATATTTGCGGTTGAACATGAATGTAAATATCGAGTTAAAACAGATACGATCTAAAATTAAATTTGCGAAAGTTATTCGTCAATAACAACCAATTATAGTTTCATTTGAGTAAATACCTTCATGGGCAAATGTCTTTGTTAATATAAACTTGCAATCTAAATAAGCGAATTCCGGAACTCATAATATTCATGAATGAGAATGTTCTAGCATAGTTATTCTAAAGTTATTTGAGTTTGAAATTTCAATAATATCCGTACACAAACACAACCACGTAAAATTCATAAACGCGCAAAAAAATTTTAATTCAGTTACACAAATAACCACATTTTTGTCGGTGCGCGTGCGGCTACGGCATCAGAATGGTTTTGGCACGTAATTTAAAATCGCAAAAAACCAGAATAAAATATAATACAAATCAGTTTCAGAAATAGGGTGATAACGCAAAATAGCATTTCACGATTCTTGAATCAAATCGGATTTAGTGTACATTACCGAAGAAATTTTATAGTACAGAAGTTTACGATATATCTAAAGGGCTAAATCATGATAAACTATAAAGCTTGAGACAAGAAAACAATACATCACAGAAATAGTCCTGATTCGGTTGTTTCCTTCGGGCTTTGCTGTACCTTTTTGAATTGGGCCAAATGTGTTTGTGACCCTTTAAGATCGTTAAGGTCAAGACGTAACATCGTTTGATCTTAACTTTTCCTTTATAGCAAAATAAAATTTAAAACTTTTAACTATATTTTTAAAGAAAGCGTTTAGAAATTTTAAATTAATTATACGTCGTTTTCAGTTTAAAGGCAGCTTCGCGACTTTATAATCAACTTAATCCTTTATCTTTACTCTGGAGCACGTTTGACAGTCTAATCGGTTCTATAAATCTTTACTAACTTTATAAATCTACGAAATCAACGTGAATGGGACGTTTTAAGCAAAGCTTTAAAAATTTAATAGATTAATTTTGGATAATTTTCAAAAGAGTATTGCAGATCGGGCGGGTGATTCAATTTTTATTTTGAGTAATTACCCAGAATAATATCAATAAATGTTGAAGGTTTAAAATCGAAATAACTGAGCTTTATAGCGAAAAATCTGTTCATATAACGTTGATTTACTTAACTACATCATAATGTTTGCATCAGCTGTATTGTATTTATGTTGAAATGTTGCTTTTAGTGCAATTTCATTCGAATATTACAATAATGTAACTATTTTAGTTTGACGTTTATGTTATTTTAAAAGATGCACTTACATTAAACTGAAAAATAAAAGCTATTATAAAAAGTACACTTGTTTTCAAAACAAATTATTTATTTATTACTAAAACAAACAAATAAAAGTTAGACTAATCGAACCATTTGCAAATAAATAGTGGTATATGAAACAACTGCATTTTTTGCTCCTACATATAAGTTAACTTCTCATACAAATTTAGTTTAATTATTGAAGATTATTTTCTCCGCATCACCGATAATCGTGTTAGAAATTGTTTATTTTTGCGTTTACCAGGTGGTTGTACAATTTTAAATTTACCGTTTGGTTTCGAATTTACCTTTGGATTTTAATTTATTGCAAGATTTTAATTGGTTGCCGCATTTATAAATCCGTGATAGATGTTTTCTTACTTTTTGCGCTATATTAGCGTATTAGAATTTGGAGTTTACGTAAGATTTTGCTGTTCACGTCATAACTGGTTGGATCAGGTCAAGAGCTTAGTCGTTTCTTCTACGTCACAGATACCACTGGCGAAAAGACAAGAGAGACATCCGGAAGACTTATTCAAAAGCTAAGTCCATCTTTTACTTCATTCATGAGTGTTGTATTTTTGTTAATAGGCACAGCGAATAACATCAAATAAAAACATATTTTCGATAATATTCTTACTATTCGAAACCTTCGTATTGTTACGGTAATCGTTTCATACGCCTGCCTAATAATTTTAATATGTTTTGTTTGTAATTTCGTTAAATTTTATTTATTTAATCGTATGGTACATATTGCACTGGAAGACACCTTTAATAATAAAACTTTAATGTAAATCGAAAATGATCATTTAAAGATTTATAATAAATGTTTCTGTTTGAATTAGACGTAAAATTAAAACTGTTTATGATATAAAAGTTTTTAGACGACTACTCTCGAAAGTAACCATATCACAACACAAAGTTGTGTCCGAAAATGCAATAGTTATTTTCCTAACAAGTGTGGAAAGTAGTAAATATCGTGCGAGTGCTAGATAGCTTCACGAGTGCGAAGCACGAGTGAAGATAAGCACGAGCACTGATATTGTTACTTTCCAACGAGTTAGGAACACTATTTTTTAGACGACTGCTTACATTTTTTGTGAATAAAGGTTTTAAATGCCAATGTAATCATGACGGTTTTGATTTGGAGAGAAAATAGAAAATGTAAATCTTATTTTGATTATAAAACAGAAAATAATCAGCTTTGCAAACCTTCAAGCAGATGTGTTTGCTGGCTTGCATACCCAACTTACTCTTATAGTTTCCCCTGCAAGTACAACTGATCCATAGATAAACGCAGAGGTTTAGATAGGAAACTCATATGGATGTATTGGGAATCGAATTATAATGATTGTGGACTTTTTCCTGCAACTGTTGTATCATAACTTGTAAATCAATACCAAAATAAATGGACGTGAATCGCGCTAAATGCACCACATTCCCTAGTTTACTTTGCAGCGTTTGGTATTTCTGATTGTGCTATTGTTTGCTGACCTGTTATTTGAGCGTTAAAATAGAAATCCGATTTTTATATTGTTGTTAATTGTTCATCGTTATTTGTTGCTGTTATTTGTTAATTGTTATTGTTTTTCGTTATTAGCTTATTACTGACACTTACTGATAGGTACGTACATTTTTCTAACATTTTATTGTGGAACACTATTGTAAACATTAATTGTAATATTATTATTGTTACAGTTGTAAAATTTACAGGATGCTGGGCCTGGACATATCGTTCTGAGACTGTCATAGTATTATTACCCGTCGACTTTTCTATTTCGATGCAGGAAGATGTAGAAACCACAGGTTCGGGAACTGTCGATGATGAAGGTCTTGCTAATGTTGACCCCGATGCTTCGTTGATAGATCTTACAATTGTATTGGCAACTTTTATTTTATTTTGTACCGACTCATTAATGTATTCCTCAGCCACCGAAGTCGACTGCCATCCACCATGACGTTTGAGTGCGGTAATATCACCACCCGCATCGACTAATATGGTGGCTGAGGAACGCCGATAACAGTGGCCCGTGTAAGATTCAGGATTTTTGAGATTAAGGTAAGTTGCAATTAACTTAGGTGTACCCCAATTTTATTTATTCCCACAGGTTGGATCGTGCACTTTCTATTTCGATAATTCAAGAAAAATCTGTTGTGGCTTAAATTGAATGGTCTTAGGGCAGCATATTTACAATAATATTCGTAAAATTCTCCAGTGACAGTAAATGTGCGTATCTTATGTGTTTTTGTATCTGGTATTTTAATAAGTACAGCTGAGTTCAAGTTTTCAATATTTTCCATTTTAAATTAACTAATTCTTGTTTTCTACAAGCTCCGCTAATTCCTATTATCAAAATCACCTATAATAATAAAAATAATGTATGAATATAGAATACTGTTATTTATTTGTGGTGCCCACCTTTTGTAATAAATACAGATCATCCGGTGCTTCATTAATAAATTTTTGATTTCATCTGGTGTTAAAGTGTTTGATTTTGTAGGTTTGTAACCCACGGACTTCCGTTTTAAAAAAGCTTTTAGTTTAGCATAATTGGCGATGTTTATATTTTTATTTATAGCTAGAGTCGTTCGCAACATTGAATATTGCGTCCACAGTGAATTTGGTGCAATTTTATCGGCCAGTTGTCCAAAGTATGCTAACACCGTGTTTTCAGAAAAAGAGGATATAACTCCTGCCTTCTTGCGCCAATCCATAAATCTCTCAAAAGCTTTCATGTATCTCTCTAGATTTTTCGGGTAATAAACCAAATTCTGACTCTTTTGCCGCTTCTAAAACTGCTGGTGGGGTACATTGAACATCATCATCGCTACTTATCATTTTAATTATAATTCAAACAAACTGAACCTGACTGAATTTAATATTTAAAATGTCAAAGTATAAATACCTACTTGATTTTTGTAAAAAAATGGGCCGTTGCTAGGGGTATCTAAGAAGTTAAAAGTTACTAATATGTTAAGAAATAACTAATATGTTAGGAAGTAACTAACACGTTATTTGAAATTTTCTCGTATAAGGTAGCGTTGCGATATAGTCAGTTTCTACAGCAGTCGTCTAAAAAATATTATAACTCTTTCAAAACTGTTGTGATAAAACTCAAAAGTTAATAGTTTACACTCATATCTTCTTAGTCGCGCTTAGCAACGAGCTTCGCATCAATTTTTTACCACTTAATTAAAAAAATCAAGTAGGTGAACGTCTATCAAATTGACATGTTATTTATTTGAAGCACAGTAAAATAAAAACTAAAATTGTTTTCGCGTTTAAAATGTTCAAATTATTGAAAATGTCAAGCAGTAACTTGATGATGTAACATCCAATTAACACTACCCTTACTTTCGTAAGAAGCAAAAAGTTACCACACTGGAGTTGCAAAGTTGTATTTCTTAACCCTTAACAAGTAAGAACGTAATTTTGTATTGTAGTCGTTCAAAAAATAGTGTTCCTGACTCTTAGTAAAGTGCAAATATCTGTGCTCGTAGTTTAGAACCACTCGTGCTACGCTACGCTTCGCACTCGTTTAGCTATCGACACTCGCGCGATATTTGCTACTTTCGACACTTGTTAGGAAAATAACTATTTCTAAATGCCAATCTAGTTATTTGGTTAAAGATTTGCTTTTAAGTAAGGAAATATTTTCTGTTTAATTAGTGAAGTAAGAAAATGTTTAGTTTTATTTGTAGCGTTTGATATTGATATTGAGTATAAAAAGTGTTATCTATCAAAGTATTTCTCGGAACGACAAAAGAATGCTTTGTGAGCTGACGATAAACTCGCGTTAATTCGATGAAGATCAAATTTAGTATTGAACAAAATTGAAATGTCAAAGAACAATTCCTATGTGTTAACATGATATCAAGTGAACATTAAGTGAGACAAACCTTTTTAAAAAAAGATAGTAGAAGTAGTAATCTATTGGGAGCGATGTGAAGGGAAACAGATTGCAACGCCATTTTAAACGGAACACCGACATTGAGATTCAAAATAAATTTTGGAATTAAACGTTGAAAACTAACTAATTAAACTCGAAGTTAAAACATGCATTCAGAGTTGATCGATTTACTTCGAAATTCAATAAATTATAAGTGCACCAATAAATAAATGTAATTTGTATACATAATTTAAAATGATGAAGTTTTTTGAAGAAGAAGAAATACAACCATAAAAGCTGACATTGTTGAAATATCAAAATCATCAAAACCCGCATCTGCTGACGTCACAAATGTTTCGTTATCAATAACATCGAGGATGTAGAAGTCGGTTTATTAAAAACTTTTTCCTTGTTTGTGCATGCAGGCCACGTACGCAAATATTAAAATTTAAATTTTTTAATTTTAATTAAATGTTTGTCGTCCTTTTGTAAAAATAACTTTTCTTTTGTATAAAAATAAATTAGTTAGTTGTAAAGCATTCTTATTATTAGATAAATGGGCCCAATCTTTGAGATTAGTAAACAATTTTAAACATAGATAAAAAGATAAAGTCTCATTTTAATAAAAGTATATGTGTAAACGAGTTGTATTAAATATTGTATTTTTTATGATTTAATTCTTACCTTCTTCTTCTTCTGCCCACCGCTTTGGTAACTTCTCAAATTTTTGTTTGCGTCACGAGCGATAGGTACAAGACGTTCCCGATCTATCTATATGGCTGTTCCACTCTTTTCTTCGTATTTTAGTAATCTTTACAATAACTGTTATACCACACTCCTACCTTACATGTTGATATCTCATTCTGTCCATTCGGGTTTTTCCTACTGTTGTTCTTAATACGTTTGTTTTGGTTGTTTTTAACAGTAGCTGCTTAGTTTCCTCTATAGCATATGTCAAAATAGGTCGTAAAAGTGTTTTGAATATTTTTGTTTTACTGTATGCTGTTAAATATTTGTTTCGCTATGTTTTTTTCTAATATTAGATACAAGCTCTTGCAAACTTACATCAAGCGATTCAAGATTGTTGCTTTTGCAACACTTAATTAGCTATAATAATTGAAGAATCGACTTATGTAACTGCTGACAAATCTGTCGACAAAGTTGCCTTAACGCAAATGCATTACATGTTCGTTTATCATTTGTTTTAAACGATTGCAGTACAGCAATTTAATTCTATCATCATTAGTTGATTCAATGCTGACTATTGATGTAGTATACGTAGGTGTGCAATTAGTTAATTTCTTCTTCAGACTTAAATTTAATTTTTATATGAAATTAAGTGGGGTCTTAATAATTAATTAATTTTAGCTTTAATAAAGTTACTACTGTCTATCGAACTAGGACGCCTTTAGAATAATTGTGCTACCGGGTGCAGATTAGATTAAAACATGTAAGTTAGAGAACGCGTACATTAATGTAACATGTATTTCGCGGCGATTACATACAATGTCATGTAAATTTGCGCCTTACAAGCAACACCACCAAAATTATTTTTATTTTCACTTCCTATAGTAAGTCCCTATACACTATGATAAAATTCACATGTGTTTAAATTGCCAAATGTTAATATCTTGCAGTGATTGTGTGACTATGTGATTAAATAAAAATATTTAACTGTCGAGTGATTAAGTCTCAGGCCTCCAAATTAGAATCTTAAAATTTTAGGTTAAAAAAACGTAAGACTTTTCAATAAATTCCGCTCGTTTCGAATATCGTTCATTTCAAAATTAAAAAAAATTAAACTACAAGAGGATAAAAAAAAGAGAAGAATAAAAAATAAATAATAAGATGCCAGACGTAATTTTAAATTGGGGAAACCGTAAGTATTAGATACTACATGGAGGTCTATGTTAAAACCTTTGCTGTTGGTGCAATACCGAAGTTATTAGCAATTGTAATAGTTTGTGTTCATTTTATGTTTGTTTGTTCATGTAAATTACGTATTAAAAAAGAAGTTACAGTTTCCGGTCACACGAAATCATCGATTAAATATTAGTGTTTTATTTTTGAGACCAACTATACTATTTTGAATTTAAATAATCAAGTAACGCAGCACGCTGTCAATTGTTTTGAGTTCGCTGTATAGAATTATTATATACAACTGTGGTTCTGATTTTTCAATTTTTTTTTAGTTTTTCGTCAGTTTTTTATGTGCGTACGTATTCAAATACCTCCAGCATTGAAAAGTTTCACTTTGCTAGAAAAAAGGAATGTCCAACGTGAGGTTGCTCAAAGGATGAGTGTTTATCATACCAGCATTGGAAACAGGTTGCCATAGTAGGCGACCCAGGTCAAGCCAAGATCCACAAACCAACTGGACGATAATTTTATCCGCTAGCCAGGTTTAAGACATCGGTTCCTCACAGGACATGAAATAAAAAGACTGGCTTTAAAATGAGCCTAATTTAACGATATCTTCCAGAAAAATAAGAAGCAAGCTGATTAAATCCAGATTGAGTGCAAAACACACCACAAATGATCTTCTTTTAACCACAGTTCATAAGAAAGCTAGGTTTTAGTTAACCTCACAGAAGTACATATGCACCTCACATTGCCGATAATTTTTTGTTTATGGATGATAATGCCAGACCTCACCGAACTCTCATTGTGCACGAATGGCTGAGTTAAAGAACGTGGTTCTTTAGGAATGGTACAACTTAACCCATATCACAAACTTTTTCATAGCATTCCAAGGCGTTTGATGGATGTTACTTGAGCTAGAGGCGGTAACTTACGATATTAAAATTATAAAAATTTCAATCATTTGTTATTCGTAATTTAGTATTGTGACATTCAGTTACGACTCGTGCTAACGTAACATGACCAAAATTAATTTGTTATTTTTCAACTATCATAAAATAGACAATTTTTACTGTTTGCACTGCTAGTCCACCACAGCGAAAATTTTGAGAATTTCATCTTCATCTTTTTAAAAATTTTTTGCTGCAATAAACCTGTTTAATTCTGAGTTTTTAGCACCGTAACTCTTACAACACTATTTTACCAACTTCCCACTGTAACATTTTCTTGAGCACAAACTCTCCAATTTTGATATATGATGATTTGATGATTTTCTTGCATTTCACCAGTTTTTTAAAATACTCGATCTGGTCCTGCAAAGATTTTTATATGTGTACCAATTTGATGGCTGCAGTTAAAGTTGTTTAACCCCACTTCTGAAAATCAAATGATCAAACGATCTTTAACAATCTACATCAATTTAAAAAAAAATCCCTATCAACAAGGAATATTACAGTTTTGCGGTCGTTGCTTTCCCATCTAAACCCTAAATATTATGAGTAAGTCCAAGTGGACCGTACGAGTTTCCGTAATCATGCTTGAGCGCACTTGGAAACTGCCCCCCAAGGCTCTGCGCATGCCCTATGTATGGCCCGTAGAGCGAAGCAAGGAGTTAGTCTCTCATAACCTTGAAGTCACATTTCATTGGGTTCAATAAGTGGTGAGAATAAGTTGATATTCTTCTCCAGGTATTGTTAGATTCTGTCGTTTTGAATTGCTGGGACACTTGTAGCATAGAAAACATCGATGACAGGAACAAATTCTTCCTTTAGGGGATTCTACCAGACGAAAGTGTCCGTCTTGATCTTGCGTGACAAGCCCTAGGGTCCACGAACAAGCCACCGTGTACGCGACGTACTTTTTCGGAGAAATCTCTACAGCTGCTTGAGATGGTTCAGGAACTTCCTAGTCCAAAATGATCTTTACGATGCTGGATTTGGTCTGCGCTAAGTACCTCCACATTTCAATTTCCGTATCAGAAGTAGGTCGAAAATGATGATTTGAAGAGGCCCTCTAAGGAACTCATCAGGGAGCACAGTAGTGAAAACCCCATGTTAATATGTTGACTCTACGCTGAATAAGTTGAGGACCAAGTTTTTCAAAATAGCGACTTTGAGCAGCGATAATGGCGCCATTATTTATTATTTTGAGAAAAGCGAGTCACATTTCTTAGAAAAGCACGTAGAGTATCATGTGTAGAATTTTCATAAGAATCGATCACTATAGTGGCAAACCATATTTCAAGGTTTTACTTAGACTTGCTCTATACATACAGGTAATCGTGCGGTAAGACTACCATTGAATATCCAAAGACAAATGTCGTCAACCACGGTAGAACATCCATGCACTTCCAGAATCCAACTATGAACCAAACAATGGTTCCAATTTTCTTCGCGATTTTATGTACAATCAATTTTTACCGCATTTAATTTGTTTCACTGACGAATCCCTTGAACAAGTTTTTTCTTCTTAATACAGTACAAGAAACAAAACGAATACTAAGATAGATTTCAACTAAAACATTTCGTGTTTATTACTGGTGTTACAGTTTTTTGTCTAATCGCTGTTCACTCCATCTGCATCTACTAACATGTTTCTCCAAATTAACCAACTTCTTGACACATCTTTAAACCAAGAAGGTTCCTCCCACCCACCTCAAATTTATTTTACGTGGTCCACTATGCTAATCAAATTTTGTTTTATAATTAATAACAAGTACCTTGCTCAACATTTTTCTAAAGATTCATGTAAGTAATCTGAAATCTGGATCCCGAGATTCGTTTTCTCCGTTTCTATTTTGAGGCATCTGCTGCACCAGAAAGTACCGCCACAAAATAAGCAATAAATCGTTACAACCACAAATTTTAGTAGAACAGAGCAAAATCAGTTATAGTGTCAGCTCAACTTTTGAAAGACAAAGCTGCGCCCGATAATAATATACAATTTTTTTAGAAGAAATGGAAAACAAAGATATTTTGAAAAAACGTGAAAAACTTAACTAGAAAAAATATACGTAGGAAGTTTTAGCAAATTAGTTGATGGTTGATAAAATAGAAATGATTTAATTAAATAATTGGTTCTTCTTTGAGGAGGGTCACCAAAAAAAAAACCACTAAGACGACGTTATTTAGTTATCAACACATTGAATCAAATTTATTATTATTATTTTTATTCTCTTCGTTTCCTACTCTAAATCTTGCAATTAGTTTTTATCTTCTAATGCCATTCTTCCGATTATGTAATTCGGTTTTCCATCGGTTCTTCATACTTCGTGTTGTATTTTCCTTCTCTAATTCTTGCTCTTTTTTCTTGTGCCTGTGTGCCTCTATCTTTCTATACTATTTCTTCTTCCATACTTCTTTCCCCATCTCTTATCTTTTTTATTTCTTCCCTTGCATATCCTCCACTTTCATAGTACCTTCTTCTAGCATCTTTATCATATTTTATCTTTTGCTCCTCTACTTTCTTCCAACATTCATAAAATATATTATTCTCTTTCTTGCTTTCCATCTTTTCTCATACCGTATTGCCCTTTTTTCTGTCTGTATCCTTATTTTTTTCAGTTTACATTCTTCTTCGACTATTATAACCTGGTGTTTCCTTCTCCAAATTTAGTGTCCACTTCCAATACCTTTCCTGTATCTTCTCCAGTTTCTCCTATTCTCTTCATCCCCACACCTTGCTCCATATATCAACACACTTTTTACTATTCTTTCAAACATCCATCTTCTTTTCTCCAAGTCTTTCGCAAATATCTTTCTCCTATGCCCCATACCTCCCTTATTATTTTATTTCCTTTATTCTTTAGTTCCTTGATTAATTTGGTCTTTGTCCTTGTTGTCGTACCTCACCATATACCCTGGGTATTTATACTTGTTTATCAACTCTATCGTTTCCTTTCCCCACTTCCATTTCTCTCCTTTTATTCTACCTTTTTTCTTTTTAAACTCCATAATTTTTGTTTTTTCTACATTTAATTCTAATTTCTTTTTTTCCAAATATCTATTTATAACTTTTATCATTCCTTTCATTTCCTCCTCTGTTTTGCTAAGACCACTATATCATCTGCGTAAGCTAAAACCCACATTTTCTTCTTCCCACCACTATCCCTCCTACCTGCTGCCTTTTAATTTCTTCCTCCAAGTCTCTTACATACATCTTTTTTAAGTCCACAAAGTTGACATGCCTATGAAGAAATAACAAAAATTTCATAGTTGATCATTAGTGCTTTCTTAGTGCTTATTAGTGCTTCGTCCCCGCAACCGCTTAAAAAATCCTAATTCTAAAAAGCGTGCCAACTTCGCAATTCACCAGAAATATTATAGTCAATCATTAGTGCTTCGTCAGTGCTTCTTCGTGTTTCGAAAAGAAATGGTCGGTCTCCCCCAATCGTTTGCTTAAAATTTTAAATTTAGAGAGCTGGCTGATCATTGATTATGAGCTCTAACAAAAATTTTATAGTTGATAGTTTCTTCTTACTTAGTGCTTCTTAGTGCTTTATAAATGAAGTATTCTCCTCAAGCCCTTTTAAAAAATTCTAATTCCAAAAGGCGTGCCAAAAACACTAATGAAATCTTTGTAATTGATTGTTAGTGCTTTGCTAGTAGCTTTTAGTGCTTCATAAAACAAGTTATATCCCACAAAACATTTTCAAGAAAATTCAAATTGTAAGGGAAGCCAACTTCATGCTTTATCAGAAGCAATAATCCTTAATGCTTCTTTGAGTTTCACCAGAAACAACAAAAGTATGCATCCGATCATAAATGCTTATTAGTACTGACACAGGGTTCCTTACACTTTAATCTCTTCCTAGAAAACCCCATTTTATATGAGAGCATCATAGATAAGGTTTCTATACAATACATGGCCAGATTTTGTATTTGAACATTGCAAAGGAAATGTCCACACATTTTTATAGTGCTTCAAATATCTACTCAAATTTGTCTAACAGTCTATTTTATTTCTATCATAGAAACCAGTAATACAATTTTTGGGCCGTGAGATATTTGAAACTCACCCATTTACAGGTGCAGGGACACCTGTACTAGAAGAGGGAGGCATCTCATAAGTAGCCTCTTTTCTTAGAAATAAACAAATATACATTTTGAAATCAACAAATTAATGTTAGCAAACATCGCATTTTTCATTTAACATTTAATAAAAAAGAAAACCAGTCTTAATTTTTAACATACAAGAATAGAGGCGTCCACGGCCAAACTTCTTTCAGTCTAGAACGTAGCTTAGTCGGCAAATTGATTACCAGACTTTTAGCAGTATATCTTAAATTCTCGTTTGTTTGTGTCAAATTTCTCGCTCTGATGAAGTCTTTTACAGTAGGTGGCGAAACGTTGTCAACTACGGGTACCATTTCCAATCCCAAAAGAGCTTTCGATTTTAAAAACTTTTTGACATATTATGCTATTTTGACCATAATAAATTTAAACTAAACGTAAGCTAACAAAACATCTCATCATTTCAAGGCCTCTGATGAAACGTTGACACGTTCTTTAGAATTAAAATTTTCTTCAGAACGCAGGGAAAAGATAATTTATTTTATGAAACACTAAGGATTACATCGATTACAAAAGTATCGTTAGTGCTTCTAATAAAGCTTAATATTTGCACGTCTTTTGAAATTTAAATTTTCTTGAATACGGACCGCGCGCGACGTTGCTTAACTTTGGTGATCGGACGAGAACCGGTGCTCTTAACGTGGTATGGCCGGTGTCATAGTTACGTAAAAAATGTAACGCAAAATGTTAAAATAAACAGTTGGAATATAAATTTGAAGAAGATTTTGCTCATAATGAGCTTACACCATTACGAATGCTTATCTATGGAGAAGATTAGTGGTAGCAGTTTGTATATTTTTAGACCAGCTGCTAGTTAGGTAATAATCAATTAAATTAAATAACTAGGTAATAAGAAATTTAAATGTTTTAATGGAAATAATCCTAATACTCTTGTAATTCGAAAGAGCCACAATCATCATCAGAATAAGTATTTCAGTTAATATTTAATCGTAAAAAACGCCACGTGGGGTGTATATTAAGATAAATAAAAAATAGGATTATATACTTTTTTCACTTTATTATAAACCGCAAAATAAATTTAACATTAGAACTCAGTATGAGTAAAACAAGTTTGTTTTTAGTTTATTTGAATTTTATCAAGAATTGACAAAAAGGTTAAATGGTGGCGCCATATCGTGGAACATTTCCATGTATAAAATAATCGAAATGAGATGGCGAAGCCGATAACCTTTGCACATCTAATTGTTCCTGTGGACTCGCGTTCACTAAAAACTCGAAATCTTAAAATTAATATGCCTTTGATTTATCGTTTTACTTCAACCATTCTATTTCTCGTATTTTTTTCGACAAGGAGATTTAGTTAAATACCCGAAAAAAAAATTCAAACTAAATTGTCTGCGTGCCTTAATAGGAATTTATTATTTAATAGAACATTATCGTTTTTCTGACAATAAAAGATATTTGGGTCGCTGCCTTTAAATAATGAAAGCAGAGGTTTTCAACGTGTTAATGTTTCCTAGAGCTTGGGTTGTGAACGTGATAACGGCGAAATGACTATAAGGGCGTTTTAGGCGTAGTTTCATTTGCTCTAAAATAGCTATAGATTTATATCTAATGTTGATTAAAAATAATATAATGCTCCGACACATACAAAATTGATTTTGTACGTATTTAGTACTAACGTGCACCGAACATAGTTTCTGATGCAAGGATATGTTATTTGCATCTATTTTGTTTGACGAGTCTAGCGGAATTGCGATACGTTACAATTTCTTGATAGAAAGTGTCACGTGACTACTTTGAAGACCGCATATATTCTGAAAAATTTACTTGTTTACTATCCACTTTAAAATGGAATATGCGCTTAAGAGTTAGATTACATTTAGTATATGACCCAAAAGACTTCAAAAGATTTTACTCCGATCGATGGCAAAACGATGGTTCCTTTAGAATCAAAACGTGAGGTATTAAAAGATTTTCTAACAAGTCAACGTATACCATCGTTATTACAGATTAGATTTCAAATTCCGTTTTTAGAATTTTTAAGAAAAAGTTAATTGGACAACATCTCTCGATTCTATTCTTAGGTAGATACCAACGGTATCTGATAGTTATTATATATTTGTAGGTCTAGTTAAATGTGTACCACGTGGTTTTTAAAAGAAATGTCTCTCATGTTGGTCCAGTGAAACAAGCAGATTGTACACATTTTTGACAAAAATGGATCATGTTTCTAATTAACCATTTTGTTAAAGATAAAAGCTTGCGCTAAAATTATTAATAAAAAGTAAAGACAAAATACTATGGTTTTCCATGTTAAGTTTACCAGGGACCCCACTTGACTCTCTTAAACATGACTGCTACGTGCCAAACCTTAACGTGGAATAGCGATCGTCCAGTCAAAATAGGAATATCAGGAGGAAATAAAAATACTAGTTTCAATTTTTTCAAAAATGTGTAGAGGGGTGTCCAATGAACAAGAAAAACTAAAATCTCTCCAAATCCTGGAGCCGCTGGAGTAATATGGCTTAAAATGTGCGTTTCTTAGTTTTTCGCTATTAACTCGAAAACGATGCTTTACAATAAAAAAGTTTTTCCGTACAAAGTGAAAGCTTAATAAATTTGCTACAAATTTGGTTATATACAAGTTTACGAAAAACTGGACCGGTTTTGTGCAACCGGCCCGGAAATATGGCACATTAAAAAAACATATTTTTTCACTCATGTTTTTCGTATATTTTTGTTTTCTACATCCTCACTCGTTTACTTTAGAGGAAACTTGTCAAAATAAAACTTGTATAGGATTAAATTTTCTACAAGAATATGTATCATATGTAAATTTTTGATGAACACGTCGTAACTTACAGCACTTTTAAGATTTATACAGGGTGTCCATCATTGGTAATTTTGTCATTATTAAAGATACCAAAACTATTAGTATTTTTAACGATCTTTAAGATGCAAGAATACAAAAAACAATTGAACATCGCGTTTTCAGTTTCTGCAAAAAATACTTTTTTTTTTAAATAGAAATCCCTGTTTATTATATTTATTTATTGTTAGAACTTGACGTTTTAAACATAAAAGCTTATAAGGATTTTTTACAGGGATGAAAATTAGTGAGGTTATAAAGTACAAACCGAAACAGCAAACTTTTTTACATCAACCCGTTTACCACCCGTGCACATTTTTGTGTACGTTCCTGAATTGCTGGTCCTACCATCTATCTGGTTTATCTTTTCCCTAATTGTAGTTTTTAAGGTGTCAACGTTTGCATATCTTTGCTTGTACATTGTGTTCTTTAAATTACCCTATAAAAAGAAATCAAGCGGGGTCAGGTCTGATTCACGCGGAGGTCATTGAATAGGGTCATTTGTTCCTATCCATTGAGCATTAAAAATAGTATTTAAAAGTTGATAAGTACCTCTGTAGTTGTGCGCCAACCTGCTGAAAGAGTAGATTTTCTCTACTTATGAGATCCAGTTCAGAATTTCAGTCATAAATTTCATGTACCTTTCATCGGTTAAATTTAAGAAATTTGATTCATCCGTTCACATAGTATATAGAAATTATTTACATTTCGGCGACAGGTTAAGGTATCACTGACAACAAATAATTCTTCTTTCTGGATCCCCAGCCAAAAGTGCTTGGAGTGGTCGGTACTTATAAGGAATAATTTTTTTGGAAACGAGTGAGGGACTTTTTCAGGGGACCATTCTTCGTCAGACTGGAACATGTCCACAATGACTTGTTTGTCCTCAGGCGAGAATGTGGCAATTTCGAGAATAATTTGTGTTTTCATAAGTAAATAACCTATCAAGGCTCTGCTATAATCCATTCCGCTTAGCATTTTGTCCACGAAGTTTGGAACAAAAATAAAATACAAGAGCTCCTTTCGCCCACCTCCTGACTTGTGTACACCCTAAAAAAGATAATAACATACGAAACCCCCCCAAACACTATTTTTATGTTGTTGAGCATTAGCAGCAACAATTTTCCAAGATTTCAGGTAGAGCGGGTGATTCATTGTTACGAAGCAAATTCTTAATCCAATACAAATAGCATTTCCTGATCTAAGAGCAGTGTACAACGTATCGTGAGCATTCGGGGGCATTAATACATTACAACGAAAATCATATTTGCCGCGCATTTTGCGAATTTTCGATTGGTTGAGATTAAATATCGATTTCCGAAACGAAGCCGGGCATCTTGTAACTACTTTTCTTCGTGGTGGAAACGGGTAGAGCTTAGAAGTTCTTTAATTGAAACAACGCAAATAGTTAAAATGCGTTAAAAGTACTGGTTCTTTTTTTTCTTTGTACAATTTTTAAATACGACGTGGGGGCCTTTTAGAGTTTACGTTTCCTACTCTCTCCGTCTTTTGTTCCGTCTCTGGATAACTTCCTGGGTTGTTCAAGTGGCCAATTGAAACATTCCCTTTTCTACGAAGCACCGCACCAACAGTAGCTGCGTCAGACAGCTGGAGGAAATCTGTGGGTACTACGTCTACCAATCAAACGGATGTGTATGCATTGTCAATATCGCCGCCAACCAAAAATCCTACTCTCGGGACTTTGTGCTTGTGAGTGTGAAGCTCATGTACATACGAGATAAAACGGCGTTAACTGTTAGTTTTAAGTAAAACCATATTTGGTGATACGCTCAACAACCTAGAGATTTTATCGGCTTAATAAGGGCTTGTGCGCTTCAATTTAAACGGTTGTTGCGAAGTCAAAAGGTCTTTTGGGTTTGCAGGAGGTACTTAACCCGTTATATAAGTTACTTTTAAGCGTTAGTTCCTATCAGTTAGTAGTCAATTTAAACATTAGCACTACGATTGGTGTTTGTAGAACTTACCTGTATATTCGGTGAGTTATTTGTATAGATTACTTACTATTAAGCGAGACTACTGCTTAAGGATACGTGACGACATCCGACAGCCTTTCTCCTTCCCACTCTCCTGTTACTATAAAAATTTTAAACTGTTTGTCTTCCTTTTTCGTTATTTGTTATTGTCAATTGTTCGATCTTGTGTATCTCGTATTAGGATTAAGTAAAACCTTTTTATCTCCTGTTGGTCGGTTTTATTTGTCTCTCTTACCCAGCAGGTGGCGTCTTCTTAGGAGAGCGATTTAATTCTTCGACCCCCACTCTACGACGACGCCGGAAGCTGCTGTTTACCTAAAAAATTTATTTTTACAAACCTACTACGATACACCTATCTGTACTTTTTTCTTTTAGTGTCATCTATTGACTTTGTGCATTTGTAAACTGAAACCGTTACTTGATTTTGGTAAAGCTTCTGCAGGTGTGACACAATTATTGCCTCCCAAGCTATGAAACGTATTACGTCTGTCCAGAGTAGCAATTTTAAAATCAGCATTATCATAAATATATTAGCAAAAGTATTTGCAGGTGCCATTTTCAGGCGTTAGTAAAGGAAGGATATTTCCCGTTGCTCAACATAGTGGTAACTCGCACTCAATTTTGATGAATTAAGTACGCAAAGCATGTTGAAATTGAAGAAATAACTTCAGAAATAATGGCGTGGGAAATGGATAGTTTTTTCCTCGCGATATTATCTGTATCCTTTCTTTTCTTTGGTGTAAGACACTCCATAAAACTAAGGGTGTAGGTAACACCATCCCCGCAGTGTCGTTGAAAAACTCATCGCTTTCAGCATATTTGCTTATGTTATATGCCTGAGATTAGATTTTTGTATAATTGCAGCAGTCGTTCGTACTACCCTTATATTTTCTTCTTTTTCGTTATCCAGTCGACTGCCATACCAAGCAGCATTCAAGACACTCTCACCCACGTCTTAAAAGCATACAACGGTTTTGTGTGAACGTACCTTACTAAAAATGATCCTATCCCTATAGTTTTCACACACCTCAACTCTGACTTTTCACCATTTACTTGATCCATTAGCTCATCCAAGGAATACTGAATTTTGTCTTTCTCGTCAATCAAATATTTCCTCCATTGCAATCTACCAGAAGTCTCACTTTCTTCTGTCCGGTTTGTGGCTTTGGTACATGCTATCTGCTGCATGTAAATCAGATACGTTGCAGATGCTCTACAACATATTCTTACTCCAATCATCAACGTGTGCCTGTTTTAAGGGTTGTGTCAAACTTCATTGTTCTCACATGATAAACTGCCTTGCGCAGGTGCTGCTTTATTTTCTGTTTTTCATAAAATTTTTCATTAATGCTTTCAGCACAAAACAAAAATTTCTTTTGAAACTAAAATTGGGGTTTCGATGATCGCAAAGAGAGAACACCAGATGTACAAGCTAAATGTAGTGACCTACCTCCCCACATTTTTTTTTAAATTACCACTTTTCCAAAACCGGTAGCTCGAAAACAATGTAGTTTTTCCTAAAAATGTGTATAAACAAACTTGTAGCTGATTTAATAAGCTTTCGTTTTGTACTGAAAAACTTTCTCACTGTAAAACACCGTTTTTGAGTTAATAGCGAAAAACTGAAAAAACGTACATTTAAAGCTCCCAATCCCCCCAGCGGCACCGGAATTTGGAGGGACTTTATTTTTTCTTGTTCAAGGGACTTTCCCCTACACTTTCTTGAAAAAAATAGAACCATAATTTTCCGTATAAGTTTGAATTATAGGTTTATTATACTTGTACGATACACTTTTTAGTGGCGACAAGAAAACGGTTTCCCAATTGTATCGACCAGGAAATAAAAAAATTGGCTTCCCTGCGCAAGTAGTAGTAAAAATCCAGCAGATGTATTAGTTTTATTTGTACATTTGAATTTTAAAAGTATATTATTTCAATTTCTATTTTTTGCATTTCGGAAGTAAAATTTAAGTTTAAAATACTGTTTTAAATATGATATAAAAAGCACATCAGTTTTAACAAGTACTCGATTTATTCATTTCAATATTTAGATAGTTTTGTGTGGACTTATAATTAAAAATTTAGTAAGTTTTATTTACAGGATTGATTTAATTAAAGAGGAAATCTGAATTACGATCATAATTTAATATCTTATTTTGTAGTTTGTAGTGTTTATATTTTCTCTTACAATTCTTATGAATTTGTGTACTTGTATTATGTATTAAATATTGTTTATATTACTTATGTATTAAAAATGAGTTTAATCTCTTTTCAAAATTATAATAAAAAATTACTGCAATCGGAATCGAACTGTAGTTAGATATCGAAAAAAGATTACTAGGGAACAAATTAACCAATTCGTCCATAAAGATCGCTCAGTTAATAAATAAAATTTCACAAAAAATAAATACTTTTACTGATTTTTTAATAAAATACGCTTTGAATCTTTATTATTATCACATCAATTTGCTTTAGTTTATCTATTCAACATAATATACTGTTATATTGTGTTTGTATCTGTGTCTTAGAAAAAAGATAAGTTAAAATTAAAGAAATGTCACTTAGGCGATTTTGTTTCTGACTTCTATAATGCAGTCAAAAATTCGATACTTTAACAATAATTTTATTAAAATTTTTAAATTTAAATTTTTTCTCATCGTAAGGATTACTTAAGCTTAAAGGAAAAGTTAAAACACATTACCTTGGTTTTAAGTAGATGTGACTCCACTCTCTAATTTAAGAAGTCTTGCTAAAGCACACGCAGGAATGGGCTAAATTCGGCTAACTAAAACAAGGGTAGTGGTTTTTGACATCTCCTTCCCCTTCAAGAAATCCTTACAAGAATATTTTGTTATACCGGATACAAAGACACAGCGTCCAAATAACACTTCGTGGTTGTAAGAATCTTAGATTATGTTGTTAGACGAAATTATTTTGTCTTGTTAAAAAAGTCAATAAAAGTGATAGAACATGAGATACATTAACCGATTCTGATATACTTGTCTGAAATATCGGCATCAAAAAGTTGTGTAAGGGGCGAAGATATCGATGGGGAATTTACACGACCAAATCTAACGCAAACGATTCAAACACTGTGTACTTAGAGAAAACATTTATCAATACCGTTAATGAAAAAGGGTTTGATAAGAAATATACAAGGTGGGCCATTATTGCGTGCACGGGCGATATCTCGGAAAATATTGGATTTAGAAAAAAACCTTTTTAATAAAAATTTGAAATTATTTTGTTTATACGGAGTGTTCCATATAGACGCGACATACCGAAGGAACCACAGATAAAAAATTTGTGGTACCGTTTAAAAAAATAGAGTTATCCGTGACTTTAGGGATAAATTATTCAAAACTTAGCAAAGTTGGAATGGTGAACAACTAGCTTTATTTAGCACGTGGAATATATACTTAAGCTGCAAAATCGCAGTTGGATAAATTCCAGGATAACTGAGTTATTCAATTTTTCAAAAAAGTGAAATAACGCAAAAACCGTTTATTTAAACACCATGAATGATATGTAAACTTTAGAATTGCCCAAGGATTCCAAATTTGTAATAAAAAATAGGTAGTTCCGTTTTTATGAAACACACTGTATTACTATGCATAACCGAACGATTAAGTATTTGTGTACTTACTAATAATTTCTTTCTTATCGTCACTTGCAATAATTTATGTTGATATTCCGTCCCTTTTCGGAGTCAAAATATCCGTTCCAGCTAGCTTTAAGATTCTTAAATAAAAATCTGATTGAGCATGAACATTTCTTAAATTTATTATGATCCAGAAATTATCTTCTGTCTTTCGCTGTTACAAAACTCAGGTACAATGAACTTTACGAATTATGTAGGTCACGGATGTTATTGGTGTAAAACGTTCCTAAGTTAACTTACGGGGTTACTTTTGGGTTTATGGTCAACCAATTGCATTTGCGCGAAGATTATTATTGACATGCACCGAATGAAAACGTTCGCGAAATGTTAACGTTAAAATTTTGTGAATTTCCGCTTAAATGTGGTTAACAATTATGTTAAGATTACAATGCCGTTATTTCGTAATACAATAAATGATTATCTAAGTCTAACCTTGGTAAGTTGTCTTCTTCTCGTATTCTAACCTGTTTTTTTTCTCGCTGGTGTTTGTTTCTCCAGGTCTGCGGCGTTGACTTCTTACTTCTCTAAAGATGCTGTCGCCTTTTGATGTTGATGCGATTTCTTCGACTCGTATTCGCACTCACAAATAACACTTCGGAAGTTACCTTCAATTTTTTTTATACAAAGTTATTTTATTTATTTCATTTAATTGCTTTTTATTCTTTCAGTTGGCCTGAATTATTTATTTATTAGTTTATTAGTTGCATAAGTATTGATGCACATGATTTATTTTCCAATTAATTTTCGGGCAACACTTCGTCGTTTACAACTGATCTGGTCGTAATTATTTTGTTTAATTTGGAACGTCGAGCGACATTACTTCGATCGCATAGTTTTATCAACTCTCGAAGTTTTGGCGTCGGTTTTATTTATTACCTTTCCAATGGCAACTTTGATAATCTCTTATCCTATTTAAATTTTTCCCGCGTCGGGCGCCCTCCGTGTCGATTTTTCAAATTAATTTTTTATACTTTTCTTTATTCTTCTTCTTATTGTATTCAAAATTTCCGCCTTGTTTCCCTCATCATTTTCATATACGGTTTTTATGTCTTTAAATGTTTCATTCTAAAATTATATGCAAAACTTCTATTTCACCTTAACCCTATTTTTTCATTTGCTGTTAAATTCAATTTTAATTCGGCGCAACCTTTTCCTTTGAATTAACGCATGGAATTAATTGTCTTTATGCTTTATCAACTTATTTTAATATTTATTCGAGTTTTCAATATTAATCTCTTATGAAATTGCATGTTTTTACATTTTATGGCTGGATAAGGTTCAACTTATAAAATGGTCCACGTCCACTACACTTTTATCACAACCACAATGTTTTTATGGGCTGGGGATTGTTCATTTGCCTTTTGACTACCTGATATACTTTTGTCGAGACTTACTTCCGATCATTGGTAAGTATGTCTAATGTCTAATATTACAAGAGTTTAATTTCAGATGTGACCAGGACATACTTTTTGGAACCTACTTTACTTTATCTTATCCTACTTTGTAAAATGTTTAACTAAATAAAATAATTTTTTAAATTCTATTCTTTGGGTGTATTTAATCATAGCAGTATAAACAAAAATAATTTTGAAATATGCAGCTCATTAATCTGCACAATTTTTATTAAGAAATTTTTGTTCTGAACCCAATATTTTCCAAGATATCGCCCATTCACGCACTACTGGCCCACTCTGTACGTATTGCTACTTGTTCATCATTCCTAACTTCCCTTCAATCTTGTTATGTTTTGCGTATTTCAATCAATTCGTTCTGTAAAATACTGATATATTTCTGATATTCGTATATAACGTCCACCTTCTAACCTTGGAAGACGCTATATCCGATTTTGTTACTTCAAATTATGGAAATTCACTACCTAAAGAAAGATTTAGTTTCTTCTTGCCTCAATGAAATTATCTTTGATATTAAACTCATTAAAATAATTATTATTCTTTATCTAAGGTGTAAACCTAGATTTTGACTTCGATTTTAAGATTTAAGTATTGACTTCTTATTAACTAATTTTACTGAATTATGCAAGGAGCATTTAATGATGACAGCAGAAGTACATATTTTTATTCGAGTTGCCAAAATTGATAAATTTCACATTGGTCATATTATCACGGAAAGAATTATAATATTCAATATTGTTATTGTTGTTGTATGTTGGACCCAAATACCAATTACTTTTTAAAATCAATGTATCAAACTACGCAATAAAGTGTCAGGACATTCCTTTGCAAACTTTACAAAATGTCATAGTATTTGAAACGATTGACGAGGGTCTCCACTGCCCTTCAATCACAATGTTTACACACGATCTATTTCATTCCATTTGTGGAAACCCTAAGAATGTAAATCACAATACCAATTGCAATGTATTACTTTACGAATTGTTTGCTTCCGATGTTTGTCTTCTGACGGTACTGGTTTTGCTTTTAAATACTTCGTGTGTGCTAATATTAAAATTAAACGTACAGTATTTAAGAATGACTGGAATGTTCCGTTTTCCACTTAACTAAACTAAGTAAGGGTTTAAACCTTACTATTAATCCGTAAACAGTTTGTACTAATATACTTGTAGATTAAGAGTAAATATTACTGCGATATGCATATGAGTCTAAATACGGAAATTACGTTTGATAACGCAAATGGTGTAGTTCATAAAATTTCTGTATCTAGACTAATTTGCAAAGCAACTAACCAAGATAAATGGTTTGAAATTGTTAAAATAACCTTTAGTTTCACAATTCCTAAATAAACATAATAATAAAAGGACCCTTCCGGATTTATAAATACAAATAAACCAAATCGTTAAGTATATCGTTACCTTAGACGCATCTGATAAATTATTCATAAAATATATTTTCAAAAATTACACAGTTTTTTTTTATTTTGCGTTTGAGCCGACCGCTGTGACGTTTCAAACTGTCGTTGAAAAATTATTTGAACTGGCTAATTGACTGCTGTTCTTTTATTTAATGCCTTTTATATTAAACAACAATGAATTAAGTAGTTTTAAATAATTGAAACTGTAAACGTGACGGAACGTGCCTTATACTACTGTAAATTTGGATCCAAATCTAATCACTAAATGTTACGTTATCTAATTAATTTCATATTTAAAAACTGCGCTCAATGTATCTGTATATTTAAAACTTATGTTAGATTTTATGATTCACTTTTGGACCGTTCAATGTTTTCAAAATATTTTCTTATTGTAATTCTTATGTGATGGCATTAATAACATCAATACGGGGTGAATCTCAACCAAATCAAAGATAAATTTGTCCGATTGTTTTACATCTCATCTCGGTAAGTCTCATTACGTAAAAAACTTGGAGAACCGTATCTAAAACGTAAACCACACCGTTTATTTTGGATTTGTTTTGATTCAAAAAAATTGTTACAGTTAAGCAATTGTTGGTGTTATACAGTAAAATTTGGATAATTTATAGAAAATTTTTATCATCTGGCAGATTTTTTTAATCTTTCCTAAATATCATACAAAAATAATAGTAAAAAGTCAAGTAAATTGGAAAGCTATCATTTAAGTTGTGCAGCTGAATTTTGGCTCATTTTAAAAAAAAATCCTTTTAAATAAACTAATTTTCCATCAACAGGCGAATTTTTGCAGTTGCCATTCGAGCTGCAAAGCAATTGTTGGTGTTATACAGTAAAATTTGGATAATTTATAGAAAATTTTTATCATCTGGCAGATTTTTTAATCTTTTTAAATATCATACAAAAATAATAGTAAAAGTCAAGTAATTTCGAAAGCTATCATTTAAGTTGTGCAGCTGAATTTTAGCTCATTTTAAAAAAAATCCTTTTAAATAAAACTAATTTTCCATCAACAGGCGAATTTTGCAGTTGCCATTCGAGCTGCAAAGCAATTGTTGGTGTTATACAGTAAAATTTGGATAATTTATAGAAAATTTTTTTATCATCTGGCAGATTTATTTAATCTTTTTAAATATCATACAAAAATAATAGTAAAAAGTCAAGTAAATTGGAAAGCTATCATTTAAGTTGTGCAGCTGAATTTTGGCTCATTTTAAAAAAAAATCCTTTTAAATAAACTAATTTTCCATCAACAGGCGAATTTTTGCAGTTGCCATTCGAGCTGCAAAGCAATTGTTGGTGTTATACAGTAAAATTTGGATAATTTATAGAAAATTTTTTATCATCTGGCAGATTTATTTAATCTTTTTTAAATATCATACAAAAATAATAGTAAAAGTCAAGTAAATTGAAAGCTATCATTTAAGTTGTGCAGCTGAATTTTGGCTCATTTTAAAAAAATCCTTTTAAATAAACTAATTTTCCATCAACAGGCGAATTTTTGCAGTTGCCATTCGAGCTGCAAAGCAATTGTTGGTGTTATACAGTAAAATTTGGATAATTTATAGAAAATTTTTATCATCTGGCAGATTTTTTAATCTTTCTTAAATATCATACAAAAATAATAGTAAAAAGTCAAGTAAATTGGAAAGCTATCATTTAAGTTGTGCAGCTGAATTTTGGCTCATTTTCAAAAAAAAATCCTTTTAAATAAAACTAATTTTCCATCAACAGGCGAATTTTTGCAGTTGTCATTCGAGCTGCAAAGCAGTATTTACACTCATTTTAAACGAAATTTATTTTAAAGAGAATTTAATATTCGTTTAATGCCCTCGGATATTGAAGATGGAGAAAAATGTTTTAGAAAAAACTTGCTTGAATTCAAGTTGTTTGTACGTACAAAGTGTTTTGTTTATCCTGGGATAAATTACACTTTCTTAATGATACTGTGTGTATTCCTTCTAAGTGGAGAAAAGAATATAATAAAATATAAATTTTCTTATTTCAAAAAGTATAATCTGTATTTTATTGCATTTTAGGAATCCCCTAATTATTTGGTATACAATTTATGTATAACATGTGTGGTTCAAAATTTATGGTATAGAAAAGTGCGGTTGAAATTTAACGCATATTCCTCTACTTTTTGGTTTAAGGACACTTTCTAGAAAGGGCTGAATATAACTGAATATAAATTTCAAAAATTTCAAATGTGCATTACTAAATTAATTTAAATTTATAGCATAAACAAAAACAAATTTAAGGAAGATATAGTACATCTAATGATTTTGAGGATGGAATTGCCCCATAATGCATGCCGCGTTACCACTTTAGACAGTTAAGCTGATTCGCTGTATCAAGTGTCGTATTTTCCGAAAAGTTAAGACTTGGGGAATTCGTATTTAGTAATTAATTATTATTGGATATAAAACTCAAGGAAAAGATTTATACTAAGCTGAGGAATAAGCGCGATAAATTTGTCGATGTCGTTAGTACCCTTTTCTTGCTGTATTTCTATTTTACCGCCATTTTTCTACACGTTGCAGAACACCTACCCGGATATGAATAATGGTTATTAAATGATTATGTTAAAAGCAAGGCCTTAAATGAGAGTGGTTTACCAACCAATCTAATCATTCTCTAAAAACATTGGTTTCTATCCATGCTGCGGTCGAAGATTCCGTCGAAGATAAACCGATATACCCATTCGTATCTGTACTCTAGTTCCTGTTACTTTACTTATTCTTCTACAATACTGCTTTTTTGTCGATCTGGGGATATTGCAGCTGCCGAACAAGCCTACATCTGATTGCAGGCTACAAACAATGGAGCTAAGTTAAAACTATTGCATGCCTTTATTAAATTTATATTTGACGCGTATTCATATCTGTATTCCGACGTGAATTTAACAACCTAACTTTTTGCGCATTTTTAATTGATTTATGTGATTTGAAAGATCTTTTGAAAACTTGCGTAATGTTGATTACGCTTTTGTAGTACTGTAGATTTGCTATCGGGTTTCGGTACCCTACAAAATTTTATTGCTTCACCTTATCATCATTAATTACCACATATATTGGTGTGTAGACATTTGTGTCAAATTCAAGTAGCTGGTTGTCAAAACGATATAAATTTATACTACGTCTACGTCTTTTGCAAATAACGTAGATATTTGGTGGGAATAGTAACTATTCCAGGCGGTTTGCCTGTATTTTAGAAGAACAAATCGTTCGATTTGACTATTATCATAATAATTTGTATTATGCTTTTACCTACATCATATTATTGTCTATTTTTTATATATGTTGTCGTTGTGTTTGAAACCTAATTGTTCTACAAAAATTATGTTTGTACCATCTTACGGTTTGTTTTGTATTTCGGAGATCCTAGTTGCTCTCTGCCCGTTCTACTAAGTGACGTCTTATTATTTATCTCTTCAGTGTAAAAGCCTTCGATGTAATTACTCGAAGTACACCCACAATCCATTTCCGACCAGCAGAGCTGCGGGCCAGGTTTTCAACACTGACTAAATTTTACAGTTTGTTTAGAAATAATGAAATGTGAGGCAAAAATAGTTTTAAATGTAATATTGTGCAATGGACATCATATGAAGTTGTATTTCTATTTACGGTATTTAAGTAACCATTTTTTCTTATCTTTGTGTTTGTTTAAAAATGATACCTTACCGTGAAATATTGCTTTAAATATTTAAAATGTAAACATGAATGCACGCAACCTTATTAAAAAGATTTCACGCCACTTAATTTAATAACGCATAACGCGACTGCGCAGTAACATACTATTAACGAAAAACATTAATCGTATCAAAATCTCACAATCGTATTTCCTTATTACTGTGACATAAACGTCATCGCTTATTAGGGTAACGTAATTAATGTTTATGTTACGGCAGTATAAAGGATAACGTTTAACGTCACTAAATTAAGTGGCAAAAATTCTATCTATTTATTTTATATTAATTAAAATTAATAACGTTTTTGATGTATCTTAATGTAAAAATTTGGATCTAAGTTCAATTATTTAATGTTAAATTATTAATTTTGAGATCACGTATTTATTGATTCAAAATTAATTTTATTATTCACATGTTGAACATTTCTTTTATTTTATACAGGGTGTAAATAAATAAGTGCGGAAAAATATAAATAATAATTCTTTGTCAAAAAATAATGTGGGTCTTATATATAAAAAAAATTATATGACCAACCCCTTGTAACGGTTGCAATTCACAAATAATAGAAAATAAAAATAAAGTGGCGGCTCTAGCTATGCAACCTAGAAAAAAAGAAAGAACAATATTTGGCTCAAAATAGCGTACTAAATGTTTGGAAGATTCCGTATTTATAAGCGTTAGCACAGCAGTGTCCGGCTTCGTGGTGAGATGGGGAGGTCCTTGAGGGAATTAAAAGAATTAACTGTTGCGTAACGAGGCGCCACTTGCTGGGTAACAGAGAGAAATAAAACCGACCAAAAGGAATTTACTAGGTTTTACTTAAGGTCTACTAAGCTACAACAAACACAAATTAGAGAGCCAAAGACATAAATATTGCACATACAATTTAAAATATTTGGAGAATCTAGGAGAAATGAGGGAGTCTGTCGCAAGAAACTTGCGTGCATTAGCAATAAGCAATTAGTTATAGTTCGCGTTCACATATGTCGCAATTCAGTTAAGTTTTTTGTTTATTAACCCTAAAATAAAAGTAGCGTACTAATTTAAGATTGGTGATTAAGGAACCTCAACGTACACACGTCACGTACACGCGGTGACTTAAAAACTAGTAGTACACTCGTTCTAATACGAAATATAGCTCCCGCCAATCCATAAAAAGCCTTTTGTTTTAGCTTACCCCACAATAATGACAGCGCCCCAACTCTGAGGGAGTTAGTGCCAACAACGACAAGCTTCGGTAGATGGAAACTACCCGAATAACAATTCGCTAAGGATACAACCGCTTAATGTTGCGTGTACTTAAGTTTCGAACGCATGTAAAATGAATTGGTTCCTTAAAACAATAACTTAGCTGTATACTGATGCATGTAGTTCTGATAAGGAAGGTTCTTTCTAACGACAGCCAGTTGACATCTACTCGAAGATCAGTAGGATTTCTCTGAAAAGAAGTAGACGACACAGCCCTGGGAGTATGATCGGCCGTGTAGCTTCGAGGTCGACGACAGCGTGATAGTAGGCACGTTTTGTGTAACTAAAGATTTCCAATTGCTCGTTCCAGCGCCCCCAGGAATTATCCAGACAGACGAATATGAGTAGAATATGAGGTCCAGACACGTGGGCGTAAATCAGTCGGATTTATATTTCCGCACTCATTTATCGTGCAATTATTGAAACCACGTTAAAATTTCACTTGTAATTTTTAGCTTCGTGAAACACCGCCAATCGCCCAAAAGGAAGAGAAAGTTCCAAGATGTCGGCCGGTCGTTTTGATTAAAAATCCCAAAAACACCGATCTACCAATAGGAAAATTCATTGCATGCGCGGTAAATTTGATTTTCGTCGCAACACGCAACTCGAGTATTTTGAACCGTAACACCCTGTTACAGCCCTTTAAAGATGGGGCAAAAAAACAGTTTTTAATTTGTTTTTTGAAAATAAAGAAAATAAAATGAGAAAACATTCCTTGCTATTAAAAAAACGTTAAATGAATATTTTGTGATATTCTCGTATAATTCAACATGTAGACAAATCCACCCATAAAATTTGTGTTTTTTTTAACTTTATCCTGTTTCAAAATTTATTATTTACATTTATTAGTGATAGCTTGATTTATTTTAAACAAATAAGGTCTTTTGAATTTTTTCTTAATATATACGATTTTTGAGAAAAATATGTTTTATCAAGTACATCGTAGAATCATGTAGGTAATAATTTTAGTCGAATTTATCTAGTAGGCGGCTGAAATTTAATATTTTTAATAGAATCGTTATTTAACTAAAATTAAATTATTAGTTATTAAATAAAATCAAATCAAATGTTGAAAATGGTCACCTTCAGCCGTTATACATAACTCTAGACGACCGGCGACGCATGTTAACCACATTATTCATACGATGTACTTGATAAAACATTTATTTTTCTCAAATATGGTTGATTCTACAAAAATTCAAAATAATTATTATTTATTTAAAAAGAATCAAGCTATCTGAAATGAATTTTTAAATAATGAAATATAAACCAGGAAAAAAGTTCAGAAAAAACAGATTTTATTTTTACCACAAAAATATTCATTTTATGATTTTTTCGATGGCAAGAAATGTTCGCTGATTTTAAATTTGCTAACTTTTTTTGTTTCATGAGAAAAAATTAAAAACTGTTCTTTTGCTCCATCTTTAAGGGCTGTAATTAAGCAGGGGTTGCTCATATGAATTTTTGTATAAAAACCTAACATTATTTTTGACAAAGAATCACCACTTACATTTATCGCACTCTGTTATTTACACCTTATATATGTAATAAATATTATTATCTACATCGTTGACATTTTTTTCTTTGTTTTGCACCGATATCAATGTTGCTATGTCTGTCTTATATAAACTTAAGTTTTCATGTATTTTACGTTAATATGTTTTTTAAGAGTAATGAAATTTGACTGAAATTAAAACGTTTTATTTTCTTGTAACATGTACATTTCCATACGAAAGTGTGTTGGATATTTACAAACAACTGCATTTTATTAATTTTGTGAAGTAATCGTATTTCGTTTTTTTTTTCCGGTTTTAGTTAAGAACTTGTATGCATAAAGAATAACAAATACAACAAACACAAGCTGTGGAACACTTAACGCTACTGTTTTCTTGCTTTTAAACCGTGTTTCAATATTTATCGTCAGCTTGAACAATGGATTATGCAAGAAACCGTGGAAGCCTTGTAGAAGTTAAGCTCTAAATAGATAAAAGTTTAGAAAGTCTAAGAGAAGTTGTGCTTTAATTAAAACTTGACACGTTTGTACAATATGTACACGTAAAACTTTATACATAATAAATGCATTGAGCTAAACAAATGTTTCTTCTCGGTAAAAAAATAATCGATAGCTTTTAATGTACCAACTATAAGTTTTGGCTGTAACGATCGCATTGAAAAATGAAATAATTGAATTTAAATAAATATTTGTAAAACAATACGAATCGACTAGAAAGCTCAAATTGATATTTACCATTAAACGAACAAATTTAACATAGTATTGTGTTTTGTATCGCCAGAAGGCAAAGTTGCGATTGACCGTGTTATATACATATTGTGTCTGGTTCTGTTTGAACTCCTCGAGCCTACGTCTATGATCGAACATCAAAGGGTTAATTTAATTAGATGATCTGGGACCTTGTTAATTAACTGACTCGCAGGTTTTGATTACAACTCGGCACCTTCGTAAATACCTTGCCGCCGAGGCTTATGGACATTTGCAATATGAGCCTAAATTTAAATCAAACTCTATCTCTAACATACAAAACTTTGTTCGTATAAGGTTTACTGACTGTGCAGTATTAGGAAATGCGTCAAACCGGAAAATTTTCTTACCTTCTATGTAGCAGACCCTTTTCCGGATGAATGAAATTTTGCTGATTTATCCTGAAAACAACAAACGTTTTAGAAATCTAATAAAGGTCGAAAATGTAATTACGTTGTGAATTAATTTTTAATTAATTAAAAAACAGGGAAGTATTAATCAAAATTAAAATTACAAAAAAAACGTAATGCTCTAAAAGCTTTGTGGTACATGAATGCCCGTAGGAGCATTTTTTTTCTTATCACTGTAACACAAATTTTCAATAAATTAAAAACACACTGCGACATATTAAAAAAAAGGTTTTTTTAATATTACTTTTGATGAAAAAAAAACATTTTTGTTTAATGTATGACATCTGCGATTAAATTAAATTAGAAACCGCCGTGCTTAATTATTAGAATCGGTGCTTATTTATTTATAAAACTATACTATACTACTATATTCTAGTTACAACTTGAAAGCAATTTTAAATAATGACCATAAAAAACAATTTTTTAAAATAATAATTTAATTTATACTTACAACTAAATATTCATAAAGGAAAAGTTGAATTAAGAACTACTTGATTATGTAAATCACAGGTTTAATAAATTGAACAAACGTGAAAAATCTTTAAATTAAGAACTATACTTTTTCTATTGTTTCAAAAAATAAGAGCAACAGTTTAGTGTTCGCTCCTTTTTTTATTTTAAGGAAAAAGTACTATAAACCGTATACAATGTGTTTCCCATTGTTTAGCCGTCTCTTAAAAATGACAAAAAATATTCGACTTGAAATTTGTGACATAATTTTAGTTTCGAAAAATCAAGGGTGCCCTTGAAATTTTCAAAAATTGTTTTGCGTTTGTAAAGTGCTCTTTATTAAGAAAAGTTGTTCAGAATAAAAAACTGAGTAAACGTGCAAAATTTCGAAGTCCTGGGCATACTTTGATTTTTTTAATTGAATTTTTTGAGGAAATTCGAAAAAATGTTGCCTAAAAAACTATTCAAAATAGAATGTAGTGATTGTGTACCAAATTTGAAACCGATAAAAATACTTTGGTATTTTATTTAATATATTTAATGTAGGTAAATTGAAGATTTCAATGTCAACTTGTCTGAATTAAAAAGTAGGCCCAGGACTTTGAAATTTTGTACGTATGCTTAGTTTTTCATTCTGAACAACTTTCTTTAATAACATTTGTGCGTATCTCGTCCCCAAAGAGTACTATACTGTTGTGAAAAAATCGTTTTTTGAGAATTTCAAGAACACCCTTGATTTTTCGAAACTAAAATTATACAACAAATTAGTTTCCAACCGAGCAGGGCTGATCCCCCAGAAGCTCAAAATCCAATTCAAGTATTTTTTGGTTTTTCTAAGAGATGACCAAACAATCGGGGGACACACTGTTTATTCGTAAATGGCACGTCAAACTACATTAGATAAGCTACATAAGTCAAAACTATATTGACGTATGCCAAATTTACGGTAGTCAGTTTTTTTAAAGGACACCCTGCATATTATTTATGGACTTGTGTTATGCATTTTTCTTCATACAACATCAGAACTATACATTCTTAATTAATATATTTACATGTAACAATTTTAATTGCACTTTAAAAACAAATTATCCTACAGTTATTTTATTAACAATTTTTCCACAAATTATGCCGAGATAAACCGACAGCTCTATAACATTAAAAACACAAATTACTGACTACTCACTAATTTTTTAGTATTTTTGTAAATATACTATACAGGGTGTCTCAGATTGAATGAAACCTGTCAATCATTTTTTGCTATTGCAACATATTTAGTATATGGTGACCATAAAAGTCGTGGTGAACCAAATATTTTTGTTCAAACAGTGGCGGTTTCTCCATATGGTCATTTGGTCAATGACCTCTCAAAAATTTTGACAATATATAAAAAATATTCATTATTACGTGTTTTATTAAAATAGGTAATTAAGTCGCAAGTACAATAACTTAAAATTTATCGGCCGTCTTTCGTAATTCATCCTCTTCAACCTTGGGCTGGCGGTGCGAATTGTCCTCATTGAATTAGATCTACCCGGAAAAACTCGAAAAACGTGCAGCGCCGGAATACGCGCGAACGTCCGAAACAATAATCAACTTTGGGTCATAAGCCCGATCCCGCAGTTTACGTCGACTTCGTATATTGTGTACAACTACGCTCGATTTTTGATTCGATTTTCGCGTGTTTTAAATCAATTTAAGAATTTATATTGATATGTTTTACTGTTGTTGTGTTGTTTTGTAAAAATACTATTTTTGATTCGGTGTGCATGCGCTATAATAGAAAATGTCGGTAGTGCAGAAAATTAAACAACTAAAAGTGCTAACAAACTTAATTTTACAAAATTAGTTGAGTTCAAGGCAAATGGTCGTCCTTTGCCAGAACTAAGTTTACGACAGACTAGCATAGACAAAAATAAAGATGTTCATCGAAACGTTCGCAAGGTAATGTACGATTTAGCTGACTGGATATGTGGTTGTGAAGTATCAAATGTATTTTACTGTTTTGTTTGTTTATTATTTTCTAAAGACTCGTCAGACTCGCTATAGTCCAAATCCGGTGTCAGAGATTTAAAACATTTAAAAGAGGAAATAAAAAAACATGTTTCGTCTGCAGAACACATGAAATGCTCGGTAAATTTTGCAACCGTAGGAAATGTTGATATTCGTACACAGCTAGACAATGCTTATAGAAAATCCCTTAGAGATTTTAATGAGAATGTTTCGAAAAATCGCTATATTTTGAACAAAATTGTAGATTGTATAAAATTTTGGGGTGCATTTGAGTTATTTATAGTTTTTTAAGTATGCCTATTTTTAAATTAATTTTTGACCTCCCAGTATGATTGACCACGAGCCGCCACTGGTTTCAAATGGAAAACCCTTTATATAAGTGGATATTTCGTTTCTATAGTTAATTGTACACCTCTTTTTGGTGAAAAATTGTTTTTTTGTACCCGCAAATTATTTTGGTTAGTAAAAGCTCTTTTGAATTGGATTAGACTATAGTTTTAAAGTATTTCATTTATATTGCAATGCACGTGTGTTCATAGTCAAATTTGTCAGAATATTGTTTTTGGTCATTTAAAATTTTTAATTCAGTTGATGTGGAGAATAGCTTATCGTCACGTTCAAGCAATTAGGGTTTTGATGATGTTACATATTATTATAAGAGATGGCGCAAGCTAAATGTAAGAAATCCCAACCTTATAGTTTAGTTAATAAAGCATATTCACGGGGAACGTATGTTCGATAAAGACGAAGTTAAAACATGGTGTCAGGTGTTAAAGTTAAAGTGTGTTAACACCGCAGGATTGATATAAAAAAAAAATGGCTTCAAGTTTAAGCAATTACGTACCAATAGCTCATGTAGGATCCATTGGTGAATTAAAATTAGATTCAGATAACAATTCATTATCGTGAAAGAAATGGTATCAGAAGTTTGACTTTTTCATAACGGGTGCTTCCGATAAACGTAAAATTGCTCTTTTGTTGCATAGCATAGGTGATAAAGGTTTGGAAATATTCAATTCTTTTAATTTATCTGAAAAACATTCGATAAAATCATAAAATTATTTAACGAACATTTTGTTCCAAAAAAAAAGTATCACCTTAGAACGGCATAAATTTTTCACACGTATTCGAAGTGTCAATGAACAATTCGACGATTATATTACCGATTTGCATAATAAAAGTTTAAATTATGAATTTAAAGATATGAGAGAAGATCTAATGCGTGATATTTTAATTGTCGGTATCAATAATATTACAGTTAAAGAAAGACTTTTACGTGAAGACGATTTAAAATTAGATAAAGTCGTGAGTATTTGCAAAGCCGCCGAATTATCATATAAACAGGCGCAAGAACTTAACTTGCCCGAAAAATAATTGTCAATGCTTAAAATTGATAAAAACCGTACTTACAATAAACACAATAAAACGCGATATCAAAAATATAAGAATCGTAATTGTTATAAGTGCAGAGGTGATTGGTTTCCAAATCACAATTGTCCAGCTGAAGGAATCAAATGTACCAGATGCCACAGAAAAAACCACTACACAAGTATGTGTAAGATATAATTCAAGACGAGGTCGTTCCATTCATCTAACGCAGATCGAAGATTCAAATCTATCAGATAATGAAGAAATTGAACAAATTTTCGTAGATAGTATTAATTCAAATAATAATTTAAATGAATGGTTTGAAACTTTAATTATAAATAACCAAAAAACTAACGTCAAATTAGATAGCGGAGCTCAAGTTAATTGCTGATCGTATAATTTGTATAAAAGTTTAGGGTTTTATCCTAAATTTATAATTAATGACAGAAAATTTAAACTTAGCACGCTTGATAATAAAAATATATCAGTAAAAGGCATTTGTACAATTAATGGTATTTAACATTACTAGCAAGGTAAAACGGTTTTTACTGGCGGACAGAAGGATATGACTGACGAATCGAAGACGAGTCTGTCACCTTCTGGAGCCAATAAAACCCGTTACCTTGCGTGTATTGTTGAATGTTTTATTTGTTCTTCACTTATAAAAAGTTATTATAAATGAATAATAAACCATTAAAAATTCTAAAAATTTCGAAAATCGGAGGAAAAATCATGTGAGCTTTAGACGTATTGCTTTGGAAACGCACGGCACTTATTTTGTTGATTAATTATTTCATTTCAATTTCACGTTTCCGGAACGTTTTTCTGGTGAGATTTACTGAAATGAGTGTCCCGCAAGCTATCATTGATGAAGCCGCAAGTGTAGTTGCAAGATTACTGCCCGAAAAATCTTCATCAAGGTATGAATACGAGTACGCGGAGTTCAAAAAGTGGCAAAAGGAAAACAATGTGACTGGTGTTACGGAAGACGTTATATTAGCGTATATCAATAAATTGTCTGCCTAATTCAGCCCGAATTCTTTATGGCCGAAGTGGTCAATGGTTAAGAGTTGTTTGGCAGTTAGAGAAAACATTGTTGTTTGCAGGTTTGTTTCCTTATATTTATTAGTCAGGTTTTTAGTTACATGTCATTTTCTAGATTTCATAAAGTGGTTGCGTTTTTGAAAAGACGAAATGAACGCTACGTCCCCAAGAAAGCCAAGGTTCTGACGAAAGAGCAAGTGGAAAAGTTTATCATTGAAGCTCCTGACGAGAAATGGTTACTTGCCAAAGTCATTACCATTTTTTGTATATTTGGATGTTGTCGGTGCGATGAGCTTTTATCCCTGACTGTAAATGACGTGGAGGATTTGGAGAAATATATTGTTGTCACCTTACGAGAAACCAAAATTTAACGACAAGGAGGTTTACAATAACGGACGATGGGTGTAAGCTTTAAACCTTGTGCTCTTTATCGGAAATATGCGGCCCTACGACCTCCAAGAAATAAAGATCTGCGGTTGTTCTTGACGTACCGCAGTGGAAAATGTGTTGCCCTAAATGTAGGTCAACATACAGTTCCAAAATATGTACTTTTTCTACTCCCTTTGGTAATTATAAATATAATAGACTTCCGTACAGATTATCCGTTTCTACAGAAGCATTTCAAGAACTAATGGAAGATATTTTTGAAAATGTTGATGGCGTTTCTTTTTATATTGACGATTTAGTTGTTTATGGAAAAACAGTATTAGAGCATAACCAAAGACTAGAAAAGTACTAGAAATTGCGAAAATCAATAATATAAGATTTAATAAAGAAAAATCAAAAATTTGTAAACAACAAATAAAATTTTTAGGTGTTGAAATTGACCAGAATGGTGTTCATGCAGATCCAGAAAAAGTTAAAACTATTGCCGAAATTCAATTATTAAAAGTTTTACGTCCTTGTACCTGTTAATTTGTCCTAATTTTGTGTCCTATTATTTGCTATATGCACTTTGGAATGCGTACGAGAGCATGCCTTTATTCTCCGCCAGAAATCGTGTATACGTGCGAGTTGGTGATTAGCAATTGATAGTAACGACGAATAATACCAATTCGTATTCGAAAATTGATGGCTCGTGCGACGTATTTAAAATCGTCGTACAATAAATTTAGCCGATCCTAATTGGAACAACCCAGGAAACATTAATCTCCTTTTAGGTGCCGATATATTTCCTCAAATACCTCGTGGATCTGTGTTTCATTTTACAGATAGTGTTGGTGATATGGATGGTCCAGCCGCATTAGATATTAGAATTTTTGGTATCACCTTAGTAGGACCTATTGCTAGCAATACAATAACTCAACCGCAACTACACTCATTGTTTGTATCATTAGAACCATCTCTGGATGACACCTTGAAATCCTTTTGGAAAGTGGAAGATGTTCTTACTAACTTGTACACCACTTCTCCGGAGGATCAGTTTGCTGAAAATTTGTTTGTTAGTACACACACAAGAGACCTTTTAGGTCGCTTTGTGGTTTCGTTGCCGTTCAAGGACGCCAAGTCATTACCGACGTTTGTAGGGTCTTGTGAAAATGCATGCCGCCGCCTTTTGACACTTGAACGTCACTTTAATTCGAATTCCGTTATGAAAGAGAAATATATTGAGTTCATGCAAGATTATTGGAATTCAGGTCACATGTCTTTAGTTCTTGCGGGTCCAAAGCTCCAAAGCGATATTAGCGCAATGCTGATTTGCTTACGTTGGTTTAATTTCGTTTTCACTTGTGACGTACGTCAAATGTTTAGACAGATTTTAGTGAAGGATTTACATAGGCAATTCCAGCTAATACTTTGGAGGTTCTCTACCGATGAACCTATCCAAACCTTTAGATTGAACACAGTAACATATGGTTATGCATCTTCTCCTTTTAGCTATTCGTTGTCTCTTACAATTAGCACAAGAAGCCAAGGAACATTTTTCTCTTGCAGCCCAAGCCATCCTTTTTCAAATTTGTACGTTGATGATTTTGTTTGTGGTGCAGAAACTTTAGAATTGTTGTTGGAATTGCAAAACAATTGATTAAACTATTAAATTCTGGTTGTTTCGAATTGCGCAAATGGTCAGCCAATTCACCTTCACTGTTAACTTTGCTGCCGGTTGAACATTGTCAAAACCATCCCCTTGTTTTTAGTACAGACAATTCAGCGGTGTCGAAGATTTTGGGTCTCCAGTGGCAAGCATAGATAGACTCATTTTCGTTTCAGGTCAAACCAGTAGGCGCTCTTTGTACCAAAAGATCGATTTTATCTGAGGTCGCACGCATATACGATCCTTGGGGTTTTTTATGTCCACTCACTTTTTTCGCTAAACGATTAATACAGCATCTGTGGCTCCTAGGATTAGATTGGGACGCAGAGCCCCCAGCTGACGTTCGCAATCAATGGGAAAAGTATAAGTTGTCGTTGGATAGTTTGTCGAATCTCCAGATTTCTCGTTGTTCGACACCAGCATCGTTCACGCATTGCTCGTTGCACGGATTTTGTGATGCGTCCGAGTTAGGCTACGCTGCTGTGGTCTATCTTCGTTTTGTAGTGGATAATCTTGTCGTTGTTTCGTTTGTTATAGCTAAATCAAAGGTAGCTCCGCTCAAACGGTTATCAGTTCCTCGCTTGGAATTATTAGCAGCAGATTTGCTTGCAAATTTAGTTTCGTTTGTCATAAAGTCTTATGCCAGTTTGATAGATATAAATCACATAGCTTGGAGTGATTCAAAGGTCGCATTAGCATGGATACGTTCCGCTCCCTACAAATCGAAAACGTTTGTCGCCAATAGAGTTTCTCATATCCAAGAAATTATACCGCCTAGTTGCTGGCGTCATGTTCGTTCATATGACAATCCAGCTTCTCGCGGTCTTCTCCCAGAGGAGTTGCTAAATTGTTCCCTTTGGTGGGCGGGTCCTGCCTGGCTTTCGCAACCAGAAGATTATTGGCCTAGAAAAACGTTAGAATCCTCACCGCAGGAGGGAGTTGAAGAATATACGTTACATTTACAGCGCAACTTGTGCGCAACGACTTTTTAGAATTAGTAGGACGTTTCTCATCGTTACGAAAGATTCAGAGAATTATTGCTATTTGTATCAGATTTATTTATAATTGTCGTAAAAGGACAACTAAGTTGGGTGGCTTAACTCAGCTTGAGCTGCATCATGCACTTTTTTGTATAGTTCGTATTGTTCAACTTGAAACGTTTCATTCCGAATTTGTTCTTATTTCCAAGGGAATATCTTGCTCTAAAAACCTTCAAAAATAATCGCCATTTGTAGATAGCAACGGAATCTTAAGAGTAGGTGGTCGTCTGGCTAACGCCTCGTTGCCATTTGAGACAAAACATCCCGCCTTATTGTTTAACTACTTTAGTAATAAAGCAAGTTCATTTAGAGAACAAGCATTGTGGCGTAAATACTACCATGTATTTAATACAACAAAACTTTTGGATTGTGTCGGCTCGTAGAGCGATTCGTCGTTGTTAATCAACATGTCAGTCATGTTTCAAACCAAAACCTATTTCGGTCGAACCTCCTATGGCAAATTTACCATCAGCCCGCGTAAGCCAACTTAAAGCATTTAGTTGCGTTGGTGTATATTATGGTGGTCCATTTCCAATTCACATATCTAGACGACGCGGTTCCAAGCCGGTGAAGGCATACTTATGTTTGTTTGTCTGCTTTGCTACTAAAGCATTACATTTAGAAGTCGCTTCAGATTTATCTAGTGATACCTTTTTAGCCGCGTTACGTAGATTTATTGCTCGTCGTGGGCGTTGTAGTCGCATTTTTAGTGATTGCGGTAGTGTGATCAATTTAAACTAGCTGTAGAAGCGGAAGCCATCGAATGGCACTTTAACCCTCACCATGCTCCACATTTTGGTGGCCTGTGGGAAAGCGGGATCAAATCGGTCAAGACTCATATAAGTAGAGTAGTAGGTAAACAAATACTTACCTATGAGGAATTCAACACCTTAGTTGTACAAATCGAAGCGGTGTTGAATTCTTGGCCTCTATGCAGCTTAAGTTCAGATCCGAATGACTTGAATGTTCTCACACCGGAATATTTTTTGACATTACAACCTTTAGGATCGCCTCCCGATGCAGACTTATCACATTTAAATATAACTAGATTATCACGCTGGCAGTTGGTCCAAAGATTGCACCAGGACTTCTGGAATCGCTGGAGTAGTGAATATCTTCACACATTATACCAACGTTGTAAATGGTCTAAAGCTCGCGCCTTTGAATCAATAGCCATTGGTACCATGGTCCTCATCAAAGACAATTCAATCCAACCTCTTCAATGGAGGTTGGGTAGAATAGTAGAGTTGCATCCGGGAAACGATAACATTGCTCGTGTGGCTACAGTCCGCACCAGTAAGGGCCTATTTAAACGTCCTCTTATAAAACTGTGTGCTCTTACATTGCAGTAACACATGGGATTTTATCATTACGTTTTGTTTTTGTTTTTTTTCTCGGTATTACATTTTATTTCGAGTTCAATTAGTTTAGTCATTTAGTTAGAAAATCACCAAAAACAGATGATTTTGGTGGGCGGTTATGTTACGTCCTTGTACCTGTTAATTTGTCCTAATTTTGTGTCCTATTATTTGCTATATGCATTTTGGAATGCGTACGAGAGCGTTTAAGAACAGAAATCGAATTAGATCCTGATATAATAAAAATAAACATACAAAAAGTTTAAATAAAATAAATAATGATGAAACGGTCATGTTTAAAAAAAAGTTGACGATAAAATTTGGACACCAGGCAAGATAACTGCCAAAAGTATTTATCCGAAATCATATGAAATTGAAGACGAGAGCGGTAATGTCGAAACAGACAGCATATTATTGAAACGAAACAACCGGATTTAAATGATAATAGTTTGAATATTGAAATTGAAAATAGCGATGTTGAACGCGTAGATGGTGGCGAAGAAATCTTTTTGCAAAATCTTAAAAATTATAAAACAAAAAGTGGAAGATTAGTCAGTACTCCTGAGAGATTTAAATGTAATTAATTAAGGTTCTATTAAGTTTTGTTTAATTTTATAAGAAGGGAAATGTTACATATTATTATAAGAGATGGCGCAAGCTAAATGTAAGAAATCCCAACCTGATAGTTTAGTTAATAAAGCATACTCATAGCAAGCGTATGCTTGATAAAGACGAAGCTTAAACAGATGAAATGCCGGTTTCAATAATTTTCACACTCAATTTCTTCAAATTTAAGAATCGCATGTCCCATTTTGTTTTACTATATCAAAGGTTTCTTGGTTTGTTCCCTGGAAAAACAGCTCGGTGTCAGCCGCCGTTATCAATTAAATAGAAATTTGTTTTGACTAAAGAATAACATACAGATTGTACCCACGTTAATAAATTCTGAGTAGTCGGTTTTGTTTGTTACTTCTCAGAAAATGTCTTTGTAAAAACAATGATAAGAGAGGAGACTCGCATTCCTTACCAGATGATTGTTAATAGTTCTTAAGTTATTCTTTAAGCAGATTCACTAAGAGTAACATGTAGTTATTTGACATGTACCGGAAAGCGGGGATTAATGTTGTTTTTAATTAAATTTAAACAACCACCTAAGTATCTAAGTGCCGAAAAGTGTACGTTTATGTATAACTATTGAGGCGCAAATGCAATGATGAAATTAAGTGAACCATAAATAAAAGGAACTTCCGTTTCGCCACTATTAAGAGAGTATCGTTCGACTTAGTTAAAATAATTGAAATAAACGCATAGCGGATGAATTGACGTCCTCTTGAATTAGCGAATTATAAAGAGAATAATGTAATGCCATCATGAAGCATTAGATCAAGGTCTTCGAATTAGCAAAATGGTTCCGAGTGGATTATTTAACAACAAATGGTTCATCCTCCGTATTTTGGATTAGAAGAAAGAAAACCTCAACTGTAAGTACTCTTTTACTTCAGACACTTCCGCGAGTTAGTAACTTACGTTATGTTTACGCGTATCGGAGTTAATTAAGTACCGTCTAGGTTAAATATAGTATTTTAGGGTTGTAGTGGTTCAGCATGATCAAACTCAATATTTTTTGTGTTAGTTTTAGGAACGCGGTGTAATACCTTCTGTCACGCCCGGTACCGGGGTAGTTTGGCCGTTTTGGCATATTAGTTCGTTGTTCTATGATGTTAATAAGCGTAGGAAAACATTCTAAGATTTTAGTTAATAGAAAACTGGTCGTACTTATGTTATTCTTTCATTGCTTCGAATGCTTGCATTTCTCCCTTTTCTTTAGTGAACATTTGATATAATTAATTAAAAGATTAGGGTGGCGCCTAACAATCCCGACTGTGACTCGAATTAAGAACCTTTAGTCTTTGTAAAGGTAAGTGAGAGACAAATCTAAATCCACTTCTTCGCCGACGAGTTAGCTTCAGCATTCGTTGTGCTGCGTACTTAATTTTCAAGTTTCGTGGTGTGACAATATATGGCATTTAAACTTGATAGTTTAAACCCCCCTTATTATTTACAAAAAAATATGCGACAATAATTCATTCGGTGTTATACGACACTGTCAGTATCTACTATGATAACAAAAAAAATGTTAACGTTAGTTTAAGTAATTTAATTTTAATTTTATTAAGTTAGTTGTAAATGTAGTATTGCTGGTATGTCATAAGTATTTTTTTGTAGTGGACCTTATGATGTCACCCGATGGTGTCGAAACCGGTTGCCATTTTAAAAAATGTTCAGAAAGTGTTCAATAAAGAATTGGAGCACTTAAAACCTTATTTAATAATTCATTCTTTAGTACTACTCCCTCTTTTAATTTTAGAAAATGAAAAACTTATGTAAGAAAGCATGAAATTTGATATAGAAATTGGTAAAAAGAACAAAGAAAAATAATAAGAAAAAATCAAGGAAATAATAATAAATAAAGAAACAGAACATGAAGAAGTAGCAAGTAAAAAACAAGAGAATTTGAAACAAGATTTAATAAAACAAAAACAAGAAATAAATTAATTAATTGTAAATATAAAGAAAAGAAAAACAAAATAAAAATTATGTAAAAAAATAAATAAAAACCGAAGAATATTAAAGTTATAATCGACTAAAGATAAATTTGACTTTAAATACCTACAAAAGAGGAATATCCTCAAATACAACAAGCAAAAAAAGGGAAAATTAAATCAAAGAAAGATAAAAACCCAACCCTAAAGAGGAGAATAGAGGAAAATTAAAAGAAAATTATTTTAATACTTAAATAGAAAATGGAACGGAAAGTAAAGAAGAAAGTAAAAAATTCGAGGAAATAATCAATAGTAAATTAAAAATAAGAATAGTGAAGCACAAAAACGTCAAATCAAGAAAGTTCGTAGGTGTAACTTAAAATCAAATAATAATTGTTAAATAATAATAATTAATGTTTCAAAAAGACAACTACGGAAGGTTAAAAAACGTGTTGCACACTATTCTTTATAGACCATACCATTAAAAACAAGTTAATAAAATTATATTTATTCAATCTAGAATCTGGTTTGGTTAACAAGTCGATTATTTGACTTTTGGACCCATCATACACGCGGCTACGTCAATCTTAATTTTTCCAGATAGAAACAGTTGCTACAACAGATGAACGTGTGCGTTTTCATTTTTTTTATTTTGAATTTATAGCTTGGTTGCCAGACATCGTTGTCAACAAAAATCGTTTAAAAATAAAAGTCCTATTTAAATTATAATTTTTTTCGAATGTTTTAAGGCAATGTGTGGAACACTTGTACACCAAGTTTCATTAAAGTCGGACCAGCGGATTATTAGATATTTTCAGACGGACAACCGGACGGCCTCAGGACAAATACTAGCTCTAATTCACCGGAAAAAAATAAGCATAGGTCCCTATTTTATGTATGTGAAAGCAAATTTCCCGCCGGCCAGTTTATTTGCCGCTCTAACAGTCGCTTATTTTTAGAGAGGAATCCACCAACTCACCGAACCAAAAGGCAATCAAGGCTCTCTCACAAGAGCTTAAGTTTACCGTACACTTTGTTCTTGTGGAAAGGGATCCATGAGAAAGGGGCTCAAAGAACATCAAGCAAACTGCCAGCGGTAGTTGAACATGGGCTTAGCAATTGAGATCACAAGGTACTCTCGGAAACTTGCTAGTTGCTATCAACAGTTAACGGTTATCACAACAAATAGGTTAGAGAAGTTATGTAAATCCATAAGCATCCCCAAAATATTAACCAAAAGGTAGAAATCCTGAAGTTCAACCAGATTTGGGATCCAATTCTCAAGAACATCCGAACGGTTGCATTTGAACGGCGCGATTCACGCCCCGCCCTATCAGAACCTAAATAATTACAAGTCTACATTCAACATCCAAAATGGACGGACCTCTGAAGAATATGATTCCGGAAAATGATTGTATAATGCAGTTTGCTTAATAGTGTGCAGTACTTAATTGAAATGTATTAATCTATGCATTAAAATTTATTGGAAAAACTTTTATCAGTCAAATCATGGATCAAATAATGCGCAATAAGTCGACGAGGCGACCTAGATATGGCAACACTTGTTGCATATGATGTGCCTACTGCAGGTATTAAGTTGAGAACTCGAGTTCTCTCACTCCTGAAGAGTCCAAAAGCGACGAAACAGCAGTCGAGTGACTCTCAGTGTTTGTTTGTTATTGTACAATCTCTTTTGAATTTACAGCAGGCAATTCGAGATTATTATTTTTATCAACGCTTAGTTGTACTACACTGCTTATACATCTGTCAATAAAGTTGCTTTAAAGCAAACTGCCTAATGTTGACTTTGACACAAAGGTGTCATCTAGTATCAGAACTATGTAGCTGACTTGAATTCCGTGCTATCAATTGGTTTATGTTCAATATTTGTGACATTCAAATCGCCATACAATCATTTTCTTTTAAAACTTAAAACACAAAAGTACATGTCGTAAGGAGGAAATTTCCACATGAGAGTCTTGATTACAAGTCGGCATTTTTTGATTTGCTTTTAACTAACTTTGGTAAATGTTACTACTGAACCGTAAGAAATGAAACGCTAGACTATAAATCATACTTAATTGTCGCGTTATATCCTGAGTAAGTCGTAGCTTAGCCACGTTAACATCTACGCTGCTTAATTTGTAAAAGGCCTGTAAGATTCAATTGAACCATTTCAGATTCTTTATTACAGGTAACTTTGTTTGGTGTAAGATTGCTCTAGCATGTAGTTTGCTGCTAGTTATTTATCGTAAGCAAGTCAGAACTTGGCGCCTAAAACCTTGTCTAATATCTAATCATATTTTTTTTGCTCTATTGTCAAATAACGCAATATCTCCGACTGAAAAGCAGGGATCCTCACTCCTCTTCACCGTAAGAAATTCTCTGTGAAAGATTGATGGCAATCACTAGATTCAGTACACTTCCCAATGCCACCCCGTCCACTTGTTCAAAAGTTTTCTTTTAGAAGCACGGTTTAGAAAACCAGAAAAGCTTAACCAGTTTCTTCAAAATCTAAATTGACAACACAACACCGTAGTATCCAGTTTACCATAGAGATACAAGATAAAGAACTGGCTTTCTTATATGTGTTGGTTAGAAAACTAGGAAACAGACTAGGCATACAGTGTACAGTATACAGATAACTTACATACACGGGCATATATATGCATGCCTTTTCGAACCACCCACGCCAAAAATTCGTAATCATCAAGACCTTGACTTGTGAATAATTTGTGAATCAAGAAATTTTCAGGCGGAACTAAACACTTGAATACTCTCTTGAAAGCCAACGGGTAGACCAGGAAGAAGATCGAACGATCGCTGAGGTCCAAAAAGTTGAAAGCACCAGAATCGGAAAGTCGACCTACTACTGTCCACGCATACCTTCCATAGATATCTAAAAATTCCCGAAATTAAAACTGCTTTCAAACCAACCAAAAATGCTTCAACAAATCATTAGATCAACAAAAGACAAACTAATTGTTTATTTTGATGAAGAAGTTTCTTCTATTGGAAGGTGAATAACAAAACTTCTGTTTGAGTATGTGGCAATAATTCGCATCAGCAGTTTTGCTATCCATCCTCCAATACAAGGGTTTGTTAAATTTTTTTCGGTAAAATAAACAAACAAAGGAGGAATCCACCATCTCACCGAACCAAAAGACAATAGAGACCCTATCACAGAAGCCGAAGTTTATCGTACACCTTGTTCTGGTGAAAAGAGGTCCATGAGAACGGGGATCTCAGAACACCAAGCAAACTGCCGTCTGGGACACACCAAGAAGTCAACGGTAACAGCACATGCGCTTAGCAATTGAGATTACAAGAGCTCCAAGTTGCTATCAACAGTTAACAGGTATCACAACAGATACGTCAGGGATCCATGGGACTCCATACCACAAAACATCTACAAAAGGGAAGAAATCCTGAAGTTTAACCAAATCTGGAATCCAATTCTTAAGAACACCCGAACGGTCGCATTTGACCGGCGCGATTCAAGCCCCACCGTATCAGAACCAGAATAATTGCTAGCGTCAGTCTACATCCAACATCGAAAATGGACGGACCTCTAAACAATGTGACTCCGGAAAACGATTGTAGCCTGCTTAATATCGCGCAGTACTTAAATAAAATTTATTAATCTATGCATTAAAATTTGTTGGAAATCTTTATCAGTCAAATCATGGATAAAATAATGCGCAATAAGTCGACACGAGGCGACACTAGATGTCGCAACACTTTTTGTATATGATGTGCCCCCCTGTACGTATTAGAGAACTCGAGTTCTCTCACTTCTGAAGAGTCCAAAAAACGACGAAACAGCTGCCGTGTGATTCTCGGTATTTGTTTGTTATTGTACAATATCTTTCGAATTTATGACAGGTGATTCGGGATTGTTATTTTTCTCAAAGCTTAGTTGTACCTTGCTTATATATCAGGCAAACTTATTTTGAAATTGGCCCTTTTAGAACCACAGATTTATTTTCTCGTGTAAATTCATCAAATGCAAATAAAACAAAATTTCGAGAGTACAATGTCACGCAACCCAAACTTCTTCATGCAAAAAATTACAAACTATGTTATATCTGTACAATGTCAGTTTGCTTTAATGCGAGAGTATAGTCGATTCACTTTTTACGTGCATCAGAGTCGGTTGGGTTAGTGTGATATTTCTGTTGGAAAACTATCATATTGAAACAACGACTTAAAAGAATTTGTTTGTTTGTGACACACTTTAAATAATAATTAATTTTTTAAGCAATTTTAATTTCATTTAAAATAAGCTTCGGTATATTAAAATTTAATTTAAATGTCAACTGCTAAAAAACGCATTTGACTTGTATAAAAGAAGGAAACTAAAACAAAATATATAACAACTGCAAACGGAACCACGTAGATAAAAAGAAATTCAATCTAACATCGATAAACACGAAGTTATGTAATCTGTCCAAATTTTCAGTGTAAAAACGTAATAATGGTTCCCAGAGGATAGAAGGCATTTCTAAAGTCTGCATGCCGGAGGGTATCGTTCTAGCTTGGCTGATATCCAGTGTAATTAATAGCAATTAATCATACCCAAAGTCCTGCAGCCATGTTTTTAGTAAGGCCGCCCGTCGTATTATCAACTTAATATCTGCACAACGATTTTGCTGTGTCAGTAATTATAGCTAACTTCCTAATTTACAGCAGGTGAGTAATGGAAAAGTATCAAAGAAACTGAGTATTGATGTAGCACTTTCGCGCTTTTGTCGCTTAATATAATTAGAATCAAAGAGAAAATGTAATTTAATTAGCATCTTATTACGTTGCATAAAACGAAAGATGTAAATAAATAAAAGATAAAAATTATGCAGCAAAAGAACTGCATTCGCGAAATTGATTTCGACGTTCTGCGAATTAAACTAAATGTAATGCAATTCGTACTCATTAAAACTCCTATGTAATTAATAAGGTAATGTAACGTAAATGCCATCTTTGAAATTAATTTTGAAAATATCTGCAATAAATAACGTTAATTTTAATTCCATGATTTATTAAATTTATTGTATTATTGAACGAGCATGTAATGGAATTGCATATTAATGCACGAGGCGATAATCGGCAACTACCCTGACAAGGCATTATTTGATATTTTGAAGGGAATACGAGGAGGGTATTTAAATAACTCGTTCTTTAAAGTGAATGAACTGTAGATTTAGTAATATATGATATATAGTGGAAATCAAAAACAAAATTTAGAGGAAGGAGAAGGAAAATCATAACTTTACTAAAGAAGCAGGAGGTGGAAATTGCAGCCAATCAATAACTTCTAGCAATGTCATCGATAAAAAGTAGAGGTGTTCAAAAGAAAATTGTTGAAAACCCTTTACAAAGAAACTGATGTATTGATTGAAGAGCATTGGAAGAAGGAGCAATTGAACGCGGAAATAAATCTCTTTCAGAAGAATAGTGTGTACGAGATAAAGTTGATAGAGCAAGAGAAGAATTTGGATTCATTATTAAATGATGATGAGAACGGCAACAGAACACAAGACTAAGTCATTTGTTATAACAAGTTTCTGGAGCCGAACCAATTATCTCTTGTCTCGAGAAGGTAGCGATTGACTCGGAGAACCTAAAACTGATGTTAGTCATATTGAGAAGAGTCTAGAAACTCTCAAGCCAGACATCAAGAATTTTGAATCACAGATTCATCTAAATAACCAACACTCGAGTGAATGTTCAAAAGAGGAGGATATGATAAAATAGCTGGTTAGTGCTCTTGGAGTTGTTTTGGGAATAGCAACAAAAACGACACCGTCGTTATGAAGACATCGATAGACAAGATTCTATCCAAGTTTAAAGGAAGACCGGAGGACTAGATGATCTTTCAATCAGAGTTCGAGCGCAGAAACGAGAAGTATAAATTTGATGACTCAGGAAAGCTTCGATTGTGTATCACTTGCAAATGTGAATAATGTGAAAGTGGTTATGGATGCGATTGAACAGAGGTTTAGGAAGCAAAAGTTTGGGCTAAATGCACTTTTTGCCAAACTTAAGGACTGCCCTTCTATTACGATTGTCAACTTTTTTCAGTTTCAAACAGAAAAAAAAACGTTTGCCGAAATGTGTACAAAGTGGCATAAGTGACTGCCAGCTCTCGGAAAGAAAACGTGAGTTATTTTAATCGATGTTTTATAATTCACCTCAACCAAAGATGTGAGGTAAAATTTGGAAATGGTGGCTGAGATCAGTTAATACAACCACCAGTGAGACCTCTAACTATGGTGTGTGCGCTTGCTGCACAAAAAAGAAACGCGCACTAGATCGAAATCGGTGTTTGAAAGAAGGACAGAAATCTAAACACTGTAGCTGAAGAAATGAAAACCCCAAAAATGTGAGAGAAATCATCACCGCTTGTTGCACAATGATAAAAAGGAAGAGGATAATTCAGTGAGAAAATCTGATAGCAAACTTAATCATTCTGCTTACGCACAGGCTTGCAATAATGACAACACAGTAACAGAAGGATGCCTACCTGAATAGTGGCGCAAGTCGAAGTTTAATAACAAAGAAATTATTTGATAGTCTTGAGCTACAAGAGGAAAACTGACATTACTCCTACAGAGGAATAAATGGGGAAATAGCAAAAAAGATGTTCTGTCAGATTTCCGAAATCTATCTCAGAGAAGAGTATGCAAAGTTAAATTCTGTCATAACCGGTTGGTTGGAGGACAAAGTTTAGATGGACAGTAAGTGGTAATTTTGAAAATAGTGGGAGGCAATTCATAAATATGATTTATAGGAGTCTACTAATGGATGAATACCTCTACAATCTTCACCACTGAAGACTTTGGAGTAAAGGTTCCTCAACGGAAAGAAAAGAATTCAGAGTAAACGATGAGCAGAAAACAACAACATTAGTATTTAGAGTTACTTCTGAAGAAGCTAACAGCGTGGTTAGCAAAACGTCAAGCGGAGAACGAAGGAGAGAAAGACGAACACGGCTCAACCCGGAAGATAACAATCTTAATTCGGAAGAAGGTCGTGTTTAAGAAATCTTAAAGAAAATTACTTAGAAGATTGGTAAATTTTGGAAAACGGGATTGTTGTGACACGATGATAAAATAAATCTTCAGTAGTGAACCGGTGGCAATGAAAAGGTTATTGTACACTGAGAGGAAGATGATAAACCCGGCGTTCAATTTTGTGTACAACGAAAAGATAAAGGAATTCTTGAAAAAGGGTTATATAAAAAAATGAGGCTAGTCAAAATTGAAGTTAAAAACAAAAGGACATGGTATATTCCACATTTTGGGGTAACAAACCGGCAAAGTTTTGTCTCGTGTTTGATGCTGCCGCTTGAAGCAACAGTGAATGTTTAAACGACCATCTACTAAATAAACTCATCTTTGTTATAGAAATTCCGTTGTCATAGGATTGCAGTAACCGGTAACATAGACGACATGTTTTACGGTGTGAAGATAACAGCAGAGGACCGCTTAAGCGATTCTTGTGGAGAACTGGTGACGAATTCAAAGAAGTTAAAATGATGAAATTAAGTGTCCTGCAATCTTACCCTTTCAACACCTTGTGATGAGTTCATGGTGGTCACGATTATAGAAGAAAGCTCATCAAGGAATCGAGACGGTAATGAGCAATATTGGGAACAAATTTTGGATTGTCAATGGAAGACAGGGGGTGAAGAGGATTTGGCGTCGTTGCCATGTTTGTCTACTGAGAAATGTAAAACCTATTACCACGGAGATGAAAGTCCTGCCGTACTTACGCCTTGTAAGTCACCAACCCCATTTCACCTACACTGGAGTAGACTATTTTGGTACGACAGAGGTCACAATAAGACTGCTTAGTGACAAGAGGAGTAAATTTTGAAGTGGCACACGAACTGTCTACGTATGAATGTATGTCGGTTTGTAGACTCAAAGGAGAAACCTACCGTTATTCACAGTAATAATGACACTAATTTTCCCGCAGTTTCCAGAGAAGTGCAGAGGTGTTTGAAGAGAGTAGACTTCGAGAAGATTATGAGACATGACAAATTTCAGAAAATCAAGTAAATCTTCAACCCTCCTGCAGCTCACAACATATCTAGAGCGATGGAGCGTTTAGTTGGAGTGGTCAAGAAATGTTTGATGGTGGTTTGAAGAGAGTAGACTTCGAGAAAATTATGAAACATGAGAAATTTTAGAAAATCAAGTAAATCTTGAACCATCCTGCAGCTTCTAACATGTCTTGAGAGATTGACCGCTTAGTTGCAGTGGTCAAGAAATGTTTGATGATGCGACTTGTAGAAAAACTCTTTTGATGTTCTTAAAATCAGTCGAAAATATAATAAGTTAAAGACCACTAACACGTTGATCCTCATGATGCGGAACCTATTACACCAAACGACATCATAAGAGAAAGTAGTAAAACCGGGCTTGCTATTCCTGTGGAAATAAATGCGCCAGACGAGTTTTTGGAGGCATGCTAAATTATAGGCTGATAACATTTAGAAGCAATGGATCAGCAAGTATTTTCCAAACTTGCTCCTGCGCGAGAAGTGGATTCAGGGTGTGATTCACTTCAGATTTAATGTGCCCTTCCCGTCTTAAGATCGAAGTCAAGAATCCAAAGGATCCTTAATTTGGGGGCCGGTAATGTCGAGTAAAAAGTAAGATAAAGCGTTAATTGTTAAATGTAAGATTGGAAAATTAGAATTGGGGGCATCTACCATGACCAAGGGACAACTTGACATATTGAAGAAATTACGATAGAGATTCAACATTACTAGACCACGAAAGTCTAAACTAATTAGTCAGAATAATTCAAGACCACACCGATCAAACAAGTGTGTTGGTCTCGGCAACCCCTTCTAAGACATCACCTAGGTTGCGTGAGATAAAGTCTAAAGCTTGTGACGAAGAACAGTCTGCATTGCTGTTTACGAGAATCATCATAGTTTCTTTTCCTTTTCTTCTCGATTTTTTCAAAAGTTTTATTGTTTAATATTTAATGATCAAGCTACATTTTACCAAAGTGAGTGTACATACATTTTTGTTCTTCTTTTTTGAACGGTTGTCATTTTATTCAGTTTTTTCTTTTCTTTCTTTGTATTTAACTAGATGGATACAAGATCGGTTGAATTTGGTCAAGAACTGAACTAGTTTTTTTCTTCCATTTATATTAATAATTTTCTTTATTATTGATTGATTAATAAGATAACGGAATACTATGAAATGTCATGTAGCTATTCTAAAAACCTTTCAAAAATATTTTTAACCACACAAGATAACTGGCCGCCGGGACATCGCCGGAACAACGGCCCCAGGAATAAATGGCTGCTGACAAATGATAACGAAACAACTGGCCGCCACCGACTGACCTCTGGAAGAACAATAAATGTAACAAGGATTGCTTTCTTTTTAATGTCTAAAGTTGCCATTTTAAAAGATCTTTAAAATTTCAAACTACATATATAAGGTGATTTTTTTAATGTTACTAACACGGGCATCTTGGTAACAGTAGAAGAGGTAGATAAAGCATGTTGCAAGTTTAGGATAGAACGGGAACCATCCAACATATGAACTACTGTTATCAAAGAAGAATGTTGTGGTGTAGGTATAGGTTACACGGTTCGCACCGGGTCAATTAGATGTTCAATGGTGGTACGTTCAGTCACTAGCCTGAAATGTTGGCCCAATGTACCTAATCCAGTTTGAAAAATTACATCATTGATGAGTTTTTTTTACTGTATAACGCAATTTCTGTTGGCAACTCATCAGAAATATATATATTTCTCAAATGTAATAAATTTATTGTCAGGTTCTAACTAACTCTAGATTTCTAAAATTATTTTTAATTTTATTAAGTTTAGTATATGGCAACGGTCCATGAGGTAGTAAAACACTCCAAATTGCTTAATTATAACTGTTAATTTTTCATTCCTTTGCAAAAATTTGATTCCTTCATTGGCTGATTTTTAATGTAACTACTTCCTTGTTCTTACAAAATAAATAATAAGTAGGTTTTGAGTTGACTGACATTCGACTAATTGACTTATCGTGTGCTTCAAACTTTTTGTACATTTAGTTAAAATAATTTTGAATTGTCCTCAGCGGCCAGGGTGCGGCGACCAGTAGTCTTAGCGACCAATCGGCGGCCGCCAGTTATATTGGCAACCACTTGTCCCGTCGGCGATCAGTTGGGAATGGCCAGTTAGCGGCACCCATCCCGACTTATAATTATAACCAATAGAAGTAAATTAAATTGCAAATTGTAGAAAAGTGTTTCTTGCTATATTTAAACAACAACGGCAGAATACGTTTCTAAGTCAAGCACTGGATTGTGTAATTTAGACATTTTTCACTTCAGTTATTGCCAGTTAATAGAAGTATGAAGTTTACCAACAACTCTGAAATTAGTTAAATTACGAACTCGCTACATTCACCTGCGATAAGTAAATTATTCTGTAACGTGAAAGTCTCTTTAGGTTGGTACCTGCTCTTGTTTTGTAAGTAGATGATGACATTGTTTTGTTAGAATTTCTTTTTCAGATTTGGAAAACTTTTGTTTCATTTAGTTCAGAAATTATAATTTCCGTTGTTAAATATTGTTCTATATTTAGTTTGTGGCTACGAAGGCAAGACCTACCTTCCATATGTTACCGAGTAATGGACCGTACTGTATTCAAAATTAGAACTTATCACAAACTGAATTCTTTGAAAAGAAATTAGACCATATTAGTAAATACCTACAGGGAGAAAATATTTCTTCTATTGTTTAATTAAAGAGATACCAGGTGTTGAATATATCACGTTTTGAGGTTATATTGACGTGATGGGTAAAGTAAGCGCAATTCAAATTCATAATAATGTACAGGGTGTTTCATTAAAAAAAACGTAGCATTGCGCTACCCAAAAGTAATGAAACAATTAATATTTATCTAAATAATTTTAAAACATGTAGCTTAAATATAAGTTTGTCTAAACACATTTTTTAATATTTCTTTTAATAGCGGATATATCGTGCTTTTTCACACTAATGTCGCACCCTGTACATTTACAGTAGCGTCTCGTTAATCCGTACTCACGGTAATTTGGTATTCCCAGTAATTCGGATCCAGTTGTAATGGCCATTATGTACCTTAAGTACTTTACAGTCCAGATGTTGACTGATTCAACAATCCGAATTCACTCAAGCTTAGAACAAAATTGTTTCTAAAACACCCATGTGGTCTTTTCAACCATCTTATTCTTTTTAGGTTACAGTAATTTATGAATAAATATGTATTGTCATCACATAAATATTTTAGTTTCCAAATATACTGCCTGTCCTTGTAGTACGCGAACCTTTGATATTGCCTTTAAAAACTAGATATATTCAAAATCACTTTCGACTGTTCTTTTAGGTTTTTCTGTAGCTAGTATTTAAACATTTTTTCAATTATAGAGGGTGTCCGATTTTCATGGACCACTTGTCAACTTTGGCATTTTAAATAGAAACACCTATTTTTTATTTTTTGTTATGAATCTACGTGAAAAACTATGGTGACTTTATGTATACGAGTCTTACTCAAAAAGTGGTGCTTTTTGAGATATCGAATTTCAAACACTTTCTTGGGTCCAATATCGGGTTTCAGATATTTTTAAATATCAAATTTTATTCACGTTTAGGGCGGTAACAATCTAAGTCTCCATGGTTTAAAAGTTGGCGTTCGTTATACAGGGTATGAGAAAAAATATCAAACTCTGTAATCAAAAATGATAGAACGCCCTGTATATTTTCTACAACTTTGTTAATAATGTCTGTCTACCAAAACTCAACGTTAGCCGCGAAACTCGTTTTCTGAATCAAAAGTACCAGTTACATCAAAAAATGTTATTGACAACTCAAAATTATAAAATACATCATGAAAATTAGAACAAAATCGTTGAACAGATTGTTTCAAATAGCAGAAAGGAATGTCTGAAAAAACTAGAAATGTCAAATACGAGAAGAATTCTTAATAAACGTGTCAGCATTCAAAATTTGTTTTTGTCTGATACTGATCTGGTGTTGAACGCGATAAGGATGGAATTTGTTTTTTTGTAACACTTTAATTAAAGATGGGATTTTGCTGATAACAATAACGATGTCTTCAGTACAAACATATTTCCTAGTATTTTTCTCTGCCAATAACCAAATTCGTTTTTCCGGTTTACTAAATACTACTGATTAATACTGCTGTCGAAAACTCATTCATTATTACTACAAATACAAAGTTACAAAAAAATTGTAACAGATTGGATAATTACTAACACAACCGTGACAATAATAAACTTTTGACGTTTGCATTTCACCGCCTACTTAATTTTCGATGATAATTTGCGATAAAAACGAGGTTCACGGCTAACAGTAAATTCTTGGTAGACAAACATGTACAACAGAATTGTAGAGAATTTATTTCTACATCGATTTGACAAAAAATATACAATGTGTTCCATTTAATTTTATTAAGTTATTCATCATTTTCGATTACAAAGTTTGAAATTTTTTTTCTCATACCCTGTATAACCGATCTCAACGTTTAAATTATGGACAATTAATGTCAATAAAATTTCAATTTGGTATTTCAAATAATCTAAAAACGTGAAATATCTGAAGGCCGATATTGACCCAATCAAATGTTTAAAAATCGATATCTCGAAAAGTATCATTTTTGAGTAGACTCGTATACATAAAGTTACCATAGTTTTTCACGTAAATTTAGACCAAAAAATATATGTTTCCGTTTAAAATGTCAAAGTTGACAGGTGGTCCGTGAAAGTGGGAAACTCGGTATAATTAAAATATTTTTAAATTGTAGCCACTGAGGAACCTAAAAGAATGGTCAAAACTGATTTTGAAATAAATTTGCTTTTTCAAGGCAATATCAAAGGTCTGCGTACTACACGAGCATGCTGTATGTACATTAATTTAAGGATTATAAACCATTTGTGCATTAAATATGTCTATAAAATAAAAGGTGTTAAAAATCAATATCGCAAATCGGATTCTTGATAATTATGGTTCTCCTGTCCATTAATTAGACCGGTTAGCGAGACGCTACTGTATATATTTTGATAATAATTGTTTTGGATTTTTCTAGTTTTGTTTCCTTCTTTGTTTTTGTTTTTTTCCCAAATACATAAAAGAGTCAACAACAAATACCTACATGTAACTAACTAAGAACTATTTTTAATAAAGGAGTATGATTTCTAGGTTTGTTTTGTTTTTGATTTTCACCACATTTGTAGTAGTGGTGGCACAAAAATCGATTAACCAATTAATCGGTTGATCGATTTTCGAGTAATTGCGGTTTTCAGAAAAATCGAAAACCGATTAATCGGTTAGTCGATTTAGAAAGTCGACTTCCGAAATAGATTTTTAAAATCGGTTTTGAAGTCAAGTTTTACAAAACGATTTTCAAAGTCGATTTTTAAAATCGTTTTAAATGGTTTTTAAAATCGGTTTCTAAATCGATTTTAAATCGGTTTTTAAAATTGCTTCTTAAAGTCGATTTAAAAAACGAAATAAAGAAACAAAAATATTTCGAAAGTCGACTTTCAAAATAGATTTTAAAATCGGTTTTAAAGTCAACATTTAAAAACGATTTTCAAAGTCGATTTTAAACGAGTTTTTAAAATTGATTTTAGAATCGGTTTTGTAATCGATTTTTTAAAATCCGTTGTTAAAATCGATTTTGCAATCGGTTTTAAAATCGATTTTAAAACGGTTTTTTAAAATGGATTTTTAAAACTAGAATAATAATAGATGTAAGTGTTAAAAACGGTACTATTTTTGAACAAAATAATAAAATATTCCAGGTTGTATGTATTTAATAAGTTCTTCTCGTTACTTATCTTACTTTGTTAAAAGGCTTTCTCTTACAGTTTTTACATTTGCCAAAACCGACCATGTACCCGTACATAACAATGACAGTTTTATGCTGTCAAGTGTTCTTGAATAATGTAACGGTTGCAGTTCACAAATACTAAGAACTAAAATAAAGTGACGGCTATAGCGATGCAACCTAGAAAGAAAGAACACAATAATATTGGGCTAGAAGCAGCGCACCAAATGCATGGAAGATTCCGTATAAATAAGTGTTAACACAGCAGTGTCCGGCTAAATCGTTGAGATGGGGAGGTCTTTGGGAGAACTAAAAGAAATATCAGCTGTGTAACGAAGCGCCACCTGCTGGGTAACGGAAAGAAATAAAACCGATCAACAGGAATTCACTAGGTTCTACTTAAAGTCTAACACGCTACAACGAACACAAATCAAAAAAGAGACAAAAGACATACAAATATAACAAATACAATTTAAAAAGAATATTTAAAGAATCTGTTGGAAATAAGAGATTCTGTTGCATGAAACTTGCGTGCATTAGCAATAACCAATTAGTTATAGTTTGCGTTCACGTATGTCGCAATTCAGTTAAGTTTTCGTTTATTAACTCCAAAATAAAAGTAGCGTACCAATTTAAGATTGGTGATTAAGGAAACTTGACTACACACGTCACGTACACCTGGTGATTTAAAAACTAGTAGTACAGTTGTTCTAATACGGAATGTAGCTCCCGCTAATCCAAAAAGCTTTTTGTTTTAGCTTACCCCACAATAATGACCGCGCTCCAACTCTGAGGGAGTTAGTGCCAACAACAACGAGCGTGGGTGGATAGACACTACCCCGAATAACAATTCTTTTAAACGCTAAAGATATAGACGCTTATGTCGCGTGTACTTAAGTTTCAAACGCATGCAAAATGAATTGGTTCCTTAAAACGATAACTTACTTATATACTGATGCATGTAGCTCTGATAAGAAGGGTCTTTGCTAACGACAGACAGTTGACAGCTACTCGAAGATCAGTAGGATTTCTCTGAGAAGAAGTAGACGACACAACTCTGGGAGTAGATTTTTGCCTTTGTAATAGCAGGCGCGCCGCGTGTTTGACTCCCAACCGCTGAAGTATGATCGGCCGTGTAGCTTCGAAGTCGACGACACCGTGATAGTAGGCACGTTTTGTGTAACAAAGGATTCCCAATTGCTCGTTTCAGCGCCCTCAGGAATTATCCAGACAGTCAAATATGAGTAAAGTATGATGACCATACACGTGCTAAAGCATACGTTGTAATTAGCAATTAATACAACCACTAAATTAACCAAAGAAATAGCAAAGAAAACCACTTACGGCGTAATTCGGTCGAATTTATATTTTCGCACTTATTTATGTTCCAAGTTCCAAGATGTCGTTCCATCGTTTCGATTAAAAATCCCGAAAATACCGATCCACTAATAGGAAAATTTATTGCATGCGCGGTAAATTTGATTGTCGTCGCAACGCGCAACTCAAGTATTTTGGACCGTAACAAAAATATACATAGTTAACAATAAGAGGATTAAAACAGTTAAATCTTAGTTTATCGGTGCAGCAGGTAAAATTTGTCAATGTTGGGATTACAGGATATTTTAATATTTTTTAGAGGTCAATTATAAAAGAAAATGTTATTGCATGAATTTTTGGTAAATTTATTCATATAAGCGTGTTAGATAGATGATCCTTTGTTTTGGTCCAAATCTTTGATTACTAGAATAGAGAACTAACCGTAATAGATAGCCCCATACGACTCATGATGGACATTTATTTCTTCAAATAATGCCCCAGGAGTCAGAATTACTGAAACCGGGCTTCTGCTAATAAAGTATCAAAAGTTTGATTGTTTAATCGCTTAAAATGACATTTTAGACATTGACCTCAGGGCATTTTTTTGACCAACGGGCTTTTTTCTCCGGCTTTTTATGCGCGTATTTTTTAGCAGTTTTTATTTGGCGTTTTTCAGAATTTTTTAAAATTAAATAATATTAGTAACAGCATTTAAATTCGCCATTACAATTAATAAAAACCGCCATTTTCAGAACCGATTTAAAAATAGACTCAAACACTCTATTTATAAACTTATCTTTAAAATCCAATTCATAAAATTGACTTTAAAACCCGTTTTGATCGATTTTAATAAACGATTTAAAAGCCGATTTGAAAATCGACTTAAAAACATATTTTAAAAATCGACTTAAAAACGATTTTAAAATCGACTCTTTAAAAGTTGACTTCAAAACATGTATAAAAACTCTATTTTAAATGACGACTTTTGAAATAGATTTTAAATTAAATAATATTAGTAACAGCGTTAAAATTTACCATTACAATTGATAAAAACCTCCATTTTAAGTACCGATTTAAAAAATAGACTTAAATATTCTAGTTATAAACTTAACTTTAAAATCTAATTCATAAAACTGACTTTAAAACCGTTTTTAAATCGACTTTAAGAAGCAATTTTAAAATCGATTTAAAACCGATTTCAAAATCGACTTAAAAACCGATTTTAAAATCGACTTTGAAAATTGTTTTTAAATGTTGACTTTAAAAATCTATTTTGAAAGTCGACTTTCGAAATATTTTTGTTTCTTTATTTCGTTTTTAAATCGACTTTAAAAGCAATTTTAAAAACCGATTTAAAATCGACTTAAAAACCGATTTTAAAAATCTATTTTGAAAGTCGACTTTCAAAATAGATTTTTAAAGTCAACATTTAAAAACAATTTTCAAAGTCGATTTTAAAATCGGTTTTTAAGTCGATTTTGAAATCGGTTTTTAAATCGATTTTTAAAATTGCTTCTTAAAGTCGATTTAAAAAACGGTTTTTAAAGTCAGTTTTATGAATTAGATTTTAAAGTTAAGTTTATAACTAGAATATTTAAGTCTATTTTTTAAATCGGTACTTAAAATGGAGGTTTTTATCAATTGTAATGGTAAATTTTGACGCTGTTACTAATATTATTTAATTTAAAATCTATTTCAAAAGTCGTCATTTAAAATAGAGTTTTTATACCGGTTTTGAAGTCAACTTTTAAAAAAAGTCGATTTTTAAAATCGTTTTTAAGTCGATTTTTAAAATATGTTTTTAAGTCGATTTTCAAATCGGCTTTTAAATCGTTTATTAAAATCGATCAAAAACGGGTTTTAAAGTCAATTTTATGAATTGGATTTTAAAGATAAGTTTATAAATAGAGTGTTTGAGTCTATTTTTTAAATCGGTTCTGAAAATGGCGGTTTTTATTAATTGTAATGGCGAATTTAAATGCTGTTACTAATATTATTTAATTTAAAAAAATTCTGAAAAAAACGCCAAATAAAAAACTGCTAAAAAAAATACGCGCATAAAAAGCCGGAGAAAAAAAGCCCGTTGGTCAAAAAAAATGCCCTGAGGTCAATGTCTAAAATGTCATTTTAAGCGATTAAACAATCAAACTTTTGATACTTTATTAGCAGAAGCCCGGTTTCAGTAATTCTGACTCCTGGGGCATTATTTGAAGAAATAAATGTCCATCATGAGTCGTATGGGGGCTATCTATTACGGTTAGTTCTCTATTCTAGTAATCAAAGATTTGGACCAAAACAAAGGATCATCTATCTAACACGCTTATATGAATAAATTTACCAAAAATTCATGCAATAACATTTTCTTTTATAATTGACCTCTAAAAAAAATATTAAAATATCCTGTAATCCCAACATTGACAAATTTTACCTGCTGCACCGATAAACTAAGATTTAACTGTTTTAATCCTCTTATTGTTAACTATGTATATTTTGTTACGGTCCAAAATACTTGAGTTGCGCGTTGCGACGACAATCAAATTTACCGCGCATGCAATAAATTTTCCTATTAGTGGATCGGTATTTTCGGGATTTTTAATCGAAACGATGGAACGACATCTTGAACATAAATAAGTGCGAAAATATAAATTCGACCGAATTACGCCGTAAGTGGTTTTCTTTGCTATTTCTTTGGTTAATTTAGTGGTTGTATTAATTGCTAATTACAACGTATGCTTTAGCACGTGTATGGTCATCATACTTTTACTCATATTTGACTGTCTGGATAATTCCTGAGGGCGCTGAAACGAGCAATTGGGAATCCTTTGTTACACAAAACGTGCCTACTATCACGGTGTCGTCGACTTCGAAGCTACACGGCCGATCATACTTCAGCGGTTGGGAGTCAAACACGCGGCGCGCCTGCTATTACAAAGGCAAAATCTACTCCCAGAGTTGTGTCGTCTACTTCTTCTCAGAGAAATCCTACTGATCTTCGAGTAGCTGTCAACTGTCTGTCGTTAGCAAAGACCCTTCTTATCAGAACTACATGCATCAGTATATAAGTAAGTTATCGTTTTAAGGAACCAATTCATTTTGCATGCGTTTGAAACTTAAGTACACGCGACATAAGCGTCTATATCTTTAGCGTTTAAAAGAATTGTTATTCGGGGTAGTGTCTATCCACCCACGCTCGTTGTTGTTGGCACTAACTCCCTCAGAGTTGGAGCGCGGTCATTATTGTGGGGTAAGCTAAAACAAAAGCTTTTGGATTAGCGGGAGCTACATTCCGTATTAGAACAACTGTACTACTAGTTTTTAAATCACCAGGTGTACGTGACGTGTGTAGTCAAGTTTCCTTAATCACCAATCTTAAATTGGTACGCTACTTTTATTTTGGAGTTAATAAACGAAAAACTTAACTGAATTGCGACATACGTGAACGCAAACTATAACTAATTGGTTATTGCTAATGCACGCAAGTTTCATGCAACAGAATCTCTTATTTCCAACAGATTCTTTAAATATTCTTTTAAATTGTATTTGTTATATTTGTATGTCTTTTGTCTCTTTTTGATTTGTGTTCGTTGTAGCGTGTTAGACTTTAAGTAGAACCTAGTGAATTCCTGTTGATCGGTTTTATTTCTTTCCGTTACCCAGCAGGTGGCGCTTCGTTACACAGCAGATATTTCTTTTAGTTCTCCCAAAGACCTCCCCATCTCAACGATTTAGCCGGACACTGCTGTGTTAACACTTATTAATACGGGATCTTCCATGCATTTGGTGCGCTGCTTCTAGCCCAATATTATTGTGTTCTTTCTTTTCTAGGTTGCATCGCTATAGCCGTCACTTTATTTTAGTTCTTAGTATTTGTGAACTGCAACCGTTACATTATTCAAGGAACACTTGACAGCATAAAACTGTCATTGTTATGTACGGGTACATGGTCGGTTTTGGCAAATGTAAAAAACTGTAAGAGAAAGCCTTTTAACAAAGTAAGATAAGTAACGAGAAGAACTTATTAAATACATACAACCTGGAATATTTTATTATTTTGTTCAAAAATAGTACCGTTTTTAACACTTACATCTATTATTATTCTAGTTTTAAAAATCCATTTTAAAAACCGTTTTAAAATCGATTTTAAAACCGATTGCAAAATCGATTTTAACAACGGATTTTAAAAATCGATTACAAAACCGATTCTAAAAATCAATTTTAAAAACTCGTTTTAAAATCGATTTTGAAACCGATTTTAAAAACCAATTTTAATATACGATTTTCGAGAAGTAACGATTAATCGATTTTTTCGGTTAATCAATTCTTTTCTGAAAACGATTAATTGATTTTTGTTTTCGGCGGTTTTGCTACTAGTAATTTGTAGGCAATTTGTGACTGGATCAATAGTAAAATAAAAAGAACCTGAAATTTGATTGGTGCTAAAGTGTTGGATATTTGCATATTATCACATAGTAAACCATTTAATTAAGTAATCGTATTGATGATTCCTACACAATTTATTACTAAATTTTATATCTATTTTCTTCCTACACAAAGTAAATAAACTATCAATTGCGAAACTACACATGATTAATATGCTAATACGAAAACATCGTTTAAAAGTTTAGATGTCGACAACAAAGAAAGCTGAAAAAAGAAAATTGAAACAAAAAATCAAATCGAAAATTTCATCATAACACCAAATAAATATAACGTCGAGAAAAATACTAACAGAAAATGAAATACTTCATATACGAGCTTAAATCAAAATATTAATTAACTTTTTTTAATAAACTACTACTCAAGTTCAGTTATTGCGTTTAGTTAAAATTTAATTTGTCGTTCAATAAGTTCGCATTATTTATTAAAATGCGTAACAGTACGAGAGTAGAAAATTATTTAAATTAACAATAACTTTAGAGTTAGTAAACTTTGGGGTTCTGCCTTATGTCATTCTTTTAACTTTAATTAACTATCAAAGTTCTAGTTAATTTAGTCAAACAATAAGTAAAAGCCAAATTATTAAAATTAATGATCCAAAATTAATTTAACTTGTATTGTTCAACACAAATTCGCTTTAAAAAATTAAATTTAGTGTATATAGACCGCAATAAACAAGAACTAGTTTCTGTGGAGAAACTTTGTTGTGTTAATTAATAAGAAACTTAGTAATACACTTACTATTGCCAAATAGTTAACTAATACAATTTTCAGCTTTAATGGAATAAACAATGGTTATTGACAATTAATTGTTGCAGGTCTACCACCTACATCACGTAAATATAAATAGTTTTTTTGCATTAATAAAACACGTACCCACGTTCGCTGCAGTATTTATTTCTCTTGTCAATTGATATTTTTAAATCGGTCGTGAAATGTCTTACCTTTATTTTCTATACAAATAAGCTTTAAAGAAATATTTATGTCGCTAAGTTTTATTAAGTTTTCGTAGAATCATAACCATATTATGCCGTTTTACTTTGCTGAATCAATCAATTCTCAGTTTGTTACATGAAAGAGCTTATGGATGTCGTTTTTAAAAGTAAATTTGATATTTTGTTTTGTCTAAACTCAACAGTAAGATTACAAACCACGGTTGAATTTTGAATTTGCAGATTATTTATTTTTTTAAGAACTGTTAACGTGTTAATATTGTAGATTTCTTCGTGTATGTAGAAATTCAGAGAAGGAGTCGCACTCCCCGAGTTTGTATTTTTATGTTTTTAAGATTAGTCTGTAAGCAGATTGAAGACTACGAGATAAAATGTAATTAAAACAAGTACAAAACTGTAACGGATCACAATTGTAATTGTAAACAATCGCTAAATACTTACAAACTATTGAAAGTGATTTGTATACGGGTGTTAAAGTTAATTGATGATAAAGATAACGTGCTAGAGAAGTTTCGTTTGACTAAAGTCAAAACAATGGTTGCGTACAGTTCGAGTTCCTCTTATACATGCGAACTAATTATAGAAACGCAATACCGTTCAAGGCATTTATCGAATAACGACAAAAACCTTGGGAGTTTTGGGGTATACCACAAAACGGAATACTAGACTCATCAGAAAGGAAACAACTGTAAGTAAATTAATTGTTTACTCCAGAAAACTAGCGTTTTTAGTGCTTGGTCGCTTTGTTAAGAATAAACAAATTAAGATAGAACTTCTTTTCGTATTTTTTTTGTTTTGTTAGATTTTATTGTTCGAAATGAAATGGGGGTTGTGAATTTCAAATTTTATGCTAATTTAATTATTTTGTTTTAAACAAAGACAGTTTCAATTTGTTTTCAATATAACCTTGTTTCGGAAGTAAAAAGCGCGCGTTACCACAATTACATATATTTTTTTATGTTTGGTTTTAAAGAAAACGAATCCGTTAATGTATAAGAACAAGACCGTGGGGTAATCAAAGATTTGTAGATAAACTTGCATTTTAACAAAAAACCATACGTAATTCATGCTTCTTACTTTAAAACTTTTCCTTTCAAGTGTTTACGTATTTGTTGTACATTTAAAAAACCTGAATGGCGCCTAATGAAACTCTAAATCTGACTCATAGTAAGTATAGTATATAAAAGTAAGTGAGAGACATTTTTCTAGACCTACCTCTTGCCGTTGAGTTAGTCTGGCACTTTGCAAAGCAGTGTTGTTTTTTGAGTTTTCATGGTAAAACGAAAATTTTAAAGAAAATTTACTCACAAATAACCTTCAAACTTACAAAATTTGCCTTAAAATGTTTAATTTAATTATTTGAAAAAACTTTTCTTGACGGAAGTTTGTTTACCTGAAATTACTAAATATTGTATAATAAAGTGTTTGCCAAAATTTGGAGGAAGGGTTCACAGATTTGAATTTTAGTTCTAAAACGTTTTGTGAAGGGTGGTTTGGATGCCATAACTTGATATAGAATAATTGTAACTCGGCAACCAACGTCGCTACACATTTATTTAATTTATTTTAGTTGTGTTAGCGTTAATTTTGTTTGGGCAAGCCTGTGCTTAACTCAAAACTCAAACGTCAAAAGTTTGAAATTCCTTGTAAAGGGGCAGGTTTCCATAGATTCAACCCACAATACCAGGATATATTAAAAAATTCTTAGCCTACTATAGAACCAAACAAAATTTCAATGTCAAAATATTTTATTACTCAACATATTCTCCTCTTAATTGGATACATTTATTACAGCGAACCTGCAACGTCTCTAGACCTTTAAAAAAATGTTTCTTCTTGCTCTGCAAACCAGACCTCCACAGCTTCTATTACCTCCTTGTTGGAAGAAAATGTACGACCTTTTAAACTTTTTTTCAGTTGAGGAAAGAGGTGATAGTCGGACGGAGCCAAATCGGGTGAATAAGGGGGTGTTCTAGTAATTCAAACCCTAAATCACGAATTTTTGCATGGCAACATGAGATTTGTGTGCAGGGGCGTTGTCCTGCAAAAACAAAACACCTTTGGATAGCTTTCCGCGTCTTTTCTCTTTAATATTTTCCCGTAGAGTGGTCAGTAATGTCGAATAGTAATCTCCAGTTATTGTTCTACCCTTATCCAAAAATCAATCATGATTACTCCATGGCAATCCCAAAAACTGAAGCAAGAACTTTTCCAGCAGATTTTTGGACACGAAACTTCTTAGGTCTTGGACCAGAGTGTCGCCATTCCATCGATTGTTGCTTTGTTTCTGGATCGTAGAAATGTACCCAAGTCTCATCCATAGTAACAATTCGGTTTAAAAGTCTACATCGTTTTCAAATCGAGCACAGATCGAACGCGATGCTTCTACCCTTGCACGCTTTTGGTCAACATTCAAACATTTGGGGATCCATTTTGCAGCAATTTTCTCATGTCCAAATTGACGTGAACCATATGATGAACGCGTTCGTATGAAATATTCAGTGCTTCAGATATCCGTTTTAGCCCAATTCGACGGTCTGATAAAATCATGTCATGAACTGCATCGATATTTTCGGGGACTGACACAGAAACTGGCCTTCCCAATCGGTCATCATCTTCAATGGAAAATTTACCTCTTTTGAAGCTTGCATTCCAATTTTTGACGGTCGCATACGAAGGACATTGATCACCAAGGGTATTAAGCATATCTTCGTAAATCTGCTTACCTCTTAACCCTTTTAAATACAGGTACTTGATGATGGCTCGATACTCCAATTTTTGATTTTCACAATTTCGGTGGACATCTTTTTTCATTTAATTTATTGCGTGACTCTGGTTTACTTTTTTGACGTCAAACTTTACACTGACGCTTCTAATAAGTTATTGTTCGTTGCTATGGTAACGCAATATTTTGTTTATGCAAGGAACTGGTCTAGGCTAACTAGATATCAATACATCCTCGTATATTAGTTATTAAAGATGTGTTAGAATTGAGTAAAGTTGTACCAGTTATTCTGTTTAGTGTGCTAACATAAAACAATAGATATCTTTTTATGGGGGAAGTGGAGAGATCTTAGCTACTCCAGATTCAAACCTCAGTAACTCCTTTATTAAAGGTGTATTAGCGTTGAGCAAAATTGTGCTAGCATGTGTCCTTTGTGTGCAAAAGTTAAAAATTTAAATTTATTTTTTTCCATTTTTGTCAAATCAAATCCAATTTATTTGTCCTTTTAAAAATAACAAACTGATTCTGTTCATTTATAGTAATTACCAATCTTATTAGAAATTTAATTAAGTATACAGTACCACATCACTAACCATTCCCTTAATTTTTGTTGTTTGTACTTATTCAACTTCAACACTTTTTTTCTCTCTTCTAGCCTTCTTCGTCTTCTTTCTACTTCTCTCATCCATTCTCCATGCTCTCCCAGTAGTGTCCTATAGTGCCCTCACTTTCTTTCTTTCATTCTTACTTCACCCACTGCTGACTGTTTCGCTAAACCTGGCTATCACTTTCTTTTATCCATGCTTTTTCCTTCTGTGAATAACTTGGAAACTTTGTTCAGTGTTAGATATTTGTACTTGTCGTTACTTGTTTGATCGTCGTTGTTCTCTTTTGGTTTTTATCTTTGTTTTGTATTACTATGTCTTTTTCATCTGTCTTCCTTCATCTCTTAGCCTTTTTATTTCCTCTCTAGCGTGTCCTCTTCTTTGATTGTAATATGCTTCTCTAGTTTCTTTCCCATATTATACTTTTGTTCTTCTATTTCTCGTCCAACACCAGTTAGAATGCCCTTCTTCATATTTGACCTCTATTTTTTATAGTATTAACTCTTCTTCTATTAGGTATCCTGAAACTTCCTTATCAGTCCCATTTCTTGTATCCTCTTTAATTACTCCCATTCCTTTCACCTCCATATTTCCGCGTCAAAAATTATCTATTTCATATTAGATACATATTATAATATTAAGCAGAGAAGTATTATTATAAGTGAACAGACTAGAATTACAATCTATTTACTGTAACTTGATATTAAAATATAATAAAATGAAAACAAAATCAATCTACTTTGGTTGTTCCTGGTGCTAAGGATAAAGTGTGTCCCGATGTCAACGAAGGCATTTCAATGTCTTCATTTTGAAGAGCCGTCATTGATATAAACTATGAAAGGTGTTGCGTCGGTTGTATTTTGGTGATAACTGCTAGAGTCCCAATTTGCCTAACTTCCACCCCCAATAAAACACGGTATCCGCCATTTAATTTTTACATCTGGAATATCTTCACCTTCAATTTGAGCAACATTTTAACATAAAAATTGACGTTTCTTACTATTCTCTTCCAAGAATGAATTGATAGATTCTAAAGTTAAAAGCCCTCGTAGACTCAAATGTTACTAGAAAGATGATTTTCTTTGAATAACTGCATTTGAAGTTCAAACAAATTTTCTGATATAGTCTGTTCACTTACAATAAAGACTTTTCCAAATTCAGAACTCTTCTTGAATGCGGTAGGCTAAAGCTGATCTTGGCGTTTACAATAACCTCTTCCCCCCAACCTTCAGATGCTGTTACATCTTTCGGGTCAGTATACCTACTTCGACATTTATGATTAACTGCAATTCCGTTCTACTCAGAATGGAAATTTGAGTGTTTTGTTAGCTTTTGTTTTACAGTCACAGCTATTCGAAAGTTTATTCCTCGTTTTTAACTTTCGGAGGTAGACCATTTGTGGCATCATCAAAAAACCTGTGGAACCAACATTTTCGACACTAGACACTCACTTAATGTAAGTAAAGTAAAAATTAAATTACTATAAATGATTGGAATAGGAAGGAAGCAGAAGCACATCCACATATTATATGGAAACATAGCCTAGCGCTGTAAGCTGGCCACCGTAGGGGGCGCTAGTTCAATTTGAGTGACGACAATAGATTTTGTCAAGCCAATTTAGAAGGTCTACCTTCATCGTGCTTCGGAGGCCACGTTAAGCCCTCGGTCCCGGTTACCATACCATCGCCTTTAGTAATCGTTAAAAATATATCACAGCCACTTACAATCAGTCTCGCCAACGTAAAAGTGTAAGGACAAACTCCTCTAATATAGGGAGGCGATGCTCTTAGAAAGGAGCGATAAAGCTGTAGTGATATTATACAGCGTACATACACATAAAAATAGAGTTATGTAAAAATACATTTTCAATAAGTATTTTATATTTGGTGAGCACGGCTTCATAGTTTTGACATCATAGTCTTGGTTACTAACATCTACAAAAGCATACTTTTATCTTTTGCTGGTTGGCATTACTAATAAGATGCAATAATTTGTCAACATACTTATCATTTTTTGGTCATTTCATCAAAACATGTCTGCAGTCTATAATTGAGTCCACTGTGATTGACGTATCTAAGCCTTAATCTAAAGAAACGAGACAAAAATAATACAAAACGTAACATGCAAACGTGTGTGTTGTTCAGATAAATCAAATAGAAAGATCACTGGGTTTAAATAGTTTCAGTCACCTGTCGTCTCCGTCTTTATTTACGAGTGAAGCAGCAAGTTTGAACAAAATTTAGGTACGTTATACAAATTGAAATACTTCTATTTTACCTGATATGATGCAATATTGTTTACATTTGTTGTTAAAGGTTGATGTATTTTTGTTTATAAGTGAATCATGTAATACAATCACTATGATGAACAATTTTTTTGTTTTCATGAAATTCTGAATTGGTTACTTCTTTCATCGCCTACATATTGCTAATTTTTTATAAGTAATAAAATAATTCAATACTTAACGTAAATATTGTTTTTTCTTCTGGCAGCGGCGGTAATGTATATAATACTTGGTTTAGTAAGTTTTGTTTGTAGAAATGAATAGAACTTATGAAGAAGAACAAGAATATCTACAAAAGCTTTATGATGAGTTTTTTACTAACGAGGAATTACCTGTGGAGCCATACGACGACGACATAAGCTTAGAGGAAGATTTTGAGGAAAAGCAAGACCATGATACCGATATGGAAGATGATATTGAAGATTTCCAAGAAAATCTAGATGTTCTATGTGTTCCCAAAGTGAACCTTACTTTATCGGAAGAGATGGGAAAACTAAATGGAGGAAGCATTTAGGAAATCAACGTATACGAACTAGTGCCGAAAATATTATAAAAGTGAAGGTATCTTGCGTGAAAGGAAGTGCTCGAGAAACGAAAACAGCATCAGAGTTATTCGATTGTTTTTCACTTTAGAGATGTTGCAAAAAGTTGTAGATTACACAAATATATATATAGAAATATGTTCTTATGGTGCAAATAATAGAACTGCAAAACATGTTGATGTTTTAGAACTTAGAGCACTATTTGGTCTGTTGTACATAGCTGGAGTAAACAAAAATAATCACCAGAAGTTTTTAGATTGACAATGTCCCTGGGGCGTTTTCAGTTTTTGCTGAAACACATTCGTTTTGATGATAAACGGACGCGTTTGGAGCGGCAGAAGTATGATAAATTAGCACCGATCAGGGAATTTTTGATGCATTTAACTCAAATTTACCAAAGCATTTTTCACTCTCTTTGTATACAACTGTGGACGAAAAACTATAGGCTTTTCGTGGCAAATGTGGCTTTAGAGGTGTATATGCCTAATAAGCCAAACAAATATGGCATAAAGATCTACGCTCTAACAGATGCCAAATTTCCCTATACAGCAAATTTGGAAATATACGTTGGTCAACAACCTCCAGGCCCCTATAAAATTGATACGAGCAACATGGCTCTTGTTCCTCGTCTTTGTGCTCCAATTTCTGGTTCAAACAGAAACGTTACAATGGACAACTTTTTACAAGTTTCCCTTTAGCCGAGTTACTTTTGAATCAGCATAAACTAACTATCTTAGGGACAATCAGAAAAATAAAAAGAGCTTCCATTAGAAATTTCTAAACCAGTTAGACCAGAAAAAACCAGCATGTTTGCTTTTCGAGAAAAATGCACAATCGTTTCATATAAACCCAGAAAAAATAAAAATGTAATCTTATTATCTACCATGCATCGTGACGACTCCTTGGATCCAAATACGGACAAGCCTGAAATGATAATTGATTACAACAAATCTAAAGGAGGCGTAGATTTGGTGGATAAGATGAGTGCTGCCTACAACTGTGCTCGAGCCACTCGTCGTTGGCCTATGGTTATATTTTTATGCAGCAATGAATGTTGCAGGAATTAATGCATACGTGCTAAATAAATATAAAACAAACATTCCTGTGCAAACGCCCAGAAGAATATTTCTGGGGACTCTTGGAATGGAGTTAGTAAATGATCACATGACTCGGCGTTACTCAAATAAACGTATTGCCCGTTCAATAAGATTGAGAATTAGAGAAGTTTGTTGTATCGAGAAAGAAAATACTGCACCTGCACATCAACAGAGTATTCGTAGGGTCGTTGTTTTTATTGCAGTAGAAAAAAAAAACCGACCAACGAAATACAGTTGCGAAAAATGTAAAAAGTTTATGTGCTTGGAGCATGCAAAATGCATATGCGACAATTGTTTAGGTAATGTAAGTAGCGACGGAAGTGACGAAGACTGACTTAAGTTAGTAAGTTTTTCAAATTAAGAAATGTATAGTTTTAGTTTGTTATAATAATATTTTGAAGAATAACCAATATTTTTAACTTTCTTATTCTTTCAAATACCAAATTAAATAAAGCAGTTTCTGTTTCTATGTATAGAGTATGGCCTCCTAAAAATTAAAAATGCAAAGTAATTGTGCAATAAAGAATGTTGCTTGTTCAAAGGACTTTTTTTTTTGATAAGAGAAGTAACGTATAGCCGCTTGGATTTTTTTTAAATGGGTTGTTTCTGATTAAGTCAAGGTTGCGGACTGTCAGTCCGACGTTATAAGTTGTGAGACAAAAAGTCACGTTAACACTGAAAGGTTAAGGAAGTATACAGACGCTGATAATCGCATTGGAATGTTCGTGAAAGACTTTCAGAATCTACACATTTTAGATTTTCTTAGAGGTTTAATCCACAATAACAACATGTAATGCAAATGTAAATGATTTTTTGGCCTCCTGAACTCTAAAGCACATTTTTCAGTTGTTCAGACTTGTCTTGAAAATTTTTATACCCAATGCGGTAAAGTACGGCTACTATGCGGTAAAGTAGTGGCTGATCTATCTGTTATTTGGGAACGTTTAAAAATAAAATCCGATAAATTGATTTCAAAAAATATAGTTTATACCTTACTTGACACGATAATGTTCATATAAGGGCGCATTTAATTTTTATTAATGATGATATTGATGGCGCCATCTATACGTCAGTTAAACAAATAAACTGACACATATTAGGTGGTGTATGTCAAAATGGTTGAACATCCAGGCCTACTTAAAATTAGTAGAAATAATTTTGTTTTTTTTACTTTTTGATGATGATCGTCGACCAAAAAATATTATATAAATTTCGTGTGTAAAGTGATTTTACGGCGTTCCAGCTAATGCTCAAACAAAGCTGAGGCGCCGTAAAATCCTCCTTTGTACACTCTAATGTAAATAACTATTAAGATAAAGTTTCTTTTATTTTGATTGTTTAAAAATCATGTATCATTCTGTAAATGATTGATATGATAATCAGTTTCTACTTCGAGTTAGAAATTGATATGGCAAGTTGTCCCAATGGCTAGTTTCCGTAACACAGAGTTGTCCTGACTACGAGATGGTCGACGGCAAGTTGTCTAGGGCGGGTTGTCACGGACTCAGGAGACAGGTATCTTTCTTTAATGTTCATGTAATTTAGACCGACTTTTTTGCATTCACTTTTATACGCAATTATTTTAACCATTCTACCAGATAGTGCAGGTGATTTTGTAAATTCCTAGAACTTGAATGTAAGCCTTGAATTGCTGCGTCATGGGCGTAGCTATTATCGTTTTTCTAGATTCCGGTAGGTCAGCAACGTATAATGATAACAAATTGAATGGGGTAAAGTTTTGAATATTCCTCGCAATGTCTGACTTCAAACACTCTACCTGTGAGATATGATTCAAGGAGGATGTAGTTGTATAAGTGCAGAATACTTTTTTTAAGTTTATAGTGAAGCTAAGCTCAAGATGCCATAATTTGACAAAGACTTAGCTGATACCGATAAAGTAGCTAAAATTTTTTTTAAACCATCACTTAAAACTTTATCAGGTTTAGGACGTAAAAAATAGAATGGAATTATCGATTTGTGTTATTTAGGGGATATTTTTTTGAGAGAGTTTTTCAGTCTTTTCCCAGTGATCAAATCACATCCGGAACCATTATTTAGATTAATTTGTGTGTTTATAACTGTTGTTGCCTTATAAGCTTTAATTATTTTGATCCAGAAACTCATCTGGTGCGGCATCTGTAGTTTTTTTAATGATGTTTTCTTCTTCATTTGCTGTGATTAAGGTTGAAAAGGATTGAAATTGATGCAAAATGTTCGGTAAAAGTTGTAGGCTTTGATTGGTTTGTTTTTGTCCAGGTACAGTCGTTTAGTCGTAGTTAAAGTTGTTTCATTTTTCGAATGGCCTTTCATAGTGAGTAGTATGTGATCTGAGTTTAGTAAAGTATTTTTAAATATGCCGTTCTTTTAGATTTTGTAAAATTTTTTGAGGTTGTTTGCTATTTTGTTGTATCTGTATAAAGAATATCTTGTTAGTTGCCAGTTTTTTGTGCTTTTTTTGTTTCTACTACTTTATGTTTAACAGTTAATAAGTATTCTTGCTTTGTATAAATTTCAATCATGTCTGGTGTTGATCTTCATGTTGAGTTTTTGATAGCTTCCTCAACGCCAATCCCCTAAGATCTATGCTTCAAAAAAGAACAAAATAGGTTCTTCTGAACGACCAACTGCCCTGTGTGTTGGTACGCAAGATAGTAAATTTTGGAAATTGTGCCGGCATCTATATACTGAACATCAGTTTCATGTATTCAGATTGATCAATATATGTATTTGATGGATTTTTTGAAAGAGCTTGAGAACTTTCTTTAGAACCCTTCAGCTCACTATTATAGTCAAGAGCTTTGATAACTTTTTAAGTTTTGGCTATTTTGCCTTTTGAATTTTTCTTTGATCTCTGCTCTAAGGATTTTCATAACAAACGTAATTTAAATACACTGGTAGTTTTCGTGGAAGAACTTAACTTAGCAATGAGGAGTTTTTGAACCACTTACAACCTTGTTACAAAATAAAACTGGGGTGTCATTATCAAATCCATAATGTAGATGCTGCTGGTGCAGATAACCAAAGTTTTTTCCAGAACTGAGCTTCAGAACTAACCAAATTTACTTTTTTTGGCAGCCTCCAGGGCGGTCCAGTGCAGCACTTCCTGGGCCTGACGCTAAAATAAGTACTATTGCGATCTCTCATCGCAAAGCTTGTGTGGTATTATTAGTACCAAACCCATCAAATTTTAAGACTAAACAGTTTTAAGCAACTTATACTCGAGTCCTCAAGGATTTTCATGGCAGGTCTGTTATGGTAGAAATCTAAGAAATTATTTTTAAACCCTTACCAGAAACTCTACAATCCATAGAAAAAATTGAGATGAGTCAATTGGAACTATTTGAACTTGTTTTTTCCAATTATTAATTTTTTTTATAACCAACAACTAAGAACGATGACGTATTGTGTTCAGCACCGTTTCGTGATAATTCAAAAATACAAAAATTATAATAATCAGCCATTTTGTAAGCCTAACTTAGGTGCTTCTTTTATATTACAATTTAATCAAAACCTTAAAAAACACCACGATGATTTAGGAGATATAGTTCGGAAACTGTTCTACCGTTGTAGTCGTTTCGCTAGTAACTCTTGAATTAATTTACGTGGTCGTCCTTAGATCGTGAAAATTTTGGAGTTTGAACCTTTGAACTTCGATACTGAGTTTTTGATGTTGAGTATCATAATTTTTCAAATACTTTTGATGTTTCGCTATGGAAACCTTCGTCAAAAGAATGTTGAGCTTGAGTGTCAGTGGTCATCAGATGAAGGTTAAGCCACAATAGACGACCCGTCAAAAGTGATTTCAACAACCGAGATAAAAAACTCTACATTTTTTTCCGTTTTTTTCGTATATAGTAAATCTTGGTAAAAATTACCTTCACTTTCTTGTATTTTAATGCGACTCCAATTCTGTTCTACCTCCATCTCATTTAGATTTCTCCTAGTTCCAGCTCTTAATAAAATGTTATTTTGTTCAATAAGAAAAAAGATAGGCTATTATATCTGTCTCCTAAATATTTCTCATAGTTTCTAAATGATTTGTTGGAAGCTACTATTATGTACAAAATTCTTTATTAACTTATTTTATTAAGTAATCACGTTTTATACTGAACTAATATTTTCCGTAATCACGTGATCTTTATGTAGTAACTTCCTACAAAAATAAAAAAACTCTTAAAGCAGTTTACAACGAATTAGTGGTAAAAACGTTTAGCAAACGCAAATTTATAACTTTCTTGCAGTTAACCATCAGCAGAAACCTATTAATAACATAAGATATTGAAAGATAATTTGTAGAATAAGTGGAGACGAACTTAATAACAAAATTTATTAGCAGATGTAATCAGAAAATTAGATGGCGCTTAAGTAATTAAAGGCTCTGTAACTTGATAATACAAATTTTCCAGTCCTACAAGTTGCCAGTATTTTACAAAAAGTTTTAAATATTATCGGAAAACTTTATTTGATTTAATTGATATAGTTACTAATTTCATTAATAATGGAATAATTTGTAATATTTTTTTTTTTTGTATTATAGCTGAATACCTTAAACTTAATGTGTAGGTACGTATGTTTATCTTCAATAAAAATCTTACCAATTTCACAGTAAATTCATTTGAAGAGATTCAATTTAAACTTCACGGGCTTTCATACAAATTATTCATTTTCGCAAGTTCATATTAAATATCTTTAACATATAAATTGTATTTTAGAAAACGGATAAAATTTATAGGCCTTTCAAGTGACATAAAGCCGATTTAAATCCTAAATTATTAAATTGAGTTTTCAAAACCGGTAAACTCTTACACAATGAAAATTAAAATTTGAAATTTAAATTGTTTTCATTTGAAAACAAATAAAATGTCCCAAGAATAACGTGGAGACTATAAATTTTTATTATGTAACGAATACATCTCTTTTTAATATGCGCTTAAAATAAAAACCGATTTATAAAGGCATTAAATTTAAATGCTTTTTCGTTTAATCTGAATTTATTACATACTAAGTTCATTAATTTCTAGTATTTGAAACTATATTGTTGTGTAAAGAAAGCATTAAGTAAGAAAACTTTCAATGATTATCAAAGGCCAAATGTAACAAAATTTTAACATTAAATAAAAACTTTTGTTGTGAATAATATTTTTAGTTACAAGGGTTGGCTGTAACTAATTTTTTCATTATTTTAATTCTTAAAATAAAAATATATTGAATTTCTGTGATAGGCATAAACTTAATAATTCTTAAACAAAAGTAAAATGAATTACCATTATGTACATAATTTTAATTCTTAAATGATGTCATTTTATTTATCACTATAATCTAGGAAGTTTTAGTTTTGTCACAAAATGAACTATTAGACATTTGTGTGTTAAAAGCAAAACTCTCTAAAATCTAGTGATAAATTTAATTTGGAATTAAAATTTTGTACACAATGGATATTTATTCTTATTTAAAATTTAAATTATGTAATAATCAAAATTCAATATTTTGCTTATTAGATTATTTTTGTCATTTTCGATTTGTTAAGACCTTTTTTTTTCTTATATTTTTATTTCAGTCAAGGACCACTTCGTTATCAGCACGTTAGTAATTAAAATATACCGGTTTAAACGCAAGCGAATTTAATACTCTCGGTTATTAATTCGTGCAACCACATTTCGATTGACAAAGTACGTCCAGTTATTTCTTTTAATTAAGTCGTGTAAATTGAGTAGCCTATCTAATTCTCTGTGATGTTTGTTTTCATTGTTTAATGTATATCTGTTTGGTTTTATTTGTGTGAAACCGGGTTGTTTTTTTAAGCTTGTGTTGACGTTTATATTAAATTTATCTGTTTGAGTTAAATTTTTTCTACATTCCTTTCATGAGAGAAGACAACTAAACAATACACGAACAGGTGGCGCCCTCTCTCTCTCTCTTTCTCAATAGACAGAATATCTTTCTACATGTAGGGTAACTTTCTTACCCACTCCACTCTACGACAAAGAACGAACTGGGTGGCATTATATATCTACTTGAGTTTAAAGCTATTTGAATTCGTCAAAAACTAAACGTCATAGTTTTCTTTTATCTATAAACTATCTTTTTTTGTTTAACTTATATCCACAATTTGATAGTTGGTTATCAATTACTATCCAGGCCTTATTTCGTTGACAATAATAAGTGCAATTTCAATTAAAATTAAAAAAGTGAAATAAATGACATATTGATTGAATTGGATGAAAACAAAGTGTTTCTCATGAAATTATTCCAAAAGAAAATATTTGAATCAGTAACAGACTAATTATTCCAACGAGGAAATTTAAACGAGTGACAAATCAATTATAAGTCACACAATCTTACCTTCACATCAAGTTTATTGAAGAAAAAAGACCCGAAAAGCTTGCCGTTTAATTTAATAATTTATTTTGTACTTAAACCAAAAGTTTTTTTTCTAATAACACACAAAGGAAGAAATAAAAAAATATTACACAAAGGAGATTTGAACTAGAAAAAGAACAAGTATGAGATAGACAGTCTTATCTTGCCAACAAAGGGTGCAAATTTAAGGAAAAAAACCCGGAAAGTTTAAAATTCTATTTCATAATTTTATGCTTCACTTAAAAAAAACTCTCTCCAATATCACATAAACAAACAAGTAGGTTTCAGTTTCAGTTTGTATTAACATAAGTGAAATAAATAAAATATTGATCAAAATGAATGAAACCAAAGTATTTTATTTGTACGCACATAATTTCAAATTTAAACCACTAACAGACTAATTCTAAGATAGACAATCTAACCTTGGAAGCAATAAGTAAAAATTTATTGAAGATAAGACCAAGAAAGATCTGTGCATGTTTTTTTTAAATTGTGTCGCTCCTTTTGAATAAAGCGTCGGATTATTCGCGCATTATGATCCCACTTACCCCTGGCTACAGGCAACCAACCTTGTTTTTGACCAACCTTGCTTATGTCTAATTTTTAGAGGGGGAAATTGCCTACACCAATTCTGGTGTATTCACTTCCGTTTTGATTGGTGGTCTTCGACGTACGATTTTTGAGCATTGGAGGTAACTGAATTGTTTCTTCTAATTAATTAAGTATAATGTGCTTGTAAAACAATTCTAGAGGATTCATTAATTTCGTACCCTTGATAAAAGCCATAAATTGACCTTTATTTGAAAACCCGCATGTGTCTATTTCGCCATCTTATCAATTATAAAATTTTCGCCTGGAAGATTAAATTACTATTCATCGGTATTGCTTATCTATAGTTTCTACTGGACGACTGGCTTTCAGAGTGCCTACGACTTAGGTTACGCCCACAGTAAAGGCTGTAAACATCTACTAAACGCTGTATTAACCTGCGTGCTTATAACGTTCAGAGTCTGAAGATGTGATAAACGTCCGTTTTATTTTTACCTAATACAAGGTGCAGCAGGCAAAACTGCATTTAGAAGTTTGTTACGATATTTATTTGCGTGATCCACAAAACGATTTCTGTTGTCTCGGTTTTTTTTGGATGCCGATAGATACCTGCGCCATCTTATATTTTCGTTGGGAGTAGCGACGGCCATTCTCTGTTCCGACTTCGTGGTTACCGGATTGTTAAACTCTACGTTCCGTCATTTAGCACATCCAGGTAATTAATCCGAATTTTTCTTCTACATCCGTAGTAATCATCAAACTATTTTAGTTGTGTCGCTTGTTTTAATAGATCTTTAGTAAGATTAGATGCGGTTCCTAGATATTTTTACCCTTTTCTTCGCCAACCGTAAGTTTTACACGAATTTCGTAGAGGTAGCGTATCACAAACGGTTTTTCTTTTGTTTTAAGCAAATGGTTGGTTTAAAATTAAAAACGAATTATTTTCTTACACTAAATCTCTGTATGAGTTTCCCCACGGATGTCTTAACTCGTGCATTACAACTTAGTTAATCATAATCGTGACTTTATTTCAAGTAGAGACGGGGTTTTTTGACTACTACACCTGTTTAAATTATTACGGTAGACTCAGAGAGCAAGCATTCCGATAACAAATTATTTCGATGGTGTCAAGAAATATATTTCTGGTAAAAAAAACCTCCCTAAGGCGCTGCTTATATGGTAAAGGACAGCCGTACAATATTATCCAGTTCACCGACAAGCCATCTCAAAATCAACAAGCACACATCAGGTACCCCTTTAGTTATTACTAGTCTTTAAGCGCGTCCTACGGGCGCATGAATTTTGACCTATAACTTTGGACCTTAAATTCATAGGTCAAAATGAGGTATACAAAAGATGTTTATCTTGTCAAGACAAACATTTACTAATAAAACAAAAAATAATTTTAAAGTTTGGGGGGTTAAGTTAGAGTTTCAAAGACCCTTGAATCCAGACCACCTTAAAATACTCTATCAAATGGTGTATTCAGTTTTTTGTAAAAAAAACTCCTGGAGAATATGATAAACAGACAAACAGACAGAAAGAGATTTCAAGGAAATTATAATAATTAGATTTCGTAAGAGCGCCGACTTTTTTATTGCGACCTTCGCGTACGTTCGACGTAGTATTAGGTGCAAACGCCCGTAATTGTAACTCGTTTTGTTTTATGCCGACGAAACTGCGTTAGAATAAACGATTAAATTAAATCTGTGATTATTTTTAGAAATACAATTATATCGAGCGTTACTTTGAATTAGTTTCATTACTGATGGATTTAGTGTTTCCTGTTGGTTTTCTGGTTCACACCTTCAGCGGCAACGTAATTAATTAACCAGTGGCGCCCCATTATTATCTCCCATATACAAAAGTTTTCTCTCAATAACCTACGACGCTCTCCGACAATTTGAACCACCGGGTATATTTATATACAAAATTGTCTCTCTCTATAATTTTTCTTACAATATAATTTTGTCTAGATGTAAATTCAGTAAATACTCATTACATTTTTTTTGTATTTAATTTGTTTTGCTGAAACAATTTAAGAAACATTAATCATTTTTTAGAAATACCATTATTAAGATTCACTTTGATTACATTACATTTTGCAGACAATGTCTAAAATTAACCATTACATTACGGAGCATCTGATGAGTTCTGGAAAACTTGCACTACAAAAACTTCGCACGACGGACCGGTCAAGAAATCACTCCGTTACGCTATATCCGGATTTGGAAAACTTTATTGATGAGATTCATGCTCACATAGGCCTTGAACGTTTATCTTGCTGAAATAAAGTGCGTAAATCTTTAAGTCCATGTTGACAATCCGAGAAATAAAAAATATTCATAGCATTTCCGATTCAATAATTCTCTTATTTCATTTAACAGAAAATGGACCTATGATTCTCGTTAAAGAAATTGCGTACCAAACTGCCACCTTGGCCAAATGGGGAGGTTTTTGGAAGAGTTCGTAAAGGTTTACATCTTTCCAGTACTTACAATTTTGATTGCATCGCCGCTCGCCCAGAGCAAGAGTTCCTAGTTTTGTTCAATTTTTTCCAAAAACGTCTCACAACACCGTAGTTAAGCAGCCCAATTGTTTTTAATCACATCCCGAACACTTGAGTTTTGATGTACGTCGGGAAACGCGTCGCTGCAGAACCACGTTTTAATAAAATGTTCCGAACGACTAGCCTTGACCACTGCTCTATGGCTATTTAAACGCTTTGAAGTGAGGAACGCAACATCAATGTTGCCAAGTAGCACCGCGCAATAGTTTATTTCTTATAGTTATTTTAAAAACGCAGGTTTTTCGGTCACACCTTGAATAATTGTTATGGGAACACGAGTTCTACTACTGACAGTTCTAAAGAAGATGACTTATTTCTTATGAACAATGTAGACACAAAATGACCATTAGTCACAAAATAAACAAAGAAAGAGAAATCCATGGCGAATATCATCATTTATTTAGAAAACTAAAGATTGATAGTATTCGAATGAGATTAAAGGTTCAATATTGAAAAAATCGATTTTTAGACATTTTTTTACTTCAAAAGTAGTATGGGGTTGCCGTCTTCAACCAAATACGCAATTAGTATAATAAACCGATTAAGAAACGCTGATAACTGGGAAGCGTTTACACGACCTTGCGAACAAAGCAAACCACCTACTTTGCACATATAAAACCGAGTAGATACGATACGAGTTCAGTCACGAGTTTATTTAAATTTAAGTCCAGTTCAATTAGACAGGTATGTAATACGAGCGGCGCCTCATATCGCACACACATTTATATAAATATTACATCTCGACTACTGTAAGTGTAAATAATAAACGCAACTAAAGCGATTTGACCTCATTCCTTTTTCTAGTTAAACCGGTGTCTAATATTTACCCTAGACACCACAGTACCTACAAATGGATACAAATAACAGTTGCCAGCAACTAATAAACAGCGCGCAGGTATACCAACAACAATTCCGCCCTCAGATCAGCACTTATTACCCGAGACCAGCTACCTATGCCAGCATTCAGTGTTATGGGTAATAAGATTATAGCATCTATTTTCTGACAGCAGGTTTACACCAATAAGCGCTGGTAACCTGCTTGCAGACATGCGCGTATTATTAAGGGATATTCTACTAGGTCTCTCGAGACTGTCGCCTTAGAAACTTTCACCAACGTTCTTTGATACCTTCCTGCGACCTACTCACCGACAACGAACGAGCTTGGGGTAGGTTTTTAAGCGACTTCTTAAGTATTATTATTTTTTTTAATTTTATTTAAACATCTACACAACAAACTTGTAACAGCTCTACATTTTGTTTAATAATTTTGTGCTGTACTTAAAAAAAGTTTCTCTCCAATATCACATAAAGAAACAAGTAAAAAACTTTAAAGAGCAGGTTTCAGTTTCAGTTCGTATTAAAAATAAGTGAAATAAACAACATATTGATTATGACGGAGAAAAAAAAATCAAAAGAAAAATTAAATTTTCACTAAAAGCAATATTTTGTAAAACCATTTTAAACTGTCTAAATTAATTCTAAAGATACGTGCACGTACTCGTATTTCCTTCTTAGAAGTTGACTCTATTTGAAGCGTAGAGCTTATGTGAGATTATTATCTTACGCAATTCGGCTAAATTGTTCACGCACGACATTCCATTCTATTATTATATGCCATCTATATGGAAATTGAAAATATTCCCTTCTTGACGTATATTTGTTCGTCGTAATTAAAATGACCGTTAAATAAAGTTTTGCGCCAATAAAGCACAATTAGCTTAAGTAAAAACCGCTTACAATTAGCATGTATAATTAAGCGTTTTAAATAATGCAACACTTTAAAAGATTCATCAAGGGGTGTTTTTATGGACAAGTAATTAAGACATCAAATTTAACGTTTTAATAACGCTTTTAATTTTGGGTCTAAAAACCAAACGACTAAATCTGTATGTGAATGTGCTTAGCGTAGTATATTAAAAAGTTGCAAATTGTTTACAAACAAAAGATAAACACAAGTCTTTTGTTGAAACAGGAAAATTGTAAATCAGAACTTTGAATTGTTCGAAAAGGGAACAATGAAAACTCCGCGATTATTTTTACAAGACATTTTCTTTGTAAACAAAGCACCTAATTCTTGCAATGGTCTCGAAAAACTATTCAGCTTCCGGCCATGGTGTAATGGTAGAAATTACTTTCATAACCAGCGGCAAATCATTTGCACAATGGACTACGTCGGTATGAAAAACTACCTAGTGTGTCATAGAAATTCTGTGCATATGCAGACAAATTTCGAAAATAAACATCAGCAAAATCTACTGAAATCATTTAGTAAAGTCAACACACTAATAAATTCATGACCAAAAAAAGTTGCAACGTTTTATATTAATTGCTTACAGGATAAGAGGAGAAACAAAAAAACTAATAAAAATTGCGTGCGATTTACTTTTACAAATCTCTGTGGAAATAACTTTTAGGAACAGCTGATAACAATAACATTATTTAACAGTAAAAGCTTAGATAAATTTTGTTTTGGCTTTGTTTTTCGCTTCCAACAATTGTTATCAAATTAACTTGCATTTTAGTTGTTTATCTGAAGTATTTGCATGTTATAACATACTTTCGTGCAAATAAACAAAAAGATAAACGGTATTATTTTGTTTTAACTGCGGCGGTATAAACATCACCTGAATAAAAGTGTTTTATTTATTATAATTTTCTTTTTAATATTTTTCTAAACTTTAATTATATTTACTGCCTTCTCAATAAAAATAAATATTGCTTAAATATAAGAATAGTCTATGAACTAATATTGTATGTATGTCCAATACTGAAATCAATTTAATAATAAATAATATTAATTAATATTATAATTGTAATTAAAGCCTTAATATAACTTTAAATTTATCATAAAGTTAATACTCTAGTCAATCTTAAAGTATATTAAAATCTAAATTATTTATAAAATATATTTCAGTCGCGAGGTTTCTTCGGGATTTCGGGTTCGAAGGAGGAAATGAATTCAAAGAGTCGTCCTTGGTTTATGCTTAAACACTGTGAAATCAGCAGTTTCCTGCTGATTACTCAATCTCTAATATTTACAAAACTCTCGGTTAAAAAAAACTAAATACTCCCGTTTTATTACTGTTGCCGCTGAATGTATTTGAACTTCGACAAATAAAGAAAAGCAGATAAACTCAGTATTTCGGAATTCAAAGTTGCAAACCAAAACGGTGTTTTTCTAATTCACAATAAACGAATCTTTGGCGAACTGAAACCGTACCGACTGAACCGAAAGGCAGTGTTTTCTTTTTTAACGCTTTGAAATAATGACGGCTTTTTTAACCTGCACCGTGAAGATCTCTAAAAGGAATAGTTTAAATTAAGAGTAAATTGAATTAATTTTAAACGTAGTTGCTTTTCTTTAATATCAACCAATCGAGAAACTTAATTTTCACCTCACTTTTACGTGCAAATGAAAACATGTTTTTCGGTAAGGCAAAGATAGGTTCGTTCACTGAACCCAGACAGCAGCTAACAATCATAAAACGGTCGTGCTCGCGTTTATATACGCTCGGAAAACAACAATTGAAAATCGTAGCGTTGGATACAACCGTTCAGTAGTAATACTGATTTTTCTAACAAAATATAAATTTTTGTTTACGTTAAAAATTGTATCCTGGAAGATTCGAACTCACAATCCGTATCCTTACAGTATTAACAGCAATTCTTAACAAAAGATAAAAAAGCAGAATATTTATAAAATCGATGCTTTCCAATTTATCTTCATTTTTCGGAAAATAAAAAATGCAAAAATTTCTTCTTCTCATATTCCTTCAATTATTCCTACATAATGAATATCAAACCAAACTTTCCAATTACTTTCATTCTGACGACAATGTTGTCTCCACTGTCAATCCACTGATACAGTGGCCGAATTCCTTGTCTTGCTCTTCACCGACAAAATTGGATTCACCAGAGCTCACATTTGAGGAGCTGAAGTCACTATTCTCACTTTGAGATCTTCTTCTTCTCGCTTTTGTCTAAATCTGTTAAAATTTACCTGTTTGCACTTTGTTGGTTTTGTTTTTGGAAAAGGTCTCATCATTTCTGGAGTCAGTTTTGATACCTTCGGTTTAGTCGCAGTTTATGGCCCAAAGGTCTTAAGGCAACAGAAAATCAACGTTTGGTATACAAATACCAACGAACTTGATTGATGATCTCGAGAAGAACAGATTCAGATCAAGGACCTCATAGACGGTTAAAAGCTGCTCAATTGTTGGAGGTTTTGTTAGAAAAGATAGTTGCATTAAATTTATAAAATTGAGGAAATGACAGATATTCCTAAGAGTTGTGTCTATGAAATCATATGCGATTTATTGGGTACCGAAAATACCCTCCGAGAACCACAAAAACAATCGAATGAGTGCGTCATTATAACATCTCACCCGATACCAACATGATGGAGTACTTTTATCAAAAGCTTCATTACCGGAGATGAAACCTGAGTTCACACTAAATTCGAAACAACAGTTCATGATGTGGAAACATGCAAATTCCCCAGTTAACAAAAAAAACTCAACCACCTGCACGCAAAACCACGGCTACCGTGTTCTGCAACAAACATATTGCTCTGTAAATTCCTTGAACTGCAAAGAATCCTTAACAGCGACAGATACTGTAAAACTCTTATAAAATTGTAAAACACCATAAGAAGAAAAAAACAAAACGATTACGACAAAGAAGTTAAACTTTTGCATTATGGCCCACACGTCGAATCAAACAAAGGAATGATTTAAACAGCAAAAGTGGGAGGTGCTCCAACACTACCGTAAAGAGATGTTTAAACTACTGTCACCCAAATATTTTATGAAATGTTTCATTATGTACTTGAACAAAATTGTTTTGGTCATCTATCCATTTAGATATGCTAACCCTAGAGTGTTCTCAAGGGCGTGCATAATTATGTGATCTTTAAATCTCTTCAAAGAAAAAACTATTGCAGGAGGCAAAGTATTTCCTGTAAACTTAACAAAGTTTCACTTGAAACTGGCCCATTTATTTCTGTCCTTTTGTGGTAATTAGTGTAGAAGGCTTATGAACAGTAGTGTAACCCGTTTCGTCCAGGTTGGAGATATTTTCGACCAAAAATCTCTGATTATCCAATAAAACCTTTTGATTTTAAATACTTGCCAATATTGTGTTTGTTGATGCTTGTCGATCTTCTCAAACTAGTGGCTTCTGGCGGTCTATACACCCTAACAACCAATCCCATCAGTCAGATTTGTGTTCATCCCATTCTTATGTGTAGGCAATTCCCAATCGCTTACCGAACTCCTATGCAAACTCTTTCATTTATTTAGTATCTAATCCCTAATACATTTTATTACACGTTTGCAGGTATTCGTAAAGAAATTTCTCCTGTTCCGGATTCAATACTAGACAGATAAAAAAAATGAAATTTAATTTTCTTCTTGGTTTTTCGAGATCTGTCAGTTATTTTGGTGTATATTTGCGACATTGCATAGTTAGTCTGCAGGGAGAAGAATTGGTATAACGCCATAGTACTTGGTGATTTTAGTTAAGTAAATGTATGACCGAAACCTTCCTTCATAATTCAAACATTCTGCACTTTTCTGACCCACCCTTCCTACTGATACAAAATGATAAAAATGGGCTCGAATTTTCACCTCGAAGGGAAGATAGGTTATATTTTGGTACTAGAATATTTACTTCAACTACCACAAATTTCGTCGTAAAAAAATTTTTTTATAAAATATAATCGACTGTGAATATGCATTCAATTGTAAATAAACATTGACTAGAAATTCTATAACTATTGTATACACGTTATGAATATTTTATGAACCAATATGTTCTATATTTCCAATATTGGCAGCACTTGACGTTCCAATATTTAAAAAACAATATTTTTCAAAAAAATGTCGGATCCATCTTCAAATATTAGAGAAACTACAATAGACTATATTTTATTCTAAATCAAACAAAACTAATTAATAATGCATAATAATCAATAATACTCTAAAAAATGAACAAAAAAGAACATCTTAAAAACAGGAACACAGAGATAGATAAACAAACTGTAGAAAATGTAGGTTCCTGTACCGTGTGTCCTACAGAAAAGTTAACATAAACGTTTTCTGGCACATTCGAGCATCATATTTTATTAGATAGATAAATGAGAACAAATTTATGTGGTAATGGAAGTGTTTAAAGCGTATTTTAATAAAAGAAAAACAGTAAAATTTTTATAATCATTTATGTGAAATGCGGGTTCTATCACGATTATTGTAAAATTTTATTAATAAAATTATAATCGATGTTATTATTAATATTTTTTAAATGAATTTAATTTTTTTTCAAAATGTTAAATTTACTTTACAAAATTATATTAGTATACCTAATGATAATAAAGTTAATTAAAAAAATACCGCAATCGGAATCGAACCCTAGTTAGAAAGTGTAAAATGATTACTAGGCAACAAATTAACCAATTCGTCCACGAAAGTAACTTAATTTATAAAAATCCATTGGGTTAATAAATAAAATTTTAGAAAAAATAACTTATTTTAGTAAAATTCGCATTGAATATTCATTATTATCACATCAATTTGTTTTATATTACCTATTCAACATAATATATTGTTATATTATTTTCGAATTGTGCCAAAAATATTTAATTTAACATAGTAAATGCCAATGTCAACTTTTCCGTGGGACACACTGTATATATTTGGGACATACTATAAAAATAGGGGAAAAGAAAAAAGAATAACAAAAGGCAAAAATAAACAATTCACAAAAATTAAACTAAATTACTTTACAATGATATTGCCATTGTCGTGAATTTGTATGTTGTATTTAATTTACTACTTTTATTATTAAATTATCTAACTAGTAACATATTTTTATCATACACCGTTTTAAATACTTAACGAACTATAAACTATCACTAAGAATGCCAACAGGTCACTGTAACAGTTATCACACCAATGACGATAGTTGCGATTAAAAATCAATTACTTGTTTCAGTAACGTGTTGTTATTCTTAGTTATACTATTTATGTCAACCTTATGCACGAAATATTGTTAACACACGTATTTCACTTCGTTCGTAAATAAAACAGAGCTATTTATGCACAAAACAAAAATAGTCAAAGAAAAAAAATTATTAGATTATCTATTCTTTGTGTATAGCTCAAAATTGTTTCTTTACAAACGTAATAGTTTATAGTTCGTTAATTTTTTAAAACTATGTATTGATAAAAATAGATGCCTTGAGAAAGACCGCCGTAGCGGTGTTTCAACTAAAAGCTAAATAACAGACAAGGTGTTTACCAAACCTACCAGACGTTTTTCCGGATAAAGGCCCAACAAAGTAGAAAAATTTGAAAAATTTAAAAAAAAATTAATTTATTATGTTTGAATTAGTTACAAAATAGATAATTCGGTTAACCAATCAGAATTTCTCCCGCTTCGTTGTAACGGTGTCGTTTAGATAGGATCACATTACCTTTTAAATTGGCCGGAATGTAAAAAAGTCAACAATAGTGAGAATATTTCGAAAACATGTATTAAAAAACAAATTTAGAATTGCAGTTTTAAATATAAATTTAACTAAATGTTATAACATTGAGTAGTTAGAAATTGATCCAAATTAACAGTAAGATACATACAATTGTTTGTATGTATCGTATTGTAAATTTGGATCCAAATCTAACTACTTCATAATCAACAAGCAAATCATGTTCTCGAAAATCACTACTTTGGTTTTACGACCTGGTGGTCAAGATCCTTTCTGATAATAAAAAAGGAGTGTAACTAATTTTAATTAAAATACAGAAGATACGTGCAGTTACGTTTACTTGTTAAAATATTCAGAACTAGTTCATTAATTCACAGGGAAGTTATTTATGTGTAGTCTAAAATGCATTAAATAAAAAAAGCAGATGCATAATACCAGCTGTACGAAAGTTATGGCTTCAGGACGTGGTTGCTAGTGTCTGTCGAATTGAGAAATGTACCTCAAATTCTAGGGTTTTGATTAACAGGAAGATATAACCTGAAATATTTGTAAGACAAAGGAATGTCAAAAGACAATGTCAAAGAAAGGTTGAGACGCCTGCGGGACAAGCTCCTTTGGGTAATTGAAATAGTTCTTCTAATTAATTCGCTAAAATATTGTTATTAGTTGTTAGGTATGTCCCTAAAATTTTTATAGATATTTTTGAGAACTAATTTAATTCAGCAACTTTTGGAAAACGCCGTAAGTTGAGTGTTATAAGTAACTGAACGGGTTATCGCCATTTTGGAAATTCTAAAACTTTTCCCAGGAAGAATTAAAATAACTTAAGTAAAATGTGTGTCTTGCAACATCTCGTGTAAACATTGACACGTGTGAATAGTATAAACTAAGAAAAATACCAACAGTTAACTGTAACGGCATGTGTGTGTTAAAGTGCAAAGCGCTATCTAACAAAAGAACACCTGATGCAGCATTTTGTTCTTATTGTGAGCTCATCAGAGGTGTATACTTAAGTGCGGTATACGACTGTACAAGACGGCGGTTGGTCTTTTAAGCTCTCGTGGAGCAATGAACATAAGACTGTCCTACATTATAACAGATTGTTAGTCCAGTCTTACGTGCTGATGATATACATCCGTTCTTGTGAAGCTGTCACCGATATACTTCAGATTAGTTTAGATTTAAGTACTTATCTTTATTAATTGTAAGGTGAAATCACCGTTACCTTCAAAACGCATTTTTGTGCATGTATAAAACTTAAATGTCTTTGTAGTCGACAAATTATTTGTTTATGTTTGTAGTACTAATTTAAACGTTTGGTTGTTAGTGTCTTCCCTCACTACAAATTTGTTTGTTTTACTTTTCTTAAGTCTTGCTGCTTAAATATAATTACTAGGTACATGTAGGTGGCTCTCGCTATTGCTTTAGAAACCTTCAGCTACGTTCTTCGTTTCCTTCCTGCTACCTACTCTACGACACCGAGCTACAGACATGTTTCTTAATACTAAATATTTTTTTATTTCATTTTATTTAATACCTAAACAACAAAATTGTAATATGTTTGTCAGAAAACTTTACGTACTACAGAAAGTGCTGATACTTTAAGAAATATTTTACTGTATGATTGTGTGAGAAATTTTATAGACAATTATTAGTCTCACTTTGCCTGTTAGGTTCCTTAGCTTCCTCAAAAATTTTAATGCGGTAAAATCTTAATGATTGTAGCTTTTTCCGAAACAAGATAGAGGTTGGAAAGAACCGGTTTAAAAACGTTACTCATAAATAAATTATACACAATTTTTTTTAATGCTACTGGTTTACTTGCTAAGATAGCACAAGGTTGTGGCACTACATATCGTACCTGACTTATTCGCAATGCGATTAAAACACCTAAAATAGAAACTCAAATATCATAAAACACTTCAAGAAAAATCAAATAATAATAACAGCCAATGGACCCGATTTTGGGTTAATCCATGCGGAGTTGGTGGCTGCATCTCTGTGATATTAAACGAATGGTAGAGGTAAAGTATGTAAATCTCTTATTGCTTGGTTTGAGAGATTCCTTGTTTGGAAAACCTTTATTCGTTGTAATTTTATTTTAAATTATTTAAACCGATTAAAAAATCGCTTTAATTTATTAGTTATTTAATATTATACAATTTTGCTGATTTAGTATTTTGAGCACTATTTTTGCATTTACGCAACCTTTATTTAATTTTCATCGTTGAGTATCAATTTTTATATGTAAATTAACTACTTAATTACTTTGCTTATTTGTTTCCAACGCCCAACGTTTGAATTTTGACTCCTCTTATTAAATTTTATTTTGATTGATTGATTTTTTTAAAGCACATTACTTAATTAATTTAGGTAATCGAAGTTTGATTGGAGGTGTTTGTTTACGCGTCATCTTAAAATGTTTCTTACCAAAATAAACATAAAAAAAAAATGTTTCGTTAACATACATAATAAATTGTGACAAAGAGTAAGTTGGACACTATAAAAATAGCCGAATTTATTTAACTCGCTATTTCTCTTGTGCAGTATCCACGTCAACACACTACAAATTTACTGAAACTACTTTACCATGTGACTCGAAAAATAATTTTTATAGACGTAGTTTATCCTGAAGTATCGCAATAAATTATTGCTCGTTCCTTTTTTATACATATTTCGCATAAATGTTATCAAAAATAACTACCGCAAACATTGAAATTTAAATTCTCCATTTATAAAGAAATATAGGCTATCTGTTATCAATTTTTTTGCCGAATTTAAACAGTTAGATCAAACGATAAATTGAACATTTTACAAACGAACAAAGTTATTTGTACTACATGTTTCAACAAAATCCCTGGGCAATATTTTTGGCGAATTCGGAAAGGGATTGACTTCAAAAGATCAAAGCATTTCATGATCTCTATTAAATTTCTTTTTCGAAATGGATTCAAGGTAAACAATGAAACAACATTTATAAGACATGCATTTTAGTTTGTTTTTTTTTTCGCGTGCTAAAAGGAGGCTTTTTAATCTACAAAGCAGTTATTGGGTGGAAAAATAATTGGATTTTTCTCATTCTCCGATAATGATAGCGGAGTTAAATAAATTGAGTGTGAATTTTGTTACATCAACGGATATAATACATTTTTCTTCGTTAATGTGTTCGACATAAACGACTTTTTAAATAAAATTAATGTAAATTAACCTTTATAAAGCGAACGTTGCATTAATAAAATTATAAAATCGCTTAGTCGATAATATAACACAAATTCAAAAACGAATCAACTTTAAAAATTGGAGTGAATTTTCAAGATGTCAATGCATAGACAGAGGGTCGAGGGTGGTGTAGCCGTGGTGGTAAATGGATTACCGGTTGTTGGCTTGGTGGATAACAGGCTCGTGAAGATTTTTGCTCGTGAACTATAATAATTTATGTTCTAACCTTCATTCTCGCTCCGATATCGCATCCGCTAGGGAATTATTATTGACCTTTCTAATGCGACTATTTGCAGTCATTGATCTGTAAACTGTTGCTATTAATTTCAATTTTAGCTTCACCTTAATAATATTTTTTTAAACAAACGCCTATAAATTAAATTCAATCAGTAAACTCATGTAAGCACTAACGATATTTGTAAATTTTAGTAGCTCGGGCTGATTTATTTATTCTGTGCATTCTTCTTAATAATGAATGAATGGTGTTTGAATGACCTCAACATTATGAGAAAGATGAGTGACAAACACAACAAACGTGACTAATTTTAATTCAATAATACGTTTCTTGTATTTGTCTATCTTAAATATTTCTAAGCTTAGATTCTAATTTTAGAAATATTCATATAAAAATCATTACAAATTATTATTATTTTAAAACATTAAGAATTATTACTATTATAGTTAAAATAAAAAGTATTCTGTAAATATTTATTCAAGCAATTTAGAAAATATATACAGAAGCGATCTGAAAAATATTTGAGTGAGTATTGCTGTATCTCGAAAAATAAAGTGGTGGGGGGTATTCAAAAGTTTTCGTAAAAACACTCTATGCCTTCGAAACGGCTTAGCGGATTTTAACAAACTTGAGCTAGTTGAAAAAAGCTGTTCTTGGGCTACAAATATTATAATAGTTTTGTTAGTTTCACATGTCGCCGCTAGAGGTCTTTATTTCAACATTCCGTCAGAAATCGGCTAAATTTTACGTTAGGAACAATATATCAATAGAGTAGAAGCACCAGTCTTTGGGACACATAACTTTTTTTTTACTTTGACTGTCGCTCCAGACAACACGTTCACACGAAAGTACCTGCTATTCTGCTTCAATAGGAACTTAATTAGTTAAAAAATGTTTGCGTATTTCTTACAAAGCTTTATTGACACCATTAAAAAAAAATTACAAAAAAGATATAAATTGAGAATTTTTACTAGTGTTTGTTACAAAAAATCCAGATTTCTTTTGACAAAAAAAATACGTATTACATACAATTATTGAACGAATTACTCACTGAAGCAGTACCTACGACCTATTGAAATCCCATAGGTAACTTTAGAAGACATTGTTAACTAACTAAGTACCCAAATTAATTAAAAAAAAAATAGCTATATAAGTAAAATTCAAATTTCATTTCCGAGACGAAAAGACATTTCGCGTTTTGCTTACTTTAGTGGGCACGGAAATATGGCCTAAAACTTGACTTTATCACTATCGCGCTCGGGCCACTTCCACAGTCTGCCGCAGGCGACAATTGCGGATACTTTGGCGCAAATGTCCTGCAATCTATAAAAATTTCCAGAAAGTGGTTACCATCGTATCTTACTATTTCCTTTCTTGTGGGCTGCAAACGCATCTCTTCTTCGTCACTTTCCTTTTCATTCCACTCACTTTTGCTCGAAGATACGTTTATACTGGACTCTAAACTTGAAGATAGGACTATTTTCTCTTTTTTGCCTTTTCGATGTCCCTGGCTTTGCATCTCAGCTTTTTCCCCACAACAGCTTTCTTTTGCTGTTTCTTTCTTGTCCTTGGTTTTTTCCTTTTGTGCTTTTTTTCTTCTTTCAGTTTTTCCAATTTGATCTTCTTTTGCTTTTCTTCTGTCTTGACTTCTCTAAATTGCTCTGAAGTAATGACTGGATAGCCACCGTACAATGATCACCTAGATTTATTAGTCTTTTTTGGACTTCCTGGCCAATAAAGGGCCTTTTTTAATAAGATTGGGACATCTTTTCCCCCCGTTTCAGGAGACAAGACTTCAGCAAGTTCCTCATTCTTGTTGGCGCTGAAAGGACGAGTCTCTTCAAAAACGGATTCAACCTCTTTACGGTGGTCGTTTTTTTCGATGTTCGCAGCTGCTTTCGGTCGAAAGGGGTTGTTCTATGGAGTTTAGGGGAGGCATATTCTCGGAATTTGACACGTCGAAACATATGGCTTTGCATCAATCACTGGGTTAACAATATAAACCAGTGTTTGATAAACAGTAACAAACACTGGGTTAACATTGAAGTCAGTGTTTGGGAAAACACCCTGTATAAGGCATTCCACTGCTGATGGATAAGTCAGTGCTGCTTGTAACAATTTTTTTTAATATCATTCCTTCCGGACTATTTTTCAAACTTTATGTTAGTTTTATGGTACTCAACGCCTCCTACGGTAAACAACCAAAGATAGTTGTTTGATGTGCCTATCTACGCAAAAACGATAGTCGGTACTTTCTAGTTTTGAATTTTGCGTTGTACAGGCGTTTTAAAGGTGCTCCTCTAGATAATTACCATTGTTCTTTTAAACAAACCTCTAAAATTTCTTCATCTCATTTACTGGATTTCTCCGTTTCACAGAGTCACAATTTTAATTTTAACTAACCGTAGGTGTGTTTTTCTGAGGTAACAAACAACATTTAAAATAATAATAAATATTTGGGGATTTAACGTTTGACTATTGCCGTAAGTTGTGTGTTGCTTAAAAAATCAACATGTGGTCATATCGCCATTTTTGGAAATTTTTAAGGTTTCTTCTCGGAGAACTTTAAATCTTCCGGTACTCGTGTTTACAATTTTTGTATAGACATCTGTAATCATCTAGATGACTTCTTCTCCGCAGATCTAAAAATTTGGTCGCGGTGTATGTCACCTTTAAGTTGGTGCACGCGTTAATAACGCACAGCTTCTAAGAGGCTATCTATTATTTCTTATCAGCAGTATTCCAGGCGTATGCTAATGAAACCATCTTAAATTACAAAGCGTCTTTTGTGCGTGTGCGAAAACTCTTAAAGTTTTGAATTACCTTTTAAGAGACCAGTTAAGCATTGTGTTTACCATTTGCCAACTCGGATCCTTGCAGTAATCTTAATATTTGTTTTTTTTTTTTAAATTATTAATTTTATTGAAAAATATTTTAAATTAACGTAATAAAAAAGTAAAAACAAAAAATTGGGGTATATACTTATTTTTATATTTAATGCGAACGGACTGTGATTGATTTATTGAGTGTAATAATCTATGAACGGTTTACTTATTATTATTTTAAAATTGAGTGTGGTGTCATCTCGTTTTGCTGAATCGCGACAGATTAAATTTTCTAGTCCTTTTACAAGTTTGTATATTGATTTTCTTAAGTCCTACTACTTGAGAATAATTGTAAGTGGCGCCCGGTGCCGCTTTAAAAACCTTCGATTCGATTTTTCATTCATAAGAACCACTTTACGACATAAGAGCTACGGGTAGGTTTCTGAGCCGCATTATCAGTATTAAACTTATTTTTTATATACCTCAACAATAAACCTGTAACATGCTACTGCAATCAATTAGTTATAATGCTGCTCAATGATTCAGAACTGCTAGTTAATTCGGTAGTGCTGCAAGATTCTTGCGTACTGCTACTGCTAATTGACGATTCAGTACTTTCACTGCTTCTGGCAATTCAGAGCTGCTATGGCTGCTTGAAGATCCAGTACTACCACTCCTGGTATCTCTGGTACTGATACAAATTTCAATATCTTCAGTTCTAGTAGGTAATTCAGTGCTCCCACTACTGATAGATAGTTGCGTGTTGCATCGGGTGAATTCAGTTGTTTTACTGCTATTTGATAATTCAGTTGCTGTTAGATGATGCGATGACTATAATTATCGCTTCTTTTATTTTGTACAATTGGAGTTACCAAAGTTTCGTCTATTATTGTAAAAACCATCATAAAACCTGTTGTATTAGTTTAAGTAGCTCATAAAGTCCTTGAATATAACGATTAACCGCATGTAACGTCCCACTTTTAGCAAAGTTCAATAAAACGTATATAATCGTCAATTGCAACCGGCGATTCGAGATTAGTTAGATTCGAGGGCAGTTAATCCGACATATAGAAATGCCCCATATAAGAAAAAAAATCAGTTTTTTTGTGAATCTCCTGGCAGTTCCTTATCCAAATTTAATCGCCGAACGACATAGCTAGGGTAATAAGGAACAGTTCGACGTACAAAAATTTAAAAAATTATTTTTGTAAGGTTAGAAATAATATTTTTAAATTTGTTGAAAATCTATCGCTTATTTTCTTAGACTCTAACCCAATGCAATACGTCCAGTAGCTCAGTCAGTAGTAACCAATTTGAACGGCTGATATGATATTATTTTACTGTTTGAATCCGGGGCGTTACATTTTTTTCAATTTATTTTAAATTTTTTATGTACTACAAAGTTAGTTAAATTGAAAATCCAGAATAAAGAAAAACAATAATTTGTAAAGACAAACAACAAGGTTTAATTGAGACTAAAAGTAATTTAAAAAAAAGTATGCTCGGGATTCGAACCGTAATATAATAGCCGTAAAATTTAGTTACTACTTTATAGTCGCACGTGGTCCGCACTATAACTGAGCTACGGGGCGGGTCGGCGTCTAACAAAACCTTTGAACAAAAATAAAAATGATATTTTCTTACCTTGCAAATTATTTTTGTAAACTATTTTACGTCCAATTGTTCTTTATTACACCAAGTATGTCATTTGGATGAGGAAGTGTTAGGGGGATAATATTCAGAAAAAAACGAGTTTGCATGTATTTTCCTGATCCCACTCAGCCGTGGAAACCCTGGTCTACTATTATAGTAAAAACGCATGTGTTTAAGTGTAGTGTAATCTTTGTTGTTTGTTTATCAGCATTATGCAAATGTTAAATTTATTTATTACGAGCATCGTTTATAACGTACTCATATTTCGTTGTAACCGGGTTCGACTGTATATTGTAAGGTTGTGTTTTAAAATAATTTTGTAAAAAAACAGTTTACATAAATATATGCCCAAAAATAATTAAAACGCATATTAATATTGTTCCTTAATTTTACTTTACGTGATAGTAAGATCATTTGAAATTGGTTAAAAATTTAATAGCTTTAAAGGTAGACTATGTAATCGAGAAAAAATTTAATTTTTGGCAACCGTATTTTTACCTAAATAAGCCCTCTGTTCAATATAAGAAAACTATATTAATTTACGTTTTTAAGATAAAAAACTACCCAAACGAATTTAAATTCCAAAACCCTATATTTTGAAAAGAAGTCATTCTTTGATACTTATTAAAGTGTTTACCATAAAATGACGACGTGAATAACCCCATAAAGTATTTTACCATACTTAAAGAACATCCTGTATATAAAAACATGAAAGGGCGCTAAGTACAATACAGAAAATAAATGCTTATTATCTAGTTGCATAGTGTAAGACAGTCCGAAACAGCCTTACGCCAAGGGCAAATTTTTTAGGGTGCTATTTTACTCCTTATTACTTACTGACCTGTATAATAAGACAAAACCAACAAAAGGATCTTAGCCATCCTGAATTTCATAATCATAATAGTGTTGCCTCTAATTGCCTTTAGAAGTTAATAGAGTTTCAAGAGACCACCTTCAGATCTGGACAATAACTCTGAGGTAAGTACTTTTAAATTGTTTATCTATAATCACTTAAAAATTAAATAACGTTAACGATTTAATATCTCTGAGTAAATTGAATTGCGGTGACACTCTTCGTTGGAGCTAGTTGTGACTTGGCGACTTGAGATAAAGGCTGGCAAAACTCGTAGTATACCTGGTAACTAAACCTGCTATGTGACAATGTTTATTAGAAATAAGTCTTGTCTATTCGCTTGCAACAATTTTAATTAGATTAAGGTTACCTGGAAGTAAGGGCCGAACAAAACTAAACCAGAGCTTTGTTAGCTTTATTACTATAATTTTCTTCAGTGTACTTTAAGTGAAACCTTTAAACACAAGTGCTATTTGTGGCTATTAAATTACTAAAGCCTTCATAAATCCTCTCAGTTACTGGAAAGCACGTTTATTAAATATAAAATCTTCCTGTAACGATTTTAAACTTTATTTGTTTAAAAAAATGTATTATTTACATTTCTGGTTGTTAATTTAAGGAATAAATTCAATAGATGCACTTAATATCAGGTTCAGTTATGTAATCGATACACATATAGTAGTTAATTAACAACATTTCAATATACCATGGACGGTGCTATAGTTAACATTGTCAATGTTTGTGTGAGATAATTTCTGTAAATTAACAAATGGTCGGTTATCTTGTTAATGCTAATGTTAATATATTAGATGGATAAACCAACACAAATAAATTTAATAATCAAAAGTGGATGTTTTTCAACGTTAATTATTCAAGAACTAAATTTAATCTCTAAATATTCTTTAGTTATAGTTACTTAAAAGTACTAATTACTTTTAATGAAAGATCGAACGAGTTCACATTTATTGTGTTCCGACAGAAATATTATATGATTTTCAAACTGTTTTCAAGTAATTAAAATAGCTATAGTTGAGATTTGACTGAATCGGAGATAATGAATTGAAATGAAGATTAATAATTTCGAAACTGCCTGAAACACTGCGAAATACAATTAAAATTTCATTAATCCTCGTCGTTGCTTACTTTTTTTGTAAATAGACTGGTGTAACAACGACCTTTTAAAATGGATTACAGAATGCGTTAACGAATATAATGAGGATTTTTATTCTTAAATCGAAAATTTTCTTTAAAAAAAATGCATCGAAATTGTTTGTTTGAATCAAAATTAAATTATACATAAAGTGGAAAATATTAAAAATAAAATAAATTCTGTTATTAACTGAAAATTGTTAATCTAATCAAGTTCCACTACGTAGCAATGAACATAAATAAGTTTCAAATGTTATTTAACTGTTGAGATAAAATTTAAAAATAAAAGCAAATAGGTTTTAAAAATTTCTGTCAATACACAATTTCATTGGATTTAAAAAACAAAAAAAACAAAAAAAAAGTTGAGAGCTTTCAAAATTAGACCAGTGCAGTTAGCAGAAAGAAAGAAAAAAATTAATAACAGCCGCCACTGTATGGAAGTAGTAGATAATAGAAAAACAAACGACCTACTAAAATTGAAACACTTTTGTAGTGGGGAAAGGGGAGGGGTGGGGCTTTGTTTGGGGGGAATACGGTTTTTGTCGATTTCCGGCAAAGTTTGACCTTCTATCAAAAAATGTTTCAAGATAAAGTTGTAGATATTAAAAATATCTAAAACTTTTGTAAAATATCATTTTTTACATAACTTAAAAATTATTCCCGGAAAATCAAAAAAACTGGATTTTACGTTTTTTCTTGCACGCCAAAAATTTGTTTTTTTTTCTCAAATTTTGTGGAAACGTTCCTTTTTATGGTCTAAAAAATCTTTAATTTTTGCGAAAAAAAAGATTAATTTTTCGGGGTTATATCGATGAAAAATCAAAAAATTACCCCCATTTTAAATCGAAAAATCTCACTTCAAAATTTAAGATTTTCGGACGAATGACATCGGAGTTCAACTCGTTGAAACTTCCACATGGTTTAAGAAAAAATTGAACTGTAAAACTTGCTCCAGAAATCAAAAAAGTAAAAAAACGCGTTTTCGAAAAGTTATTTTTAATAATCGCATACAATTTCCTAATTTTCATTACTATTTACATTCCAATGTAAATTGGACGTTGGTCACCATATTTGGTGAAAAAAAATTTTTGGCCCGCGAAAAAAAAATAAAAACGAAAAATTTTTTTTCGATTTTCCGGAAATAATTGTGAGGTTATGTAAAAAATGTTATCCACAAAACTTTTAGACATTTTTAATTTCTACAACTTTGTCATGAAACATTTTTTGATAGAAAGTCAAACTTCGCCGGAAATCGACAAAAACCACATTCTCCCTATAAAAAGCCCCCTCAATTCCCTTTCACCACTTTTTAGTATGTCGTTTGTCTTCCTATCATCTACCACTTCCACATAGTGGCGTGTTGTTATTAATTTTTTTCTGTTTTGGGCTGTTTTAGAACTAACTGCACTGGTCTATATCTAAAATACGAAACTAAATTAAAATTATATAAATACAAGAGATCGGAAATTTTTTGTTAAAAAACAATACAATTCAACAGTGCAAATAAAAGGGGGAGAAGTTAACCGTAACTTTCAACCATATATTTTTCAAACTTTAACACCACTGAATCGATGTATGATTGAGCGCCATTTCAAAATACCTATTGCTGTTTTTTTATTTTGATAATATGTTAAAAATAAAGCAAAATTTAGAAAGTAGCCCTATCCAATTTAAAAAATTATGGGTGCTAAAAAAATTTTTTTTTAATGAGAAAATATAAAAACCGCTTTGCGATATAAATGATGAATTATTTTTTTTTTTAAATAAGGGGTACTGCTTTCTAAACATTGTTTTTTTCTTATGCAAAAATAAGAAATTTTCTAAAAGTGATTTTTTACAGAAAAAAAACTGTAAGCAGACTAAGAGCGTGTTCGAAGCTTCAGAATGTTAATTAATGATCAATTAATTTCTTAAAATGAGGAGGACTGCTTTCTAAATAATGCCTTTAGTGTATAAGGTACGATAAACTATAGGTGATTTTGTGTCTGCGACGCCGGGTATTTGCTCGATAAATTTTGACAGAAACAGACTGTTCGCCGACCAAAATTTGCTCAACGGTTTCGGATACAGCTTGAAAAGTTAATATAGGTATTCCATTAACAAAAGTGAAAATTTTGAAAATGATACTTTTTTTAAATCGTTTTGCATTAGGACAAAAAGAGCTATTAAAATTTTAAAAACATATTCAAGATCGGAAAAGACGGAACTTTAATTTTTGGAAAGTTTTTTGCGTAAAACGTAAAATTATAGTTAAAAAAGACGTTTTTTAAACGCATTTTAAACATTTTTTTACAATTGTTCATAATTAATTAAATTATATTTAAATAACGTATACCATAAATAAAATTAAATTGTCCACAGTGGTGGCGTGTATTGAATCGCCGTCTTTTCAAACGCGCAGTCCGCGGTTCGAATCTCGTAAAAGATTCGTGTTTTTTGTTAAAATTATTAACAATTAACAACAAAAATTAATGTTTTTGACTAAGTTTTCATCTATATAAATATAGATGATTGTGTGTCTTTCTGTTTGTTAGTTACTTACGGCCGTACAAACATGACCAAAATTTTACGGGCAACGTCGGTGCTTTCGAATATAAATAATCAATTAAATTTAAAAAAAAGAACTCTCTTCTAAATTTAATCATTTTTTATTTAATAATGTGAGAGTATTTAAAAGTTTTCTAAAAATTGATCTTATTAGTAAAAATTAGAAAACTGTAAATAGACTAGAGCTTCGGAATACAAATGATCAATTAATTTTTTTAATGAGGGACGTTGGCTTTTAAATATTGCCTTTTCTTATGCAAAAAGTGATAATACATTAAAAAATATCTAAAAATTGTACATTTTAGTGAAAAGTTAAAAAAACTGTAAATAGACTAAAACTTTTATGTCACTTCGGAATATAAATAATAAATTATTTTTTTAATGAGAAAGCCTGCGTTCTAAATTTTGCTTTTTTTCAAAAAAAATTGATCTTTTTTAGTAAACGTGTACGTCGTTTCGAAATATAAACAATAAATGATATAGTGGGTGTCCGTCAGTCCGCACAACCGTTTCTCAAATAGTTTGTTTCGTTTCATTACTGTAACGCACAGCTTCAACTCATATGCTTATCGCATTGTGAATTTATTATAACCCTGTGACGGGATCATTTCGCAAATAATTGATTTATTGTAACAAAGTTACGTCACTGTTGCGTAACAATGACACTACCATTATTCACAAAATTAAATTATTTAATCGACGAACTTATTTAGGAAATTCAATCATAATTTATTGACGATATAATCTTATTATTCCTAAAGAAATTCGTAGAAGTGTAGTCGGTAATTTTTTAAGTTAGTTGTTTTTCGTTAGAAATGTTTCAATTAAAAGCACTGCAGTTGCAGGAGCATTTTGTTTATTTTAGGTTTTGATAAAAATAAAACCTACACACACGTTCTGTTCATGTTTGTTTTGTTGAATTGCATTAATCTTTGTTGACACTGAACAATTTCGGATTAAGATTTTTATCTTCCGGGTTGAACCGTGTTCGTCCTTCCTTTTCTACGTTCTCTGCTTGACGTTTTGCTAACCATGCTGTTAGCTTCTTCAGAAGTTACTCTAAAGACTGATGTTGTTGTCTTCTGCTCCTTGTTATATACCTATGTTCCGCTACGGTTGGTTGATGTCGATCAGTGACGGGTGGTTGGTTTTCGATGGTTGGTTGATCTTCTGTTTGGTGTTGACTAATTTTGTGGTGATATTTGTTTTCTTTGTTTTTGTGAAGAGTTAGTTTCCACGTGTTGCTTAATCGGTAACCATCTTCTCGATTGAAGTTCGCAACAAATCGTGCAAGAAGAATCATCGAACGTAGTGAGAAGGCACTCACTCGAGAAAGAGTACGTTATACTTACCATATAACGTCAACAGAACTATACCAGCTATATCTACAACTAAGCAGCATACTGGATAAAGAAACATGGAACACCATAGATCGCATCAGCTACGAACATGGGGAATACCACCTACAATCAACCACTAACAGGCATATCAAGAAGTTTGTGAAATTAAGTACCAAGCACCAGCAAACCAGCTATAAATTGGACGAAAACAAAACAGTTGTAAACTTGTCGGACTACCCACTCACCGAAGACTGCATATCAATTCTGTCAAAAGGGATGAACTACGCCATTGCTCCAAGCAAGATACCCACAGAAGAGATAATAGCAGAAGTGGAAAGTGTCATCAGAAAGCTTCCGGTTGAAGAAGCAGAGGAAATACGCCACGAGACTTGCCGGATTTTACAACGTTCTAAAGTTCCACGTAGGAACATCACTCGCGCAGAAGAAATTGCATTAAAAGAACTCAGAAGCAATCAAGAAATCATGGTGACACGCGCAGATAAAGGCAACGCTACAGTAGTCATGAACACCAAAGACTACAAAATGAAAATCAAATTACTACTGGATCCACAACTTTACACCAAGTTAAAAGGAGATCCAACCAACAAAATTGAAAAACAAACGAGAGCCGCAATCAAACATTCAGCTATACCAGTCGATCAACATCGTCAACTGCTACCTTCCGGGAGCAGACCACCTAGACTATACGGATTACCAAAAATTCACAAATTTGGTAACCCCCTAAGGCCAATTGTCAGCACATGTGGATCTCCAACTTATGAACTGGCCCGTTACGTGGCTAAGTTTTACAACCGTACGTGGGAAGAACTGAATCTTTTGTGAAGAACTCCGAACACTTCGTCGAATTACTGATGACTCTGGAAGTAACCAATGACGATATACTAGTTAGTTTTGATGTAGAATCGCTATTCACTAACGTACCAGTCGACGATACACATAACATCATAAAACAACTGTGCACAACCCATGGGTTAGAGAAGACATACCAGAGCTAGCAAGAATCTGTCTAAATACAACTTACTTTCTATGGAACGGAGATTTCTACGAACAAAAATCAGGTGCAGCCATGGGATCACCATTATCACCGGTTATTGCGAATATCTTTATGGAAGCATTCGAGCAAGAAGCCATTCAATCCAGCGAAAAGAAACCGAAATGCTGGTTCAGATACGTGGACGATACCTTTGTCATATGTCCTTATGGGAAAGAAGCACTTACTGTATTTCTTAACCACCTCAACACTCAGCACGAAAAGATCAAGTTTACCATGGAGACAGAAGAGAATAAGGAGCTTCTCTTCCTGGATGTTCTAGTGAAACGAGGGGATAACAACAAGTTGGCTCATAGTGTATATCGTAAAAAGACACACACCGACCGATACCTCCATGCCACATCACACCATCATCCACAGCAGAAGCGGTCTCTAATCAAAACTTTATTGCATAGAGCTAACAAGATTCCTGTCGAGGTTCACAAGGCAGAAGAACTTCGACACGTCCAACAAGCCTTAATAAAGAACGGCTATACCAGAAAAGAAGTAAGAGCCGCCTGTCGCAGGAAATCCGAAAAAGAGAAGGAACAGGTCACCACCTACGCTCGTTTGCCATTCATTGCTGGAGTAACTGACAAATTAAGAAAATCATTGGAGAAGAAGAATATCGGTGTCAGGTTTGGAACGGTTAGAAAAATCCAGCAACTACTACCTTCTAATAAAGTTCTAATAAGTGTGATATTAGTTAACTTTGTAAATAGAGAAGAAAGAAAGTTAGTAACATTTGTTTTATTGATCCCGACGACAAATTAAAAATGGCTACATGTGGTTTTGTTATCGATTAAGTTGAATGGATAGATGTGTAATACGTCTTATAGAATTAAATTTTATTGAGAAGTCAAACTCATAGACACCACATTTTGAAATTCTTTTTAATAAAATTCTAAATTTGATAGACAAAGGTATTATTTTGTTGTTGAAATTTGTTTTTATCATAGTGGGGTGCTTTCACTTTTAAAACGGTATTACAACAATATTTAACTTTTGGTACAATTACTATAATTATACAAGAAAGTTTTTCTATGTTTAAACCTAATTATTGATTAGTTTATCATTTTTAATTATTTGTGTATGTTTTATAATACCTCGACATAACTAGATTCATTCATTGTTTAACTTAATGTACCTAATGATATAAAATGATGAAATGCTATAGTGCTTGTTCAAGTATATGTATTTATTTCTGTATTTTCGTTGCATAAATAAACAAAAGCATTAAAAAAGCCTGTATAAGTCGGGTGAAACGTCGGCATATTGAAAACAGTGTATGGTTTTTACTTTTGTCCCTCCACTTCAAGGAATCCTCACAATTAATAAATTTATTTCAATTGCTAACCTAAATCCGTTGTTGTTTTGTTTTAAAAGAAGATTGTGGTATAATAAACATTAAAAATTTAGTATAATCACTATAGTTACAATCATTCTAGTATAAACAGATAATGCTTTTGGAAAACATGACTGAATTCCAATTTTCTTCTATTACCATTGTCGTTTTCAGTTATTCTTTCCGAAACTGACATTGTTTATCTTCTTGACTAAAGAAAAGCATTATATCTTTGTTTTATAAAGTAGGTAATTCTCAAAAAGCTTTTGTAATAAAAGTACAAACAATTCCTCTGTGTATTTAAAATCAAACGTCAACCTTCTGATTAATAAATTATATAAATTTTTCAATTAAACCTCTAATTACATTGAAAGAACAATCACATTAATACCTTTTAAATTTGAGATAATAATAATTGGTTCCTGTTTATTTGTGATTGTTTTACATATAACTTCTTGTAATGGAAAGCAAATAATTTCTCGAAAGTTAAATTAGTTTTGAATTAATAAAAAAAACAAATATTTTTAATAAACTACAGACATATCTTTCACAAAAACTTTCTTACACCCCAACGTTACTTTAAATTTAATTCGCATAATTGTATATTCTCACCGCATCAAAATTTTATATTAAAACCAGAATCTACATTTCATTGCTAGGATAGTAATTAAAACGGTGTTAGCAGAATCTTAATTACATTCACGTCAAGCGTAAATTTAAAAGCAAACCGAATTTGTTATAAATCATTCTAAAAACAACCGGATCATTTTGTAGAAAAATAATAGGCGGATTGTGCGATCATCCAACAGTAGCTTGTATTTTTAATCGGACCTGTACGTATATAGGTAACGATGTGTATTACTTTTCGCAAAAAAAAAATTTAATTACGATTTATTTAATGCATTTAGATAATTAATCAAGTTTTGGTAATTTAATTCTACTCGCGCTGACGGTTACTACTTTCTTTAAGATTGATTGTGACTTGGGTACAACAAAAAAAACTTCGAATTAAATATTATTTTATTACATCAGACGTTGATAAATAACCTTGTTAAATGTTTCTTATTTCTTAAAATGGCAAAAACGTACTTGTTATACATGAAAATGTGCTTAAGCATGTTAATTATCAGGCGAAGTAGTGTATAGTATAATTTTAAGCGTAATGGAAGTTCAAAATCATAAAACACTAACAAGCTCGTGAGTTTTAATGGCTGACATGTAAAACATTAAGGTAAGATATATTTTCTTGAATATTAAACCGTACTTACATTAAAATACAAATTGATATAAATTTTGACTTAAAGAACAACGAATACAGTATGAATAGTCAAAAAACTAAGAATTTACATGTGTTTAAAGTGAATGAGCTGTTTAAAAAATGTAATGCAAGGTACCAATATTTTACGTCATCATTTAAATAGTAAGAAATTCTATAGAAAAAAAACAAAGTATTTTTTGACAAATTACAAAATCAAGCGTTCATGCTTTAGAAAAGTGTCAATAACTTCAATGCTTGAAAACAACTTGTTTTAAAAAGATATGATGCTAATGTAAAACACGCGTATGAAGTAACCGTACACATTCATATTGTTAATACTGTATGCTACTTTATGGTTAAATGGAAATGTATGTAATATGTCTTATTGAATTAGTTTCATTTTGTGAAACTTTATCATTTGTAAAGTTTTGTTCATTTTAGGATATTACACCTGATCCAAGTATACGCCCCAAAAACGAAAGGTTTACCAACAATCACGAATGCACGAACATATAACAAAAAACATGAAATATCATTAATTATGGGTGACCTTGTTAGATTATAATAGCTAATGGGCCTTTTAGCAAATAAAAAAAAACGTGGTATCGGTTTAAAGGTTGTTTATTTGGTTACACACAAAATATCAATAGCCAAATATAACATATTGTGCTCTCTCGGTGTATTCGCACATAAAATTATAAATTGGAGGCAACAATTCACACAAATAATAAACATCACTCCATAGCAGTAGCTAATAAGTGACTGGCGTCTTATGCTTTCTGCAAGTCGATATTAAACCGCTAGCCGCGCCCACAGAGCGTGTGGATTCAAATAAACTCGTAGGTAGTTTGACTTCAAATTGTACTTTATCAAAGCGGTCAAGATTATTTTGATAGTAATACAAACAGATATGATAAGAGACCGGTAAGTTACAAAACTTGGTCCAACGTCCCACAAATTTTCTACATTAACAAATAGTTACCTGAAGATACGCTACTTAACTAGGATCACATACGGGTATCGTTTATTAAGTCTTCCTATTGAAGCGTTAGACAACGATAGTTCCAGTTATATTTAAACAAAGAGTCGTTACTATCAATTGGACTGTTCGGATACCTTCGCTAAAATTTAAAGAGCTGCAAGACAAAGCACTTATGAAGTTCTAGGTCGGCTGCACACTACTTTCGGTGGTAAGACAAGACCTCAAAGCCGCTGTTTCCCGCTATCTTAAGTGACCGAAACTTCCCTCTTCGCCTCCAAACCGCATGAGTTTATTTCAGCCTATCACGTTGCCGAGTATCAGTAAAGGTCGAGAGGTTAATCCGTCCAATCACAACAGCATACAGTAGGGACGAATCCCGAAGATATCCACAATTTTCAAACGCAAACAATATTCCGCAGACATCGAACAAAGTAGGTCCAGAAAAATACGAACGGACAAAGAAACTGTAATAATTAAAAAAAGCGAATAAAGCAAACTATTCGACACGTGTTGAAATATATGTCAGTACGCTCACCTGCAAACATTCATTCTCAACACCAACGCGGTTTTCCATACAATTTATATTTGGTGTAATTATGGTTCCCAAAACGCGGATGATTAAAATAACTTTGGATTACTTCATCCCTCGTGTTTAGTATCTTCCTTCGCAGTTTCTTTAGTATAACACTCGTTGACGGTCACACCAAAAGAAAAAAAGTAACACCCACGCAATTAGGTATTCACGTTTATTTATTTGACCTTGTTCTATTAAACTCGCGCAAAAGTGGACAGGGCCGTAATCAGCCAACTACTAAACTTGAATTTTCATCGTAACAACCTAAACGCTAAAATCGGTAATATAGTCACTGATGGCGTAATTGGAAAGTATGTACTGTGCAACAGTAATCACAGGGGATACGTCTTATTCACTTCTGGCATGATAACGAGTTCATTATCATGAAAACTTGTTTCCAGTTTTTGAAGCGATACTTGGATATTACCAAAAAATGGCAAGAATAGAATACGTGCTGCTTTCAAAAACTCGATCACATCAGTTAATGCGTACCAGAGGCGGATGTGAACTCTGATCGTAACCCATTGGTAGAAGACATCAGAATAAGACTAAAAAAAGAAACCAGAAACACTCCTTGCACTCTGGACACGCAACTATTGAAAAAACCGAAAATTAAGAAAAACATTACCTGAGAGAGCAATCATACAGTGCACCAGTTTGCTGCAGTTGTGGAGAACCTTCATAATGCATAGAATGCATTTTAAATGCCACTACTCGAAAGCGTAAAACTTCTTTGTCAGCGGACACTCAAAGCTAAACAGGAGTGGATGACAACCAAAATATTAGAACTAGTGAAGTAACGACGAAAACTTAAAACAAAGATAGGCAGAAATATAACAAAATCTATCGTAGAATTCAGCCGAAATATAAAAGAGACAAGGGAAAAATGACTACAGGAATCCAGTAAGAGAAAAGAACATTTACGATAATTTTAATCTTCAAAGACTGAAGAAAGTTATTGAAACAAAACGTCTTCCGGGATTGGACCGGTAACCGAAAATGCTAACGTTTCGCCACCTGATCTAATACAATTACCTTTTCGACACGCTTCAATCCCAAAAGACGTTTTGTTTCAATAATACTCCGGCATAGAAGCCTCAATTCTTATCAGGAGAAAGTTGCCGGTAAATATAGAAAAAACATATAAACTCATTAAAAACCGATGAAAAATATACTTCCGATCCTACTGTGCACTATCTGCTTTAAAAGATTATATTGACTCTTGGTTTTTTCTTCGATTTTAATCAAAACTTTCCCGATTTTTCCAACACTTTTGGTACGTTAAATTAAAATGCGGTGGTAAATTGTTATTTGCACTTCAATGTAAAAGACATCAATTTTTATGGATTTTTAGAAAACACTAAAAAATAAACCCATGTCATAGCTCCAAAATAGCCCTTCTATTGGTATTTTCGCTTTTTCAAGTCACAAGGCGTCGTGACAATATTAAAACTTACTTCTATATTACATTCAGGCGACTTCTTTTACCGGTTTTAGTAACGCACCATTGGCGTATACAATTAATAGTTCACTTTTACGCTGTTATCCAACATTTTTTAAAAATTTTTGTTTTTTAAACTATTTAATTATGTAGCTTTTATGTCGTATTGTCATCGAAATTCTTTTATTTTTAAAATTAATTATTTATTTGAATTTTTCATCGTATAGTCACAAACATTTTATTTATTGTTGAATTCTCACATGATGACAGATCGGCGTCAAAGGACGAAAGACGCCTCTATTTCTTTCACCGATATTAATAAAGCAACTTTAGCGTATAAAAATTAGTACTACACTTTTACGTTGTTATCTAACATTGTCTCAGATTAATACTTTTTATTTTTAAAACCAATTATTTACTTGGCTTTTGCGTCGTATCGTTATCAAAATTCTTTAATTTTTAAAACCAATTATTTATTTATACTTTATAGAAAATCTAAAAGACAACACAACAAAATATCAAATGCAAGTGGGAAAGTAATGTAACCATTCAAAATAAATAGGAACGGCAAGGGGAAGCAAATCAAGTCCATCAAAAAATCATACAATTGTTAGAAAACAGTGGCTAGACAGAAGAAAAAACTTTTTGATGCACAAACACAAAGTGTGCTAAAAATTTTATTCAAGTTAGATTCGAGTATTGTTACAATTAACATAAAAAATTATATAACAAAAATGTTTTTTAAACAAAATATTAAATATTGTTCTGTAATGTAAAATATAATTATTTAATTTTAATAGAAGTTACAAAAGAAGCATAGAACATCAACGTTGCTGTTATTGATATGTTAGAATAGCAAAAAATAAATAAAAAATCAATATCTTAGTAAAAAAAGTTTTAAATATAAAAGCAGTATTTTTGGGGTTGTAGCGCATGTTAACGAACGTGGAAAAATTTTATAGAATCTAAAGAATATGGTATAAGTATCAACAATGTTATTTACATTAATTAATTAATAAAATGAAAGAAATAATAAAATAATAAACTATAAAGTTGTTCACAACATAGAGGAAATGTTTCAATCAATAGTGCAGAAATAGAACGGATAAAATAAATAAAAAATGTTAGCAGGACTACCCTAACTAAGGCACGTACTTTTTAAATCCACTAAAATATGTAGTGCTGCTATTTAAGAAAAACTATATGTTGCCATACCAACGATAGTGTATAGTGACGTCACAACAAATACCATCTTTTACATCCTAACAGCTTTTATTTAAGACATTTTTTATCTGGAACAATTTTATAAAAACATAGACGTTATAGTATGGACGAAAAAAAGCGTACAAAAAATATAATTTGTTAGAAAAGAAGTGTACCTCTTAAATTTGCCTTGTAGATATTTAAAAAAATGACGCGACAGAGAAGAATAGATAAATTTCCAAAACTAAATAATTGACATTCATCGATGTGTATGATTAGATCGGTAACATAAAGGAAAAGTTCTGGAACCAGCCAAAAATTTTAAAATTTATCTCAATGCAATATTTGTAGAAATCTGTACTATGTAAGATGCCTGCTGTGAACTTTTCAACATTGCAAAATAGCTAAGCGCACTTTTAACGCAATATTTAAAATTCTTGGCCAACCTAATAAATCAGTACCCAGTGATAATTGCAGAATTACGAACGGCACCAACATACCCGTGTTTCACCCTATTTGGGGCTCATCAGTGTAGGGAACAAATCACCGGAATTAGTTACAGCATTTCAACGCATCGTTTAGAGTATTAAAGCTCAAAATGAATATTTAAAAAATTGAAAAATTGTAGTCTATAAAATAATGTGTAGAGTACAAGCTTCGTTTATTTAGAGTCTTTATAATCCTTCAACAACAAGATTATAAAATAGCTAAGAGAGAGTGATACATTTTATATTATTTTTATATTTAAAATTGGACGAGATTTGATTAAAAATCAATGACAATATTTAGGGTTTTACTGTTAAATGCTACAGCGTCATGTTACGTTTCAATTTACGATTATGTATATTTCTCGCGATTTCTAGTCATTTCGTATAAGACAAATAGTTTGTTGCGATATCTAGTGCCACAACCTCGTACCTCGTCCAAATATATCTTAATCAAAAACATACCGACAGGTCGTGCAAACAGTTGACAAAAGTAAAAAATAAAAGTAAAAAGAGGTGTTTACTTTAAAAACGACCTCAAATCAAACAAACGCCGAGAATTAGTCGACAGCTTCTTCGCACTTTGGAACTTCTCCACAAGCGTGAAACATTGTACAAAATGCACCAAATGGCAATGATCCAAAGGCAGTTGCAATGTATATAAATTTTTAACTATGTGTATTGTATAGTATAACGATAAACTCGTGTATTGTATAGTACCTATGAGGATAAACCGATATAAGGTATATGTGTTAAAGCGAAGTTAAAGTAGGGATCATTACGTTTGAAGTAGCAAACTAGGAATTTAAGTTGGCGCCCAAAACAATAAATATGTGAAATTTGTTGTTAACCCTTCAAAAAGAAGATTTTTGCTAAAAAATGCATTACCAAGTAATTAGTTAATAAAGCAATAATGCTAAACTAATATATAGAGTATGAAAAGTAAACATCAAGGTTATCAACAAACGAAGAACATAGTATAAAAAACCCAGGACATAGAGGTCATCGTTCAAAGCCGTCGAAGGGTGCACCCATTACTTTAAAAGTAACGTTAAAATATATTAAAGTGATAGTCGCCGTCGCTTAGATTCATTAAAATAAATAATTTGTAGAATTCTGTAGTATGTAAAATGCCGGTTGTAAACTTTTCAAGATTCTTATTAGAATTCATTGTGTATTGAAAAATATAGAAAATTGTCAGAGAAAGATTACAATCAAAAGAAGAAAATCTTGACGGTTTGAAAATTGCAAAAGTAATTAATGCCATTCTGTCGGTCACTTCTAAAAAATTGCAACTACTCCTTCATTGATCATAAGACGTATATAAAAATGATATTTTTAATTTTTTCTTAATACTCTGAATCTTGGTAACTTTACATTTGAAAACTCTATTGTTATTTATTTGAGACGAACACTTCGTGTATAAGACCTTTATATCAATCGAATATATTCCATCCTAAAAGTCATTTAAACGATTTTATTTAAGATGCTTTGAAATCGTAGGCGTACAATAAAGTTAATAAGAGCTTCGGTTAAATTGTTCATAGGAATTAAAAATTAAAGAGGGCCTAGATGAAAACATTCAACTTCTCGGTAAACTCCTCGACATACTGAATCTGCTTTGTAATTTACGACGGTGGTGATTTATTTCTCAAAAGTGTCTTCTATTAGCACGATACACTTGATCCAGTGATGCCCCAACTTTCTTAACTCGTCTGAAAAATACGTTTTCTTGAGGTCTGCAAAGTGGGCCTCCATGGCGGCGATGAATTCCCCATTTGACTCAAATCTCTGCCCGGCGAAAAACTTTTTCAAGGTTGGAAACAAAAAAAAAGTAGCACGGGGCCAAATGTAAAAAATACAATGGATGTGGCTGCAATTTGTAGCCCAATTCTACCAATTTGGCTATGGCGAGAGCGGAGGTGTGAGGCGGTGTGTTGTCATTGTGGAAGAAGACTTTTTTCTTCGCCAAATGGAACCATTTTTCTGCAATTAGATGTCGGTCCAATAATTTGCCATACAACCGTTTTGCCTCTCCCCAACTAGTCGATGTAGATCACACCTTGTGGACCCCAAAAAACGGAGTTCATCAACTTTCCAGCCGATAAGACAGTCTTCGTCTTGTTTGGAGCAGTCCACTGTTTCAACAATTCCTTGGTCTTTAGTGTATACCAGTGGACCCATCTTTTCTCAGTGGTCACGCAACGACGCATAAACTCCTTTGGATAATTGCTTAATCACCTTCCAACACTGATCTGAAGTTATCTCACGGTTGCGCTTGTTGTCTAAAGTGAGCAAACGCGGTACCCATTGGGCCGACAGCTTTCTCATGCCCAAAATTTTATGCAGGATATGACCCACGTGGTCTTTTCGGATGCCTACTGTCTCTGTTATCTCGCGCACCTTTAATCGGCGGTCTGCCAGTACAAAATAATGGATTTTTGTCAAGTTATTCTTCATGCGACCACTCTTTAAACAATTTTTGACAGTCATCATCGAAGGAAAACAGTCACCATACACAGTAACTAAGCGCTCCTTTGCTGCGTAACTTTCTTTCCATAAACAAGAATAGAACCACCGACCGATATTGCTTTTTTCCTTTTTTAGAATTCGCTTCCACACGCAGTCAAAACAAAACTACGAGTCTGACTTGGCTGAAATTTCCACAATAGCCGTCCACTAGAATGCACTACACGAAATTTTTCTTGCAATAGTAGCGCCATCGGGCGGTGAGGCTAAGTACTTATCGGACCGCCCTTGTAGATGACTTTATACCCTAGACTATTCAAAATAGGGGTACAGGTAGTAATTTATGTAAGGCTACACCACAACCACTGGAGCAACAGTATTTATTATCCATACACCAATCCCTACAATTTTCGGTCAAAGAAATCTAGAGTTGCCAATAATGTTTAGAATTATGTAACAACGATCATTTCTACCACTTCTCTTCCATCGTAAATACACTTCAGCGAAGGAGCTTTTTTCTACTTATGTTGCTTTAGCTCCTTCTTTAAGATTCGTTCAATTCTTTCTAGTACTCGTCAAAGATGCTATTTGCTTGAAGCTCGTTTGGAATATAAAGAACAGCCTGAATACGATTTGGTTTCTCGGAATCGTATTCGCTGGTACTATTGCACTTGTCAAAAATTTGAAAGGTAAGTCAAAATGTCTGTTTTTAGAACATTTTGTTACTGTGTCAACACGTACATAACTGACTAATTTTGTCTTTTTCAGCTTAATTTTATGTTAGACTAGTGCTCTTCAGGGATCTCGTGACCTATCAGCGAGTAGTAATCTCGTTATTAAAAAAATCAGTGACACTATTGGCAAAAGTAATTATTAATTAATTTTTTACCAACAATATATGCTAATGTTTAAATTCACATGTACATTAGTAATAATATTTTTTCATATTTCTCTAGATCGCACAAGAAGCAGGCTTGTGAAATGTGTATAAGCAAACGGTATTGTAGATTTAATCTGCTACAACCCCGCAAGAGCGTGCACAGTGGTAATATTTTTACCATTGGCCCGGTAGTTGTTTGTAGTGACAATTTTCACCACTGACCCGGGAGTAATCTGTGGCGACATTTATTTTACTACAAACATTTGAATTATGCTAATGTTTAATTTATTATAGTTTTTCATATTATTTAAATTGCACAAGAAATAGCGTTGTGAAATATGCATAGGTAAACGGTATCGACTGCGCAATACGGCCGACGTATCATGTATCTAATCGTATAAATATCGTAGTAAAAATAGTGTTAAATGGACACTAAAGACAGTATAGACAAGTATAATAAGTAGTACATGCAAGACCTGTATAGCATTTTATTCAGTGTGCCAATGTGCTATCAATAATAAACTTTTCACCTCACGACGTTTCTCTCATCTAGTATCAAACAAGAGTATTAACATCACCAAAATAATTAATGTTTTTTGAACATCTTTGGTTATTTGTTACAATCAACATACCAAGCACCAGAAATTTGTTTACTAATTTACCATTTTCAATAATTTTTAGTGGTGCTCTTGTCTCCATTCCTTCTCTTTACTTTTCGGGTCATTTTTTGGCCTGCGTTTAATTGATAATAATATTGATTTTTTGAAGGTTTTTTGATTCAAGATTTTGTGTTATATTAAGGTTTCCTTTTCCGTTTCCTTCTCCCAAACCTAAATTTCCGTTTGGTTCATATTTTTTTACTCACTTTTGCGTTATTGCTAATTTATATTGGTAGTAATCATTTTGTATTACAATTATTATTTCTTCATAAAACATTTCTTCGTCTACATATGATGATGTTGAAGCATCACCTTGAATTAGTTTTAGTTTACATAATATTTAGTACAACGTATGCCATGCGTGTAAGGTAATATTGTAGAAGTAGCACGTTTTACCAAGGCGGTCACACCAAGCGTTATAAACGGAGATAGTTTTGGTAACTGGTCCTCTCAATGCACCTAACTTTCGCTTATGGCACCTCGCGCCACACCCTCCGTTGACCCTCGGGTTAAATAAGTGAGGGTACCTGTTGAAGCCATAAAAACTTATATTTAAAATGAATTCAATATGGTGGAAGCCCTTACTCTACATCTGCTCCAAGCTCACTAAGAATGGCAGCAATCAACTAGAAAAAACTGCTAAGAATATCTGCGTTAAGACTGCCCAGAAGAAGACAAATCTGGCAATTGCAACATACAATATAAATCAATGAAGAACGATGACAAAATGGATAAACTAAAAGAAGAATTTAAACTAATAAAATAAGATCGTAGGTATTTCGGAAGTAAGAAGAAGAGATAAAGATTGCATAAAATTAGATTGAGGCAATATTCTATATTGCAACGTCAGTTGAGGAATATAATATAGGAGAAGTGGGATTTATGATTCATGAGGAATTAACACAAAAGATAAAACTTTATAAAGCAATCTCAAACCGTGTCTCAATTAAAACATACCACGACACAAATAATGGCCTAAGGCTTCCAAACAAAAAATATCAGACCCAGTAAATTCCTTATTAAGATTTTTTGTAGTAAGATTGTACTTGGCCAAAACCTTTTTCAATTAACATTAATGTGTATAAGAAATAAAAAAAGGCTAAAAAATAGCTACCATTATATGAAACTTAAATTCTTTGAGATCGGCATAAATATATAATCAAAGTACATATAATAAAAAGCAATTTTTGTTTAAAAAGTTTAAACACAAAAATAAGCAAATAAGCATTTGTGTTACATCGAATTTTATGTGTTTTCATTACAATTACTTTTATCTGTAATATCTTAACATAAGTTCTTTGAAAAATATTAAGAAAACTCTTCAGATTTGGAGTCCAATTTACAAAATAATTACATTCTTTGATTTTTTTATTTGTTAATAAATTTATAAAATTCCTCTTCAATAAAGCTTCTTAACACCATTAAAGTTTGGTCGAAGTTATATTCAATTTCCGCCCACTTCTGCTTTCCATTGTTACATTTTGTACTTCTACCCTCAATTTAGATATAACTAGGAAATTACGTATCTGCCTTTAAACACTTTTAATTTATTTTTGTCGTCGGGTTAAAAAAACGAGATTAAGTTTTTAAGATGACTGATATAATCGTTCAAACATGCACCTATTGTCCTTTAACGTATGTTAGAATTTCATCGCAAATTACATGACACTATACTAAATATAAAGCCATTGTGTTCTATTGAAACATTGTGAATGGGGTGTTTATGATGGAACGGAAGGGCACTATTCGTAGAAGCTGATTACTACATGTAGTAAACTGTTTGTAATAATAGCAATGTTTAATTTGATGGGTTGCTAATGTTTAAAGCACAAAATGTTGATGTGTAATTTGTAAATACGTTCAATGTTACCTGACACAAATAACTGAAACCGTTTTATTCTCTATTTTACCACATCAAACGTATTAAAATTATTTAAGTGTAAATTCTGTTTATAAAACGAATTTCAACTGTCTTTGCTTAAAATGTTTGGCTTTAAGTAAAATGTGTCTTGATTTATTATGTAGCGTGTAATTCTGGACTTAGAATAAATTTGAACAAATAAAGAGTTACTGTTTAGAACTGACCGATTAACTGACAACGTTGTCAGCAACTTTAGCTGTTCTTATGCGAACTTACACATCCATGTATCACCCCATTGAGCACCGTCATACCAACAAAATATTTCGGGTATAAGATAAATGAAAAAGTTGGAAACTTCCATCTAAAAACTGTGAGGAAGATTTTAATCATTTCAAATTAAATGTTTGTGATGTGGTGACATATGGCCGTATGCACCAACACAGCTTAAACCAAGCTTAATCTTAAGCGATGCTTAAAAACTATTCGCATTAAACAACTTTATCGACAGTGTTAAAAGCAGTTACATAGATACTATTGTTAAAACCAGAGCAATGGTAGTTTTTAAACGTCATTTAAGTTTAAGTTATGTTGTGGTCTCTGAAACGTTTCTAATTCAGAGTTCGTGAGATAAGATCCAGTACAAAAAATTTTTAAAACTCGCATAGATGACCATAGCTATTATTATTGATCTCGTTTTTTAAAACATTTTTATTATTTATGATTGTACACGTAAATCTTATGTATTGCACTGAAAAAGTTATTTTAAATAATAAAAAAATGTATTTTGAATTAAAATTGTAATTATTTAGATTTATAGTAAATGTTTTATTCAAATCAAACGTAAAGTTAAAAAGATTAAAAGTTAAGATTTCTAAAAACCGACCTATAATTCATTAAGAAAGAAAATTGAATTTATTTGTGTAAATAATATATTAATTTAGTTGCAATAAAGAGTTTGTAGGCAGACATTAATCGTAAGCGTAAAATAGAAGTATAGTTATTTGCAAACTCATATCCGTTGATAAAAAAAAGTTTTGATACAGTTTTTTTTTTTTTTTTTTTAAGTCTAACAGACGCGTGAGAGATTAAATTTATTAGTGCAGATGTGAAAAACAATTTGTAACCAGACTGTTTACGATAAAAGTGGACTGTTTTATTTTATTAGTAATACTACAAATAATTTGAGTTAACCGAATTTTTCAGCGTCACAAACACTATCCCTAGATTTAAGGGAAATATTGTATACAGGGTAGCCCATTAGTGCGAGAAAGATGGATATCTCGAAAAATATTAAGTTAGAAAAACTTTTACAATGAAAGTTGTGCAAATAAATGAGCTAACATTTTAAAATTATTTTGTTTATACAGAGTGTTCCATAAAGTGCGACATAAAAGTTATGTTTTTTAAATAGAACCACCATTTTTTATTATAAATTTAGATTCCTTGGGAAATTGTAATGTGACTTTATGCATTATACATAGTGTCTAAAATAGAGGGTCTTCGCATTATTCTACTTTTCCGTAAAAATTAACTTTTCGAAAAATTAAATACTCAGTTATCCTGGAGTGTATCCAACTACAAGTTCGCAGCTTAATATGCATTACATGTGCTAACTTGTAGCTGATTGTTCACCTTTCCAACCTTGCTTGGTTTTGAAATCAGTTATTCCTAATTTCATGGATAACTGGATTTTCAAATGGCACCACCTAATTTTTATGTGCCGTTGAACGTAGAATTCATAAGCTTTCTAATGATAAAAGTGTAGGTATCTAACTCTTGTACCAAAAATCGTAAAAATTCGTAAGAGTTAGATACCTACAACCCTATCATTAGAATGCTTATGAAATTTCACGTTTAAAAGGCACATAAAAAATTAGGTGGTACCATTGAAAAAATCAAGTTATCCATGAATTTAAGAAGTTCAATTTAAATAATTGATTACTCAAAACTTAGCAAGGTTAGAAAGTTGAACAACAGCTTTTAGTTAGCACATGCAATGATATTAAAGCTAGAAATCGCAGTTAGATAAATTTCAGGATAACTGAGTTATTTAATTTTTCGAAAAGTCAACCTTTCCGGAAAAGTGAAATAATGCAAAACTCTCCATTTTAGACACTCTGTATAACGTATGAACTCACATTAAAATTTCCCAAGACATCCAAATTTGTAATAAAAAATGAGTGGTTCCATTAAAAAACATAACTTTGGTATGTCGACTTTATGGAACACACGGTATAAACGAAAATAATTTTAAAATGTGCAGCTTATGATTTGCACAACTTTTAAGCAAAAGTTCCTTCCTCGCACTAATGGGCCACCCTGTATGGTTATATTAATTCTAGTTCTGAATTATATCACAATTGGCTTATCCTTTGCTCATATATACATAAATGCGATAAAAAAGTTTTTATTTTAAATTAAAAACTTAGAACCGAAATTTGTTAAAAAAAAAATTTATAGTAAATGTTTATTCAAATCAATCATTAATAAACTAATTAAAACTAAATACAATTTTCCAAAACCAATCTACATTTCATTTAAGAAAAGAATTGTTTTTATATTTGTAAATAATGTAAAAAATGAAAAAATTGATAGTAAGTAGAATTAAGTTTGTTATTTGTAAGGGTTGAAAATTGTTAAATTGGCATTTTACACAAAGAACTGTTTATAAAAAGTGTTTCTTCGAATTCGACTAGGCATGAGGTTGCGTATTCGCCTTTAAAAAATAAAATTACGAGTTCAAATATAAAATAAACCTAATGAATTTAAGTACGAATGCATTGAAGAGGTCAAAGTGAAATATTGAGACAGAAGGAAAGTGAACACTAAAAACTAAGGACACACAGATATTGAATGTCAAAGTGTTATCATGTAAGAACCAATTGAAGTCGGTCGATTGAAATTAACAGACATCACGTATTTTTAAATGGACGTGTAAAAAGCATTGAAGATAAATTTCCGATAAGTAAAATAAAATCATTGTAAATAAATAAATGAATATAAATTAAAATTGTCTCTTGCCTGCGTTTGTTGCCGCTAGTGTCGTTGAAATTATTATAAACAAAAAAATCAATTAACATTTAAAGTGATTAACTTCAATAAATCGAACAATTGAAAAAGTGTATAGAAAATGTTATCAGTAGAAGAGTTTATTCATCTGACATGCAATGGATAAATAAATTTGTTGTTATACTAAATTAATAATTTTAATTAAAAAACAAAGACCTGAGATATGATAGCGGGTAAAATTTGAAATTAGTATGTAATAATTTTTTTAAAGCATAATAATGATCCATCGCAATATATATAAAGCAGTTAACATAGTCGATTCTTCAATAATTATAGCCATCCTAACAGTTGGCAAGTATAAAATTTCGTCGCCTGCAGTAAAGTATGCAAGAGGTTGTACAATAGCAAACAAACACCCGATGAGTCCCAAAAGGACGAAACAGCTGTCGGAGTGATTCTCAGTGTTTGTTTGCTATTGTACAACCTCTTGCGTACTTTACTGCAGGCGATTCGAAATTTTTATACTTGCCAACTGTTAGGTTGACTATAATTATTGAAGAATCGACTATGTAACTGCTTTACATACCTGTCGGCAAAGTTGCTAACATTTATGTACATGAACGCTTTCACGAGTCGACACTAGATGTCGAAAAGCTTATCGTTTATATATATATGAAAAATAAAAGGAAACATTTGGACGTGCATTCTAACGATTAAAATTAATCAAAATTGAAAGTGTCTTACCTCCGATTGTTTACCAACCGCGGCAGCTCAAATTGCATTAAATTAAATATAATTGGCGCGAATACGGACGTATGATCAAAAAGTTTTAAAATGAATTAATAACCAATGGATCAAAATTACGTAAAAATAATCCAACCGACGAATACAATCCACTGAGCATTTTGAAATGTGGTTGAATTAAAATTACAAAAAAAGTATTATTCTTCATGAAAATGAATTGGTGTGATTAAAGTAAGTCGGAGAATTCAAATTTTAAAGGAAACAAATGGTTATAAAAACGAAATGGTTTGAAAAAATTGTTAGGAACAACAAAAATCAATGGTTACTTTTAATATATAAGTAAGATTGTTGTAAACAAATTTAAATAGTTTTTAGTTAAAATTTCTTTTGAGGCGTGCACGCGACGCATTACGTTTTGTATTTGTATGTGTTAAAAATTTTGTAATCTAAATTTTATATCGTATTAAAGTTTTTGTTTGTTACTAAGTAAATTTTATTTTTTTATTAATAAGAATCTAATTCAACACTCTGAGTTTAATGTAAATTTTTTATTTAAATAATTTGAGTCTCATTGTCCAATTAATTTGACAAATCGTGAAGAACTTTCTAATTAATTCTTTAGGTGTAAGTTATGTTGCCAAGTAACATCCAACTTAAATATTCCAAAAAATATGCAGATTGCATTTTCTGTCTGACCTCAAAATTGATTAAAAACTGGTAATGTGCCTTCACCAAATCTATTAAAGAGAAGGTTTTTGTTACCACTTAAATAATGTCTGAGGTATTGGGTAACCTAGTAGGTAACAATCTGGAACTGCTCCCCGATTTAGCAATCTATTGCAGACTTCTTAGGAATTAGATGCTGTGGACTTGACCAAGGCGATAAAAACAACTGTGTTATTCCTGCATCCAGTGTTCATAAAATTTTTTCTTTGGTGCTTTGCAATTTGCTGTAAACAGGTGACCCTTTTCTTTAAATGTGGTTCCGGTAACTTGGTTATTGGTCTGATAACGTCAAGGTATGTTCCAATTAGCCGGTGATAAGCCTTTTCTGTATTGATCCCTGCATGAATACCTGTCTCAGTAGTGCGCTTAGTACAACATTGTATCCCATGTAGTATAAGTATCGAGGAACCTTTAACTTAAAATATCCACTAAAAGTTTGGAATATTTATGGAAGTCGGTAACTATTATACAGGATCCGGCACATCGAGCGTGCATTAAAAGTATATGGAGAACTAATTTGATTCATTTTCTGAAAATAGTGCTGCCCCTGTTTTCGACATCACTGAATTCAAACAAAATATTGTCGTTCATACAGCACTTCCGGTTGTACCGAAGTAGCTGTCAACTTTCTTATTTCAAATAGAACATGCTATTTTTATTTTATTTTCAGATTCTACGTAAAATTTAAGGTGTAGTTTAATTACTATACCATACTTCATCAAAAAATGACTAGTTTTTTAGTTATATCGTTTAAAAAAAATTAAAATCATGCTGAATTGTTATCGTTCATATCTCAAGATGATATCAATATTTTAGTTCCTAATTAGTTATGGCAATTGTCGATATGTTACAGTAACTCACATATAAATGGAAACTCGAATTGCATGTACAGGGTGATGAAAATTCTTGTGTCAATATGAACAACTTTCGACCTCAAAAACTTGCTTAATTCAAATGGGACACCCTATGTTTTTAATCATCAATCGATGTCTTTTGTTGTTCTCTTTCGATACATATTATAACATGTCCTATGCTTAAATTGATAATTAGCAACTAAAATATTGATATCATCTTGAGATATGAACGATAACAATTTAACATGATTTTAATTGTTTTTAAGAAAATCGATATAACTAAAAAACCAGTCATTTTTTAGTATGGTACAGTAATTAAACTATACCTTAAATTTTACGTAGAATCTGAAAATGAAATAAAAAATAGCATGTTCCATTTGAAATAAGAAAGTTGACAGATACTTCCGGTACAACCGGAAGTGCTGTATGAACGAAAATATTTTGTCTGAGTTCAGTGATGTCGAAAACAGACGCAGCACTATTTTCAAAAAAATGAATCGAATTAGTTCTCCATATACTTTTAATGCACGCTCGATGTGCCGGACCCTGTAGAGTCTACAACATCTGCTACCATCCCCTATCTACTAAATATCTAATTTTTGTTTTCTTATCCTTAATGTAAAGTCTATGCAAGCTACTCTTACTATTAATAAAGGGGCCGTTAATGCCCCTGTGGGGTCGCCACGTTTTTTAAATTGAATGTTCACTGCTTTGTTCAATCTGTTTCTAAATATTAAGCGATACCAACAGTAGTAGCTTGAGTTTTTTTACTTAGACTTTGCCTTCTTTGATGTTACGACCAGAACTATGGTGTCTACCAACTGCTTTTTTAAGTCATTGATGATTCTTTGCATTAATTGTCTGACAAGGTGCGTCAATGTTTGCCCGGTGGTTTTTTAAATAGGCGTTTGTTTACTAGCTTTAATTAGCGCCATGGAAAACGGTGTTCTTTTGATTATTTGGACAGCAACCAGTGCTAACTGCTCTAACCTTAAGATCAATGGCACCAAAATGGGTTGGATAGTTACAGGTATTTACGATAGAACCAACTATTTTAAAACCTGTTTGTCTATTGCGTGAGGGTTGCTGATCAATGACTTTGTCTGTCTCAGGCAGCTAAACTCCAAATTGCTGTCTTGCTAACAGTTATTTTAATTATTGAGTCTCTGTTAGTGTGCGTTTTTGAAATACGTAAAATGTTTTTGGTTTTGTAATTAAGTCAAATACCTCGCTATCTCCGATGGTACGATGGGAATACTGTTATCACGTGGTAAAATTGAGCCTCCTCACACGTTATTTTAGACAATGTCAAATTTAATTTAGCTCTGTTATTTCAAACCAGAGTTCGGCGTTGCTGCCCTAAAATGGCGGCAAAAAACTGTTGCTGCCGCTAGTTGCGTTGCTGGTCCTGGTTCCATCGTTATAGTGGAAGCATCAGTAAAAGCTTCTATAGCAATTTTTGGTCAGACAGGTGCACTAATTTTGGATATCTCTTATCTTACCAATCCGGGGTCACCAATTTTGGGGTTTGATAGAGTAACACTAGATCATATCAATATCATATCCAGGGTGTTTAAATGACAACTTAGGAATCTTGCTTTGGTTATCTAACCTCTGTCTAAGCTAATTGCATGTTTTGTCGCTTCATCTTAAATCTTGAGAAGTAACGGCTTTATGTTTAGTGAGACTACTACTAATATCACCATGAAGCTAATGGATCCTGTTATCAGTAGGTCATCAGTAGGTTATTGTATGTGAGTTTTTGCATACGTATTGGAGTAATCGCAACGTCGTATCAATGTGTAAATTTGTAACCAAGTGTAAGTACTGTATTGTATTTGGATAAACTTGTATATTGTATAGTATGAGGATAAATCGATATAAGGTGTAAGTGAAAGTAGGAAACATTACGTTTTGAACCATAAAATGTGAAAAGTTAAGATGGTGCATCAAACAATGCATGTGTCGTTAACCTTTAAATAAAGACGGTTTTATACCAAATGTCCATTCAGCCAGCTTCATATTAAGCCCTTGCATTATAGTCAGCTTGCGCTTTGTAGAAATCAAGTGAAATAAAAACCAAACCAATGGACAATAATAAATAAAGCGCATTACAAAGTAATTAATTAATAAATGAAGCATTAATCGAAAGTAAATATAAAAAAATATGGAAAATAAGCATAAAGATTATCAACAAACAAAGAACTTCGTATAAAATTCAGGTCATGAAGATCGTCGTTCAAAGTTGCAGAAGGTTCATTTACATTTCAGTCTTTAGTTGTATTAAAATTTTGTTTTAAAATTTTAAACCACGTACTTAAGAAACCAAGAACCTAAGATAACACAATAAAGAATAAAAATTAATATAGTCTTATGTTTAATATAGAAGTCCATTAAATTAATTTTGTAAAATACCAAATTGCAATCACCGAAGTATGTGTGCCCAGACTGCCGTTTTTTGGGAAAAACCATAAGTAGGTCAGAAGGTTTTCATGGTTGCGGTTTCCGTAGACGTTTGATTTAGGTGGCGACCTTTCTATCCAGTTGAATCCCAACATATTTAACATTTTGTAGCAATTCTATTTATCTTTAGAGAGCTTGTCTGATTTTTTTCTTTCTGATAATAATACCATAGAAGATAATGTCATGTATATTCAAAATTAACTATATAGGAGGAACGTAAATAGTTCCTGCATTTATTTACTAATCGTTTGTTTTGATCATTGAATCACGTTCGCATCGCGCTAGATTAGAGTTTAACAAAACATACATACTTTCATCAAGTGGTGCTCCGCTTGTATTTGGATGAGTTGGCACTAAAGAAATAATATTGTATGTATTTTCCTGGGTCTTACTCAGTCATAGAAACCTTTCAGAGCGTACTCCAAAATGTGTGAATTAAAAGGTTTTTAATTTTCCAAGGACTCTTTACAACGGAGATAGATAAAACCATTTGGTTCCGGTGATTTGATGGTTTGGAGAAGCTTATTCAACTTTTTTAATATGTTTAATATTCTTATCAAACTGATTAACACCACTCTTAAAGTGCCGTTAAAGGTAAATTAGTAGTTTCTAGTAGTATGTTCTTGACAACCTTTGTACAAAGATTTTTGTACTATAATCATAGTTGAAACTCTTACGGAAAGCTCCCCAAGCCTTCCCTTTAGTTCTCCTTAGTTCATTGTTCTATTCGGATAGCTCTTTTGCAAACTCCTGTTGTAAGACCATTCAACTAACAGTTAATGTCTCTGTCGACCTTGAAAAAAATGTCACCAAAAAAAACCTGTTTCTGATCGGAAATGTAGAGTTTTTAGAAGTGGATAAAAAGTTTTTTTTTACCCCAACCTGACCTAGCAAAACTCTAAAATTCTAACAACTGCTGCACATGTTTACATCTACTCTGATCCGTTTCTTAAAGTAACAACGTAACCATTTTGTGTAATACTGTTGAATGGTTTGAGTTTCAAGACTTGTGACTTTTTTTTTTATCTAAATACTTCTTTTTTTGAATTTTGGATTAATAAATTTCGGTTTCGTGCAAATTTTTTATCTAAGTGTGTAGACAACCAATTTGATCCAGATGCTGCGTGTAAATCGACCTTTCTTTTTACGTATAATTAGTTCTTTAGAACGCCCGTTTATGTAGTTATGATAGATAGCGTGGATAGCTTCCTTCTTGCAGATAATGCAATTTTTCAACTTCTGCAATTATTTGTCTCTAATTTACTTTTATTAAATAAACCCTTTAATTATTTATTTAATTGCTTGAGGTCGATGAATTCTTTTATTATATATCGATATTCTACACGTTGTCAAAAGCCGTAAATACATCGTTTTCCTTATCTACACAAGCGCTATTTGCGTATCTTTCTTAGAACTACGACTTAGGGAGTACTCCATAACTTACTAAAGGCATAAATTAGCCGATGGATTCCGCTCCACTCTACGTGCGCTGTTGATGCTACTTTATACCGTGCTTGCATTCTATGAAGAAGACGTTGTAGTTAACTCTATACAATATTATTAAGTAAGAGGCCTTCAACTTTGACACTGTCGTTTTTTTATTAAAAAAACCACTTCAATTGTGTACGTACTCGTAGAACAATTTATCTGAAACTAATGACGTTCTTGTACATCTAATAAAAACAAAATTAAAAGATGAGCACTCTAGTTTATAGTCAATTCATATGTTTATGTGTCTCGTTTCAATAACTTTCAAGATTGTAGTTACATCTATCTTAGGAACCAATCATTTTAATCGCCATACACTTGTAATTCGCGCATTTGTGGTAAACTTTTGTAATCGCGGGGCCTACCGAGTAAACGATTTTACATGTGTACGTTTTAACTTCAAATAATTTCTCGATTTAGTAACTAAAATTAGGGAAGTCAACGTCATTTCGTTAGATCTAAATTTATTATAAAATTAATGAGGGTACTTAACACTTTAACTGTTGAGTCATCTTATTTTAACATCGCTCATAATAAGCCGCGATCCCTTTGCCGACCGTAGCTATCGGGTAGTGCTTTAAAACAACTACAATATTTTATTAATATAAGTTGTGGTGTTTAGGGTGTATTACTCTAAATGCCGGTTAGATTATTCGATTAGAATTCAGCAGCGTTTATTATTGTACATAGCGTAGTCGAGCTATACTAATTTTAATGATGAATGGAAATGTTGTTGTCAGCACGTAGTAATAGGCGTACTACGTGCTATGCGATGTCACCTGATATTCCGATGTTGTACGGAAGGCGGTGGCCCGAAATGGATTACATCGTATTGACGGCGAACTGGACTGTGTGTTGAGCTGACGAATTCGTGAACCGAACTGAACTGATGAGACGAACTGTTGAACCGTACTTCTTTGCCGAGCTGAATTGTGTTGTTGTACCTACTTCGTTTTATACATGCGAAATAGGTTAGTGTGCTTAATAAGCAAGGACGTTAAGAAAGCTGAGTTTGCACTTACTTACTTGCAATTGTTTGTTATTGTTTCCGCGTTTACTACATACGTAATACGCGGATGTGAATTGGTTAGAATGGGGTTGCAATGTCAACCCCATAGGATCCCTCCTTAGTGGATTGATCCACGATAAGTGTCAATGATTGCTACGCGAAGATAGGCAAAAAAATGTTTTGCGGTTGTCTTCTTGCTGCGTTGTGGGGCGCTCTTTGTTGGCGCCGTTGTGGATTATGCGTTTGATGCGCTTCTCGTTGGCGCTTGTTGTGAATGCTGCGTTTGGTGCGCTTCTCGTTGGCGCTGTTGTGGATGCTGCATTTGGTACGCACTCGTTGGCGCTGTTGTGGATGCTGCGTTTGGTGCGCTTCTTGTTGGTGCTGTTGTGGATGCTGCATTTGGTGCGCTCTCGTTGGCGCTTGTTGTGATGCTACGATTGAGAGGTTTGTCGTTGCTGCTTTTCGTTTTGTTGCTGTTGCTGCTCCAGAGGCGAATTTGTGCTTTGTGTGTGCTGTATTTGACAGCTTGTGTGCGCGAG